>JAJJXG010000016.1:600000-1058027 GCA_024516215.1 Geopyxis carbonaria | reverse complement strand
GGATATTCGCCGTCTTTCCGGTTAACTGCCATGAACTGTCGCGTCAGGCAGGCCAAAGAGGAGGAGTTGCCGAGCTGTGCAGCGCTGTCCGTGAAACTACAGGTATGGCGGTGAATCTCACGGAAATTACGGTGCGTTAAATTGGATTGACGGCACAGACCTGCAGGCGAGGTAGTCCGTCGAAGCTACTCGCATGCGGCGTTGTTCAGGGGAGCGCAAGGCCTGTGCGGCGCTATCCATGAAGCTACCGGTATTACGGGTTGCTCCCTGTAAGCGACCCACATGCGGTGTATTTCACCGGCACTACGGTGAGTTAAAGGGGTTTGACGGCACACAACGGCGTGCAGGCCAGTTCACGGGAGCGTTTGCACTGCAACCCACTTCGCGACGCGGGCATTTTTGTTCGATATGCTCCGCAGTCACCTAAGTCGCCTAAGTCGCCTAAGTCGTCCGGACGACTAATAAGGAGACGGATTTTTTCCTGATGGGACAGTTGAGGCTTGCGTGGCTTGAGCTGCTGTTTCTTCACGTTTTTGGGATGCCGATAGGGTTTTTTCGATGACGGGACTCGTTCTAATGGGGAGGTGAAGGTATCGAGTCAATCTGGTCTTGAGACGGTGTTTCTACAGGCACATGGCCGGGCAGGTGTTTTTTTTTCATCACTTTTGATGGGAGTTAGTCGCAGCTGTTCGGTGACTGGAGCTCGTGTGGTAGGGGCAACGGAATTTGTGTGCGTTTGTGGAGCCAAGCCTGCTTTCTGCTGCGTCTCCGCGGCGCAGGGGGTTAGTTCTGCGCGGTTGTAGCAGACGCTTCAGGCAGAGCTCGTATCTGGGTGCGGATGTGACACTAGCTTGGTGAGGAGCGTGGCAACGGCTATCTTTGTTGTGCGGGGGTGTCACGTGAGAGCGTGTGTTTTGCTTGGATGGATTCTACGAGCCGCGTGTTGCTGTAGTGACATGTGCTGCGGGGGTTGTTGGATGCGTTTGTGTGCGTTTTGCATCTGTCGCTTCGGTACGTAGAGCTGATTGTGTGCGTATGTGCTGCTTGGTTCGCGTCGGAGCGGTGTTGGCATTGGCTTCGTACGTATGCAGGACGAGCCTATATCTGGTTGCGTTTCTGCACACTGACGGCGTTCGATGCCTGTCTTATGTTTTTCGCGTCCATGTAGGCTTGTTATTGAGATGTGTGCGCAGGTACGGCCAAGGCAGATCTTGGCTGAGTCTGTTGTGCTGAGGGGATGGAACCGGAGGGCCTGGAGCTGTTGCTGGGGTGGTTATGATGTTTCTGTGCGTTTTGCAGCGGTCGCTTGTGTGCGCAGGTGTCTCTTGGTTGTGTGTGTGTGGCTTGGCGGTCGATGGTGAGCGGGGATGTCACGTGGGGTTGTGTGAGCGTTTCAACGGTCGTTTCTATGCGCTGCGTGTTCGGGAGAGTGTACATGCGGACGATTGAGCTTGTTTCGGCTTGTACCTCAGCTGGCTGAGGGCATTCAATGTGTGCTTTGCAGGTTTCGCGTCTATATGTGCTTGGTGCGAATGATGGGTTCGCTGTGCGTACGAGGCTGATGTTTGCTGGGTCTCGGAGGCGGCGGGGTGAACCTGCGTGCTGGCGAGTCGCTTGTGTGGGATGGAGGATTGGGTGCGTTTCTTTGCGTTTGGCATCTGTCGCTTGTATGGGGTCGGCCGCTTGTGTGCGTGTGAGTTGCTGAGGTGGATTCTGTAGGCTGATTCCAGCTGGGGGGGAGAATGGGCAGCGGGGTGTTTTGGTGCGTTTGTGTGAGTTTGGCGCCTGTCGCTTGTGTGTGGATGAGTCATTTGTGTGCGTGTGGGTTGCTGGGGTGGATTATGTGAGCAGCATTCGGCTGGGATGACAAATGGGCAGCGGAGTTTTCTGGTGCGTTTCTTTGCGTTTGGCGCCTGTCGCTTGAGTGATGATGAGTCATTTGTGTGCGTGTGGGTTGCTGGGGTGGGTACTATGAGCTACGTGCTACTGGGTTCTGTGATTCAGATTCATTTGTGTGTATGTATTGCAATTCTGACATTGTTCCACTAAGTGTTCATAGTGCCATTAAACATAGTGCCATGCTTCACCCGACTATCCCCTAACTGTTCATGCCTCCATCACACATTGTACCAGGCTTCACTTGATGTCACACTAACTGTTCATGCCTCCATCACGAATTGTACCAGGCTTCACCCGACTTCACACTAACCCTAATGCCTCCATCATACATTGTGCCAGGCTTCACCGGACCATCTAGAACCTCCGAGGAATCATCCCAGTGGAACTCGACGTCGGCCTCGCCATCACCATCGGCCTCGGCCTCGCCCTCGTCATCGGCGACTAACATGTGTCCGTCTTCGGCCCTTCCACAGTAGGTGCCTCCGGTAGCCGCCAGCGCGTCGATGAAGTCTCCTTTTGGAGTCAGCCCGTGATCGTCAAAGAACAGCCGGATTGCACGCTCCTGAATCTGCGAGCGCGCGGCCGCAGCGTCTCGGCTGATTGAGCTGTTTAGTTGCTCTGGCTTGTCGAGGGTGTTCTGCTGTTGGTGCTGCGCGGCTTGAGCCGACACCTGCGCCGGGTGTGCACTTGTTTGTAGGAGATGCCCAGTGGCATGTTTGTTTGGGTTGTGGTGAGAGCCTCGCAAGCAGCACAATCAGGGGTTTAAGTCGGCTCAGGCCGGGTCGGAGGTGGGAGGACAAGTCAATCTGGGACAAGGGGTGGATTCTATGAGCTACACATGGTACAGGGGGGGCTTTGCAGCAGGGTTTTTGGGTGCGTTTCTTTGGGTTTTACTTCTATCGCTTCTGTTTGTAGTCCGATTTGGTTCTTGATGTGTCTTGGGTCGCTTCTGGGACGAGGTTGGCAATGGCTTCGGTAGGTGGGCACGAACGGACTTGATTCTGCTTGAGCCTCTGCTGTGTTAAGGCATTCGGACGGTGTCTGGAGGTTTTCGCGTCTGCGTGGGCTGGTTGGGAAATTGGGTTGAGGGAGCATGCCAGGCTGATTTTTGCTTTGTCTCAATGGCTGAGAAGGTGAAATCGACGTGCTTGAGGAGTCGCTTCTGCGCGGTGGGAGTAGATGGGTGCGTTTGTGTGCGTTTGGCGTCTGTCGCTTGTGTACGGAGTCCTACATGGAGCGTGTCAGTTGCTGGGATGGTTTCTGTGAGCTGAATTCAGCTGGGATGTCAATTGAGCGCAGGGTGTTTTTGGTGCGTTTGTGTGCGTTTGGTGTCTGTCGCTAGTGTACAGAGTCCTACATGGAGCGTGTCAGTTGCTGAGATGGTTTCTGTGAGCTGAATTCAGCTGGGATGTCAATTGAGCGCAGGGTGTTTTTGGTGCGTTTGTGTTCGTTTTGCATCTATCGCTTGAGTGCCTCGTACTACTTGATGTGTGTGGTTGCTCGAGTTGCTGCTGTGTGGTGTGTGGTGTCGTGATTGTGCGCGTGCACGAACGGGCTTAATTCAGCTTGCGCCTTACCAGGCAGAAGACGTTCGAGGCGTGGTATAGTTTTCGCGTCTGGGAGAGCCTGTTGGTGTATCGACGTGAGTGAATAAGCTTTTTTTGGCTGCGGTTGTCTGGCTGGGGAACTGTGCAGCAGAGGTTTGTAGGTGGCTTTCAGTGCGTTTACCAGCGGTCGCTTGTGTACGGGAGTGCCGTGGAGGTGGGTGATGTGGCTTGGCGCCCGCTTGGTGTAACGGTTGCTGCTTGGGCGGGTAGTCGGCTTCACCTATCGCTTGTGTGCCTTGGACTGCTTGGTGCTTGTATGTTGCTTAGGTCACTTCTGGGTCGAGGTTGATACCGGCTTCGGGGCGGGTAGACGAACGAGCTTGCTTCTGCTTCCTTCTTGGGTTTAGTACGCGTCTATGTGTGCTTTAAGATGTGTGCGTGCATACTGACCTGATATTGGCGGAGTCTCAGTTGCTGGCGGGGTATATTCTGCTTGGTTGTGGCAGCCGCTTCGGTACGGAGCTCGTATTTGGGTGCGCATGCGTGGTTTGAGCAGTTGCGTGTGAGCGGGGATATCACGTGGGTACGTGTCTGTGGCTTGGCGGGCGCGTGGCAACGGCTATCGCTGGTGTGGGGAGGTGTACTTGTGTGCTTGCGGCTTGCTGTGGTGGAGTCGATGAGCGCTTGCGGCTGGGACGATGGGCAGCAGGGTTCATTTGCTGCGTTTCTGTGGGTTTTGCATCTATCGCTTCAGTGTGGAGTACTACTGAATGCTACTGGTTTGCCGGAGAGGAATCGGTGAGCGGCTTGCTGTGGTGGAGTCGATGAGCGCTTCCTACAGGGACGATGTGCAGCAGGGGTCATTTGCTGCATTGCGGTGCGTTTTGGATCTGTCGCTTCAGTGTGGAGTACTACTTGATGCTGGTGACTTGCTGGAGTGGAGTCGATGAGCGCTTGCTGCAGGGACGATGTGCAGCAGGGGTCATTTGCTGCATTGGGTGCGTTTTGGATCTGTCGCTTCAGTGTGGAGTACTACTTGGTGCTAGTGACTTGCTGGAGTGGAGTCGATGAGCGCTTGCTGCTGGGCCGATGTGCAGCAGGGGTCTTTTGCTGCGTTTCTGTGGGTTTTGCTTCTGTCGCTGGTGTGCGGGCACGTTATGTGGGGGCGTTTGGGCTGAGCAACGGTCGTTTCTGTACGGTGCATGGTGCTAGAGAGTGGGCACATGGAAGATCAAGATGAATTCGCCTGGCACCTCTAGTGGCTGTGTGGTTTCGATGTGTGTATTGGGGTTTTTGCATCTATATCGGCTTGTTGTGATGTGTGCGTGTGTGCACACCAGGCTGATTTGTGCTGCGTCTGGATTTCGGAGCCAGAAGTCTGCGTGCTTGGGGCAGTCGCTTGGGTGCGGATGTGACACTGGCTTGGGTAGGAGCGTGGCAACGGCTATCTCTGTTGTGCGGGGGAGTCACGTGAGGGCCTGGGTTTTGCTTGAATGGATTCCATGAGCCGCATGCTGCTGGGGTGCCGTGTGCAGCGGGGGTTTTTGGGTGCGTTTGGCATCTGTCGCTTCTGTGTGTGGTACTGCTTGATGCGGGAGGATGTCATGGGTGGTTTGTATGAGCTGAATTCGGCGGGGGGGCGATGTGCGGCCTGTTTTTGTTGGTGCGTTTGTGTGCGTTTGACGTCTGTCGCTTCTATACGTGGTATGATTTGTGCGCGTGTGGGCTGCTTGGTTCGCTTCTGGCGCGGGGTTGGCATTGGCTTTGTACGTGTGGAGGACGAGCCCATTTCTACTTGCGTTTGTGCGCACTGACAGTGTTCGATCTGGTCTTGAGGTTTTCGCGTCTCTGTATTGGCTTGTTGTTAAATTGTATGCGTGGGTAAGGGGGGGACTGATTGTGGGTGGGTCTGTTCTGCTGAGGGGGTGAGGGGGTGAGGCCGGTGTCCCTGGAGCTGTCGTTGTGTGTGGTGATGTCTCTGTGGTGTTGTTTGTGGCTTGGCGGTCTCTACGGTGCGGCGCGTGCTAGTTGGGAGGGAACGTGGCTTGGCAGTCGATGGTGTGCGGGGATGTCACGTGGATCGTGTGAGCGTTTCAACAGTCGTTTCTATGAACTGCATGTTATAGGGGAGGGTGTGTGTGGACGATCGAGCATGTTTCTGCTTGTGCTTCGGCTGGCTGAGGGCATTCAATGTGTGCTTTGCAGGTTTCGCGTCTATATGGGCTTGGTACGAATGATGGGTTCGCTGTGAATAACAGGCTGGTTTTTTGCTCGGTCTCAGTGGCAGCAGAGTATATCTGCGGGCTGGGGAGTCGCTTGTGTGGGAGGAGTATTGGGTGCGTTTCTTTGCGTTTGGCATCTGTCGCTTGTATGGGTCGGACACTTGTGAGCGTGTGGGTTGCTGGGGTGGATTCTGTAGGCGGATTCCAGCTGGGGGGGCAATTTTGGGCAGCGGGGTTTTTTGGCGCGTTTCTGTGCATTTGGCGCCTGTCGCTTGTGTGAGGATGAGTCATTTGTAGGCGTGTGGGTTGCTGGGGGGGGGCATTCAGCTCTGACCGCAGTGGGCAGCGGGGTCTTTTAGTGCGTTTTGGTGCATTTTGCAGCAATCGCTTATGTGCACGGTGCTACAGGGGCGGTGGTAGTGTCACTTGGGTGGGTTCTATGAACTGAATGCGAGCAGAACACGTGTTTCAGGATGACGACGCAGGAAAGTGTCGAGCAGTTCTGCTCAGGACGATATTGAGCAGAGCCACGTTCGATACTTCCTAGGCAAATCCGTGTTTCAAAATGTCCACGGCTATTTTTCATGCTTTTCTCTAGGTCGACTTCGACTAAGTCGCCTTTTGGAGTCAGCCCATGGTCGTCGAAGAACAGCCGGATTCCACGCCCCTGGAGGTGGGATAGGCCGTTCTGCGGTTGAGCGAGCCAGGTAGGGGGCCCACCTACGCCTAGGATGCAGTTGTATGTATGTATTGCCCAGTGGCATATTTGGGTGAGTTGTTCGGAGAGACTCGAGATTGGGGCCATCGGGGGTTTAAGTGGGCTCAGGCAATGTTGGAGGTGTGGATTGCAAGTCGATCAGGGACCAGGGTGGTTTGCCAGCGTTTTGATGGTGTGTTACGCAAGGTGACCTGAGATCGGTTATCGGTTCAATGAATAGTGCTACTTGTAGGTGTCTGTGCGGCTTAGTTCACTTCTGGTACCGGGGTGGCTATGACTTCTGAGGACGGGGGGGAAGAAGCTTAATTCGGGCTAGGTCTGTGCTGGCTGAAGGCTTTCGATTTGTGTGTTGTGATTTCACGTCTATGTGGGCTTGCTGCGACAATGTGTGCGTATGTACGATCGAGCATCATTCTGTTTATATCTCGGCTGGCTGAAGGCGTTTGGAGCGTTTCTGTTTTTCAAGTCTGTATGAGCTGGTTGCGAAGGAGTGTGAGTGTGTGCTTACAAGGCTGATTTTTGCTTCGTCTCTATTGCTGAGGGGGTAAGTTATGCGGGCCTAGGGAGTCGCTTCTGTAGGAGGGAGTAGTGGGTGCGTTTCTGTGCGTTTGGCGCCTGTCGCTTGTATGGGGATGAGTCCTTGGGTGCTTGTGAGTTGTTCGAGTGGATTATGTGGGCTACATGCTGCTGGGGTGGCACATGTGTGGTAGGAGTGTTTTGGTAGGTTTCTATGCGTTTGGCGCCTGTCGCTTGTATGGGGATGAATCCTTGGGTGCTTGTGGGTTGTTCGAGTGGATTATGTGGGCTACATGCTGCTGGGGTGGCACATGTGTGGAAGGAGTGTTTTGGTACGTTTCTATGCGTTTGGCGCCTGTCGCTTGTGTGAGGATGAGTCTTTGTGTGCCTGTGGGTTGTTGGAGTGGATAGTGTGGCTGCATGCTGCTGGGGTGGCACATGTGTGGAAGAAGTCTTTTGGTACGTTTCTTGGCGTTTGGCGTCTGTCACGGGTGTGCGGAGTACTGCTTGAGCGTGAATTTGCTTGAAACAATTCTGAGCAAGGCAAGGTTGGCTTAGGCTCCTGTGGACGTGGCGGTAGAGTGTGATTTGTGTTTTGCGTCTGTATGGGCTTGGTACGATAATGAGGGGGGTGTGCATGCGTGGCCGAGTTTTGCTGCGTCACGGTCGCTGAGAACTAAATCGGCTTGCTGTGGGAGTCGCTTCTGTAGGAGGGAGCAGTGGGGGCGTTTCTTTGCGTTTGGCGTCTGTCGCTTGTGTGAGGAGGAGTCATTTGTGTGCGTGTGGTCGCTGGGGTGGATTCCGTAGGCTCAATGCAGCTGGGATGGCAAATGAGCAGGGGGTTTTAGGTGCGTTTGGCTTCAATCGCTTCTTTGCATGGGGCTACAGGTGCCTGGGGGTCACTGGGGTGGGTTCTGTGATCTTAATGCAAATGGGATACGTGTTTCGGATGACTTGTGTGTATGAATTGCGGTGCAGACGTTGATACACTAATTGTTCATAGCCCGATCATACATTCTACCAGGCATCACCCGACTATGCACCAGTTGTTCGTAACTGAATGATACATTGTGCCATAATTCTACCCGGCTATCTTAATCTCCGTTGGACTCGTATGATTCGACCTCGACCTCGCCGTTGCCCTCGTCACTGTGACTAACATATTTCTGTCTTCCGCTCTTCCGATGGAGGTAGCTCCAGGAGACGAGATCACGTCAATAAAGTCGCCTTTTGGTGTGAGCCCGTGGTCGTCAAAAAACAGCCTGATTGCACGCCCCTGGAGCCGCGGGGACACGCAGTCGGCGTCTCGGCTGATGGAGCTGTTTAGTTGGTCTGGCTTGCCGAAGGTGTTCTGCTGTTGGTGCTGCTCGGCTTGAGCCGACACCTGCGCCGGGTGTGCACTTGTATGTAGGTATTGCCCAGTGGCATGTTTGTGTGTGTTGTTGGGAGAGACTCGCAAACAGCGCGATGGACAGTTTAAATCGGCCCAGGCCGTGTTGGAGGTGGGAGGATAAGTCAATCTGGGACAAGGGGTGGATTCTATGTGCTACACTTTGTACTGATGGCTGTGCAGCAGGGGTTTTGGTGCGTTTCTGTACGTTTTGCATCTATCGCTTCGGGGCGTAGTACTGCTTGGTCTCTGGATGTTGTGAGGTCCATCGGGGACTAAGTTGCCTTGGGTTTTTGAATGTGTGAGGGAACTGTCTTGATTCGGCTTGCGCCTCTGCTGGCTGAAGGCGTTCGAGGTGTGTATTGGAGGTTTCGCGTCTATATGTGCTTGCTACCAGTAGTGAATTCGCTGTGCATACCAAGCTGATTTTTGCTTCGTCTGAATGGCTGAGAAGGTAAAATAGGCGTGCCTGAGGAGTCGCTTCTGTGCGGATGGAGTAGTGGGGTGCGTTTGTGAGCGTTTGGCTTCGGTCACTTCTGTACGGGGGCACCTTGTGGGGTGGGCATTGATGTGGTGGATTCAACGAGCTTATTTCTACTGGGATGTCGATTGAGCGGCGGGGGTTTTGAACGCGTTTTCGTGCGTTTGTCGTCTGTCGCTTGTGTACGTGTGGTGAACTGGTGTGCGTTTGGGGGGCTGGGGGGAGGGCGATGGGGCTAATGTTGGCCTAGGCCGAAGTGTGCGTTTCTGCTTCCTGTGTGCGTTTGTTTGTGGCAGGGGACAGTGGGCAGTACTACTTGGTGCGTTTGTAGTGCTGGACTGGCTCAAATGTGCAAGCAACATGGTACTGGTTTTGCGGATGTACGATGGGGTACGTTCGTTTAAGGTTTGGTGTGGTGTTGGCGGGTAACAGGGGTAGCTGCAGGTGAAAACGCGGGGTACATTAGCGCCTTGTGGGGGTGCAGGCAGTGTTGTTTGGCTGTGAGTGGCCTGGGCTCGGTTCGGCTGCGTTGGTTTTCTGCTACGTTCACAAGTCAACTCTGGCTTCGTCGCTATAATGACCTGGCGGTTGTCAATGTTCTTCTCGAGGTGTAATCTGGGGTGGGCATCTGCTTGTCTTGGGCTTTGATGTGCCATTACAACGTTGTTTGTGGTGTTAATCGCGATAGACGTCGCTGAGTTCATGCTTTGTTGTGTACCAAGAGAGTTTAGTTACTGCTTGCAAATGCGGGAGTTTGGTTTTGGACTCTGTCGTGGGCAAGGAGTACGTTTCTCGGCGTTTTTGCAGCGTGTGGATACATTTCTGCTGAGTGTCTGCTGCGTGTGGGCGGAGGCTCTGTGTTGGTGTGTGCGATGGCGATGAGGCTCATTGTGGCCTGGTCCAACGGGTGCGTTTCCGCTGCGTGGTGTGGGCTGAGGCTCTGGGTTGGTGTGTGCTATGGCGATGAGGCTCTGTGTGGCCTAAGGCGACGAGTGTTTGTCGGGTGTGTGAAGGCAGAAGCTCTTTTGTGTTTGTGCGATAAAGATGCCCCTGTTTTACAGGTGGTCTCTAGGTGCGGTTCTGCTGTGGGAGAACATTTCTGCTTGTTGTGTGCGTTTCTTTGTGGCAGGGGAGTGGCAATGGAGCTAGTGTCGGCCTGGCCTGATGGTACGTTTCTGCTGGTTGTGTGCGTTTCTTTGTGGCAGGGGAGTGGCAATGGAGCTAGTGTTGGCCTAGGCCTGATTGTGCGTTTCTGCTGTAGGACTGCGTTTGGACTTGGTGTGTGCGTTTGGACTTTGGATGTGCGTTTCTGCTGTGTTGGTGCGTTTCGGCTTCGTGTGTGCGCTTCTGTTCAGTGTGGTTGCGTTGTTTAGAGGCAGGGGGCAGAGACGATGGAGCTAAGGTTGGCGTATGTCGTATAGTGAGTTTCGGCTCTGGATCTGATGGGAGCGTTTCTGCTCGGGGTGTCCGTTTCTTTGTGGCAGGGGGCTATGGCGATGGAGCTAATGTTGGCCGATGTCTATGCGTGCGTTTCGCCTTGGTGGGTGCGTTTCGCCTTGGTGGGTGCGTTTCTGCTTGGTGGGTGCGTTTCTGTTCGGTGGGTGCGTTTGAGGACCGTGGGTGTACGTTGCTTTGTGGCAGGGGGCAGTGGCGAGGAAGCTAAGGTGGCCTATACCGAAGTGGTCGTTTCGGCTCTGAGTCTGCTGAGTGCGTTTCTGCTGGGTGAGTGCGTTTCGTTCGGTGTGTGCGTTTATGTTCTGTCTGTGTGCGTTTGGCACGCTTGTGTGTGCGTTTCTTTGTGGCAGGGGGGAGGGCGATGAGGCTAATGTTGGCCTAGGCCGAAGTGTGCGTTTCTGCTTCGTGTGTGCGTTTGTTTGTGGCAGGGGGCAGTGGCGATGGAGCTAATGTTGGCCTGTTTCGATGAAGGAATGTCGGTTGTGAGCCAGCTGGATGCATTTCTGCTGCGAGTGTGGGGGGGGAGCTATGGTGCGGCCGGGGGGCGATTTGCGGCGGGCAGGGGTGGGCGATGGCGGCGTGTACGACGTTGCGTTTGGCGACAAATGCACCCAAAGGGAATCCGGGTCGGATTCCCTTCGGGAATCCTCCCAGCACATACAGTTTTGCAGGCAAATCTCTAACCCTAAGGCCGGATATCAATGATATAATCCTTAGATTATCGGCCAATCCTCTGTCAAAGCAGCGAATCCATGATAAAAGGCCGAATCCTTAGATTATCGGCCAATCCTCTGTCAAAGCAGCGAATCCATGATAAAAGGCCGAATCCTTAGATTATCGGCCAATCCTCTGTCAAAGCAGCGAATCCATGATAAAAGGCCGAATCCTTAGATTATCGGCCAATCCTCTGTCACAGCAGCGAATCCGTACTAAAAGGCCGAATCCTTAGATTACCGGCCAATCCTCTGTCACAGCAGCATTCCATAAAAAAGCGTCGAATCCTTAAAGATTCGACGATCTGTCGACAAAGCAGCGTTCCATAAAAAAGCGTCGAATCCTTAAAGATTCGACGATCCGTCGCTGACCAGCCGATCTGACGGTCAATAGCACCGTCAATCCGGTGAATATCGCGACCAAGCAGCATTCTATAGACTTGGCCGAATCCTTTAAGATCCGGCGAATCCTTAGATTATCGGCTAATCCTATGTCAATGCAGTATTCCATAAAAACTGAGCATCGAATACTTAAAGATTCGACGATCTGTCGACAAAGCAGCGTTCCATAAGAAAGGTTCGAATCCTATAAGATCCGACGAATCCTTAGATTATCGGCCAATCCTCTGTCAAAGCAGCGAATCCATGATAAAAGGCCGAATCCTTAGATTATCGGCCAATCCTCTGTCACAGCAGCGAATCCGTACTAAAAGGCCGAATCCTTAGATTACCGGCCAATCCTCTGTCACAGCAGCATTCCATAAAAAAGCGTCGAATCCTTAAAGATTCGACGATCTGTCGACAAAGCAGCGTTCCATAAAAAAGTGTCGAATCCTTAAATATTCGACGATCCGTCGCTGACCAGCCGATCTGACGGTCATTAGCACCGTCAATCCGGTGAATATCGCGACAAAGCAGCTTTCCATAGAATAGGCCGAATCCTTAAAGATTCGACGATCCGTCGACAAAGCAGCGTTCCATAGAATAGGCCGAATCCTTAAAGATTCGACGATCCGTCGACAAAGCAGCGTTCCATAAAAAAGTGTCGAATCCTTAGATTATCGCGTATATAGTGTATATAGTCATAGATAGCATAATAAAACCCTCGATTAAACCTATCATTTCTCTCTAGGCGCGCAAGCGCGAATAGCCGCTGTGAATTAAATCAGAAATCCATCCGAACTGCGGATCTCTTCCATGAAGCAGCCCGCGTGCAGTCATCTTCCATAAAGCGGCCCGCGTGCAGTCATCTTCCATGAAGCAGCCCGCGTGCAGTCATCTTCCATAAAGCAGCCCGGAGTGCGAGCATCTCCGGTAATTACGCTGCACAGACCGTGAACTTGACGGATAGATGCTGGTGTTGGAACCTCTCCCTGTAATTAGTCGGCAAGCGAGTGTTGTCGCTGACAAGGTCCGGGCGCAGGCTAGTTCAGGGGCGAGTTGTTAACTCAACATGGGTTTGCTGACGAGTCCGGCCTGCAGGCCAGTTCACGGGAGCATTGCCCCTGCAGGCCACTTCGCTACGCGGGCATTTTTGTTCGATATGCTCCGCAGTCGCCCAAGTCGCCCAAGTCGCCCAAGTCGTCCGGACGACTAATAAGGAGACGGATTTTTTCCTGATGTAACTCAAGACACGTCAAGACGACGGGGCGTAAGTTTGTGCACGCTGTCAACGCCGAGTTCCCTTTACTGTTCTTATCTCTTTATCATTCTCTTCTTACATTTTCTTGGGTCTATAGCGTAGATAAGCCGTCCGACTGTTGGTCCGAAGCTGCGTACTTAAGTGACGCCGGGGAGGGCCTCAGAAAAGACAACAAGGCATACACGAGCCATAAAATATATTCTAGTTTACAAACCTAAGATTGTGCCTTATATCTTTCGGTGACTACCGTTCAATCAATACTTCATCTTTCTTGAACCCTGGTTTAACAATTACATACATGGGCGTGGTATACAGGTTATCAGAACTCATATGTGCTGGAAACAAGCAAATGGTAATTGGCGGCATCGTGACGCTACTCTAGCACCAACATAACGCTAATACTGTCTTCACATAGCTTTAGGACAATGGCTCAGGCTTGCACACCCTGACATTGATATGACATGGCAACAGCATCTATCAAGCATTGTTATGTAATGCTTGATACATTACTATAGGGGTGTACAGCAAAGATTTGCAGATCATCCTGGATATACAGCAATGATGAATTTACCACACTGTGGTTCACTTAGGGATGGCAAAGACTTAGTCCAAAGTTTAATCAATAATCATGAGAAACCTAATGCGGTAAGTTTGGCACATCGTTAGCACATCCGTTGTACTAACCACGCGGAATATTGGAAGAGTGGTTGGGCTAAACATAAGCTTCATGAACATATTCTGTATGGATTGATCAAATATGCATCAAAAATGAACAGGGACATATGGGAAACAGTAGATAAATCATCTAAATGGATTGAATGTTCGCATTCGCAGGCAAAGAGATGGACTGGCAGGCACAACTCTTTGTTGGGTGGTATGATCGGGTAATGCCAACGTGGCGCTACAGATGCGCTATGATTGTGCTAACGATGCTACGCCAGTGCCCAATATCTTGATCAAAATATTTTGGATAGATGCAAAGGAAGCAGAACAGATGGTATACCACGCAATTTTCAGGATAACTCTGCTGCAGATCTACAGTTGAATTCTATGAAAAAATCCTGTATGTATTCGTTGGCAGTATCAAAGCGCAACGCTAACGCGAGTGTAGTGAAACGAAGACGCCAACGGGATTGGAGTCCTGTAGATGAAGATGCTTCAAGTGCTGCTTTACCCTCTATACAAACAGGTAATCTGTTGAATGATTTTGATTCTAGGCCTATTCCACTGTCTCAATCTCGTTCCCATCATGCCATAGTAGATTATTTACAATCTGATTCTTCAGGTCTTCCACCCAAGAAGAGAACAAAACCACAAATACCTGGAGCTATACAGATAGATACATCTAGAGTGGGTACATCTTCAGGAAATCAACAACTTCAAGAGATGGAAATTGAAAAACAAAGAGTATTACTAAGAAGGATGCAAAGAGAAGATGAAATGCATCAGATGGAATTGGAAAAGAAGAAGATAGAAATGGATAAAGCACGCCGCTATGAGGAGCTGGAAAAGCTACAACATAGTGGGAATATCACGTTAGTATTACGGTAGCGTTACGGATGTACTATGTTAGCACTACATAGGTGGATGAATGGTACTACATAGTGAGAACGATAGCACATGCCAGTTATAGCATACAAAAAACATTTTCACAATGAAAATAAACAAACTTATTATACATATCATGATCACATCCAATTGTGATGTAGCTTAGCAGTTGTTATTACGCTACTATGCTATGAAATGAAACAATAACGGAATATATACGAAGAGGCTCGAAATAGATACAATATATATCACTATGTACTGACAATACTTCTACTGACGTTGCGCGACAACACTCGCTTGCCGACTAATTACAGGGAGAGGTTCCAACACCAGCATCTATCCGTCAAGTTCACGGTCTGTGCAGCGTAATTACCGGAGATGCTCGCACTCCGGGCTGCTTTATGGAAGATGCCCGACCGCGGAGCTGCTTTATGGAAGATGACTGCACGCGGGCTGCTTCATGGGAGATATCCGCAGTTTGGATGGATTCATTCACAGCGGCTATTCGCGCTTGCGCGGCAAGAGAGAGAAGTTTCTTTAAACGAGGGTTTTATTATGCTATCTATGACTATATGCTATCTATGACTATATACGCGATATTCACGGTATTCACGTTGCTGATGACCGTCAGATATTATGGAATGCTGCTTTGACATAGGAATAGCAGATAATCTAAGGATTCGACGGATATCTATAGAACGCTGCTTTGTCGACAGATCGTCGAATCTTTAAGGATTCGTCGCTTTTGTATGGAATGCTGCTTTGACATAGGATTAGCCGATAGTCTAAGGATTCGTCGGATCTTATAGGATTCGAACCTTTCTTATGGTATGCTGCTTTGTCGACGGATCGTCGATCCTTTAAGGATTCGACGCTTTTTTATGGAATGCTGCTTTGACATAGGATTAGCCGATAGTCTAAGGATTCGTCGGATATCTATAGAACGCTGCTTTGTCGACAGATCGTCGAATCTTTGAGGATTCGACGGTTTTATGGAACGCTGCTTTGTCGACGGATTTAAGGATTCGACGCTTTTGTATGGAATGCTGCTTTGACATAGGATTAGCCGATAGTCTAAGGATTCGTCGGATCTTATAGGATTCGAACCTTTCTTATGGTATGCTGCTTTGTCGACGGATCGTCGATCCTTTAAGGATTCGACGCTTTTTTATGGAATGCTGCTTTGACATAGGATTAGCCGATAGTCTAAGGATTCGTCGGATATCTATAGAACGCTGCTTTGTCGACAGATCGTCGAATCTTTAAGGATTCGTGGTTTTATTATGGAATGCTGCTTTGACATAGGATTAGCAGATAATCTGACGATTCGACGGATATCTATAGAACGCTGCTTTGTCGACAGATCGTCGAATCTTTAAGGATTCGACGCTTTTTTATGGAATGCTGCTTTGACATAGGATTAGCCGATAGTCTAAGGATTCGTCGGATATCTATAGAACGCTGCTTTGTCGACAGATCGTCGAATCTTTAAGGATTCGACGCTTTTTTATGGAATGCTGCTTTGACATAGGATTAGCCGATAGTCTAAGGATTCGAACCTTTCTTATGGTATGCTGCTTTGTCAACGGATCGTCGATTGTTTAAGGATTCGACGCTTTATTATGGAATGCTGCTTTGACATAGGATTAGCAGATAATCTGACGATTCGACGGATATCTATAGAACGCTGCTTGGTCGCGATATTCACCGGATTGACGGTGCTGATGAACGTCAGATCGGCTGGCCGGCGACGGAAACCTATACAATGCCGGTATAACCTGTATTCATAGTCAGTATATATGGTCATGATAAGGTGGCTTTAGCAGAGAATACTGGTGTTTATGGCGAGTTGTCAGTCGCGATCGTGCTGGCAAGCGTCGGTGTGCAGGTTGGCATTTGTGGTGTTCACCTCAGCAGAGTTGTCGAACTTAGAGCGAAAAAACTTGAACAAAGCAATGGGGGCATTGAACTACCCTCCAAAACTCAGGGGCAGACGGCTCGGGCGGTGTTACTATTAGCGTGCAGAGTTGTCACCGCAATTTCCTTTGCTCATTTCCACTGTGTGCGTCCCCTGCGATGGGGTCAAAGCAGCGCCAAGAACGACGCCGAGTCATGTTTTGTGTCACGGAGGTCGCCGCGCAGGAGTGGTTTGCTGCGTAGATTGCAGCTAAACGAGTGTATTTGTGAGAACTCGTCTGTTTTCGCAAACTTTACAATGTTTGTCTTTGCAGTTTTGAACTTTGGTCGAAATAGAGCTGCCAACTACGCAAAGCACCCGAACATTATGTCCAAACTTTTCGAAGGTGAGTTCAACACCCTCAGATTACTGTTTAATTATTGATCTTTGCAGTTCTAGACCTGGATACAATCAAACAACGCGAATGCGAACCTTCACAATGACGCTCCCTAGCACGATCGCAACCGACATCTCGCCGTCAAACACCAGTATTCTTTGGACGATCGACGACAAAGCAGCAATCCATAATAAAAGGCCGAATCCTTAGATTATTGGCCAATCCTCTGTCACAGCAGCATTGCATAAAAAAGCGTCGAATCCTTGAAGATTCGACGATCTACGACAAGCAGCAATCCATGACAAAAGGCCGAGTGCTATACGATCCGACGATCCGTCGACAAAGCAGCGTTCCATAAAACCGTCGAATCCTTAAACATTCGATGATCTGTCGACCAAGCAGCAATCCATGAAAAAAGGCCGAATCCTATACGATCCGACGATTGCTACGGCAAAGCAGCAATCCATAAGAATAGGCCGAATCCTATAAGATCCGTCGAATCCTTAGATTGTCGGCCAATCCTCCATCAGGAAAAAATCCTGCCTTATTTAAGATCGGCCGTCTTAGGTACGGACCGTTCCACTTTATTTGTCGCCTGAGTCGCCTGTGTCGCCAGGGTCTTCTGTACGGGAGCAACCGTTGCCAGGATCTAATATAAGGGTGCAACGGTTGCGACGCTTTAGCGAAGGCTCCTACACTCCCCGTATCGCAGCGTAAGGTTGCCACACATGACAGGTCGCCCTCGATACAGCAGCAGTGCATGGTACGCCTGTGAAGTGGCGATCCTATGTCAGGTCGCCCACGATACAGCAGCAGTGCATTGTACGCCTGTAAAGTGGCGATATTATGCAGGCCGTATGTACGGGCATATTCACCGGTTTTATGGTTGAATCGCCGGTTTCTTCATTCATTCATCGCCGGTTTATTCATTCATCGCACATATGGAGGGAGTTTCTTTAATCGAGGGTTTTATTATGCTATCTATGACTATATGCTATCTATGACTATGTACGCGATATGCACGGTATTCACGGTGCTAATGACCGTCAGATCGGCTGCTTTGTCGACGGATCGTCGAATCTTTAAGGATTCGGCCCTTTATTATGGAAAGCTGCATAGTCGCCGGATCTTGTAGGATTCGGCCATTTCTTATGGATTGCTGCTTTGTCGACGGATCGTCGAATCTTTAAGGATTCGACGGTTTTATGGAATGCTGCTGTGACAGAGGATTGGCCGATAATCTAAGGATTCGGCCTTGTATTATGGATTCGCTGCTTTGTCGACGGATCGTCGAATCTTTAAGGATTCGACGGTTTTATGGAATGCTGCTGTGACAGAGGATTGGCCGATAATCTAAGGATTCGACGCTTTTATGATGGATTCGCTGCTTTGACAGAGGATTGGCCGATAATCTAAGGATTCGGCCTTTTATTATGGATTCGCTGCTTTGTCGACGGATCGTCGAATCTTTAAGGATTCGACGGTTTTATGGAATGCTGCTGTGACAGAGGATTGGCCGATAATCTAAGGATTCGGCCTTTTATGATGGATTCGCTGCTTTGACAGAGGATTGGCCGATAATCTAAGGATTCGGCCTTTTATTATGGATTCGCTGCTTTGTCGACGGATCGTCGAATCTTTAAGGATTCAACGGTTTTATGGAATGCTGCTGTGACAGAGGATTGGCCGATAATCTAAGGATTCGACGCTTTTATGGATTGCTGCTTTGTCGTAGATCGTCGAATCTTTAAGGATTCGACGCTTTTTTATGGAACGCTGCTTTGTCATCGAATTCATCGCGAATGTGCTTGATTCCAGCAGTATGAGATGTATTCATAGTCAGTATATATGGTCATGATAAGGGGGCTGCAGCAGAGAATACCGGTATTTGCAGCCAGATGTCGGTCGCGATCGTGCTGGGGAGCTTCATTGTGAAGGTTCGAATTCGCGTTGTTTGATTGTATCCAGGTCTAGAACTGTAAAGATCAATAATTAAACAGTAATCTGAGGGTGTTGAACTCACCTTCGAAAACTTTGGACACAATGTTCGGGTGCTGTTGTGTAGTTGGCAGGTGTTTTTCGACCAAAGTTCAAAACTGCAAAGACAAACATTGTAAAGTATGCGAAAACTGACATGTTCTCACAAATACACTGGTTTAGCTGCAATCTACGCAGCAAACCACTCCTGCGCGGCGACTTCCGTGACACAAAACATGACTCGGCGGCGTTCTTGGCGCTGCTTTGACCCCATTGCAGGGGACGCACACAGTGGAAATGAGCAAAGGAAATTGCGGTGAAAACTCTGCACGCTAATAGTCACACCGCCCGAGCCGTCTGCCCCTGAGTTTTGGAGGGTAGTTCAATGCCCCCATTGCTTTGTTCAAGTTTTTTCGCTCTAAGTTCGACAACTCTGCTGAGGTGAACACCACAAATGCCGACCTGCACACCGACGCTCGCCAGCACGATCGCGACTGACAACTCGCCATAAACACCAGTATTCTCTGCTTCAGCCACCTTATCATGACCATATATACTGACGATGAACACAGGTCATACCGGCATTGTATGAGGTCCGTCTGCGGCCAGTCGATCTGACGGACGGTCATTAGCACCGTCAATCCGGTGAATATCGCGACCAAGCAGCGTTCTATAGATATCCGTCGAATCGTCAGATTATCTGCTAATCCTATGTCAAAGCAGCGTTCTATAGATATGGGCCGTCGAATCGTCAGATTATCTGCTAATCCTCTGTCACAGCAGCATTCCATAAAAGCGTCCAATCCTTAAAGATTCGACGATCCGTCGACAAAGCAGCGTTCCATAAAAAAGCGTCGAATCCTCAAAGATTCGACGATCCGTCGACAAAGCAGCATACCATAAGAAAGGTTCGAATACTATAAGATCCGACGAATCCTTAGACTATCGGCTAATCCTATGTCAAAGCAGCATTCCATAAAAAAGCGTCGAATCCTTAAAGGATCGACGATCCGTCGACAAAGCAGCATACCATAAGAAAGGTTCGAATACTATAAGATCCGACGAATCCTTAGACTATCGGCTAATCCTGCGTCAAAGCAGCATTCCATAAAAAAGCGTCGAATCCTTAAAGATTCGACGATCTGTCGACCAAGCAGCAATCCATAATAAAGCGTCGAATCCTCAAAGATTCGACGATCTGTCGACCAAGCAGCAATCCATCATAAAAGGCCGAATCCTTAGATTATCGGCCAATCCTCTGTCAAAGCAGCGAATCCATCATAAAAGGGCGAATCCTTAGACTATCGGCTAATCCTATGTCAAAGCAGCATTCCGTAATAAAGCGTCGAATCCTTAAAGATTCGACGATCCGTCGACAAAGCAGCGTTCTATAGATATCCGTCGAAACCTTCAAGATTCGACTGTCCGATCCGTCGCTGGCCAGCCGATCTGACGGTCATTAGCACCGTGAATACCGTGAATATCGCGTATATAGTCATAGATAGCATATAGTCATAGATAGCATATAGTCATAGATAGCATATAGTCATAGATAGCATAATAAAACCCTCGATTAAACCTATCATTTCTCTCTAGGCGCGCAAGCGCGAATAGCCGCTGTGAATAAATCAGAAATCCATCCGAACTGCGGATCTCTTCCATAAAGCCATCCAAACTGCGGATATCTTCCATAAAGCAGCCCGCGCGCAGTCATCTTCCATAAAGCAGCCCGCAGTGCGAGCATCTTCGGTGATTACGCTGCACAGACCGTGAACTTGACGGATAGATGCTGGTGTTTAGACCTCTCCCTCTAATTAGTCGGCAAGCGAGTGTTGTCGCTGACAAGGTCCGCGCGCAGGCTAGTTCAGGGGCGAGTTGTTAACTCAACATGGGTTTGCTGACGAGTCCGGCCTGCAGGCCAGTTCACGGGAGCATTGCCCCTGCAGGCCACTTCGCTACGCGGGCATTTTTGTTCGATATGCTCCGCAGTCGCCCAAGTCGCCCAAGTCGCCCAAGTTGTCCGGACGACTAATAAGGAGACGGATTTTTTCCTGATGTCTGTCACAGCAGCATTGCATAAAAAAGCGTCGAATCCTTAAAGATCCGACGATATACGACAAAGCAGCATACCATAAGAAAGGTTCGAATCCTATAAGATCCGACGAATCCTTAGACGATCGGGTATCCTATGTCAAAGCAGCATTCCATAAAAAAACGTTGAATCCTTAAAGATTCGATGATCTGTCGACCAAGCAGCAATCCATGAAAAAAAGGCCGAATCCTATACGATCCGACGATTGCTACGGCAAAGCAGCAATCCATGAGAATAGGCCGAATCCTATAAGATCCGTCGAATCCTTAGATTATCGGCCAATCCTCTGTCAAAGCAGCGAATCCATAATAAAAGGCCGAATCCTCTGTCACAACAGCGAATCCATGATAAAAGGCCGAATCCTTGGATTATCGGCCAATCCTCTGTCAAAGCAGCGAATCCATAATAAAAGACCGAATCCTTCGATTATCGGCCAATCCTCTGTCAAAGCAGCGAATCCATGATAAAAGGCCGAATCCTTAGATTATCGGCCAATCCTCTGTCACAGCAGCATTCCATAAGACCCTCGAATCCTCAAAGATTCGACGATCTGTCGACAAAGCAGCGTTCCATAAAACCGTCCAATCCTCAAAGATTCGACGATCCGTCGACAAAGCAGCGTTCCACAAAAAAGCGTCGAATCCTTAAAGATTCGACAATCTACGACAAAGCAGCAATCCATAAAAGCGTCGAATCCTTAGATTATCGGCCAATCCTCTGTCACAGCAGCATTCCATAATAAAAGGCCGAATCTTTAGATTATCGGCCAATCCTCTGTCACAGCAGCATTCCATAAAAAAAGGCCGAATCCTATAAGATCCGGCGACAAAGCAGCGTTCATCTGACGCACCGTCGCTGGCCAGCCGATCTGACGGTCATTAGACCGTCAATCCGGTGAATATCGCGTATGTAGTGTATATAGTCATAGATAGCATAATAAAACCCTCGATTAAAGAAACTTTCTCCATATGTGCTGTGCGATGAATGAACAAACCGGCGATGAATGAATAAACCAGCGATGAATGAATAAACCGGCGATTCAACCATAAAACCGGTGACTATGCCCGTACATACGGCCTGCATAATATCGCCACTTTACAGGCGTACAATGCACTGCTGCTGTATCGTGGGCGACCTGTCATGTGTGGCAACCTTAGGCTGCGACACGGGGTGTGTAGGAGCCTTCGCTGAGGCGTCGCAACCGTTGCACCCTTATATTAGATCCTGGCAACAGTTGCTCCCGTACAGAAGACCCTGGCGACACAGGCGACTCAGGCGACTAATAAAGTGGCACGGTCCGTACCTAAGACGGCCGATCTTAAATAGGGCAAGATTTTTTCCTGATGTTCTAGTGCCAGGAGAAACCTCTACAATCATATTGGCCCTGGTCTCGCAAGCCTACTCGAGCTTCATAAGTTTAGTACCAACTGGCCTCAGGCCGGCTCAAGTGCGGCTCATACACCTCTAACGAGGTAGTTGATAATAGTGTTAACCTTTATACTGCATATCATTACTACGATATCTCAGCTGCCGCTCACAATTGACAATGTCTCGGCCTGTTAGGCCAGGGTTCAGGAAAGATGAAGAATCAATTGTACCGTAGTCACCAAAAGATATAAGGCACAATCTTAGGTTTGTAAACTAAAATATATTTCATGGAATGTGTATGCCTTGTTGTATTTTCAAAGATTCTCCCTGGCGTTACTGAAGTACGCAGCATCGGATCAACAGTCGGACTGTCGAACTACGTTATGGACACTGGAGAGTGCAAGAACAAATTGATAAAGAGATAAGAACAGTAAAGGGTACTCGGCGGAGAAAGCCTGCAAAAACTCACGCCCTGTCGTCTTGATGTGTCTTGAGTTAATTGGAAAACCAACAGTTTCAACAACTGAGGTTCAGCGGACCAGATAACTATTCGGGAGGTAATACTCGGCTATTGTTGTTAGTAATGTGTCAACGCAATGATAACACTGTCCAAACAGTCAATCGGACTTTGGATATACCACAACGTAAGGCCTGGGCCGCACAATGTATAAAATGATTACAAAAAGCTGAAACGTCGAAGTTCTGAGACTTTGATCTTTTTCAGCTTTGACTGCCTCCTTACATATACCCACCGGGTACATTGCGCTTTAACGATCGCCCATTACGACTCCAGGGTTATTTTTGGGTCTGAAAAACATCTTTTACATGAATAACAAGCCATGTATCAGTACTACCAATCACATATATATAAGAACGATAGGAACTTGGTAATCCCTTGTGGCCGGCGCAACGCAGTATCAATCTTGTCTGCTCACATAGAAAATGATATCATCCAAACGGCCTCATTGCAACGGTTCATTTGGTAGTCTCGGCTTGGCCAGACAATACCTTCTTCCCACTGCTTATACATTACATCTTGAATCATGACACAGATCTTGCATGACAACTATGCTAGTTATCCAGCTCATTCAATCTGCTGCTACCACGGCGGCCTAGTACCAGCGGGACGGTCTCATGATTGCAACGGTTCATTTGGCAGTTTTGGCTTGGCCAGACAATGTCTTCTTCCCATTGCCTACACGTTGCATGATGGGTGACTTGACTCGGATTTTGGATAGCTATGCTGGCTATCAACTTTAGCAGAACAGCAGCTATTTGGACGGGACCAGTAACATCGGAACGGCCTGAATTCGTCAATTCTTGTGGTGGTCTCGGCTTGTCCATACCTTGTATTCCCACTGCCTATACATTGCAGCGCGGGTCATGACTCGGATTTTGGATAACTATGCTGGCTATCAACTTTAGCTGAACAGCAGCTATCGCAACAGGACCGGTACCATCAGAACGGCCTGAATTTGTCGATTCTTGTGGTGGTCTCGGCTTGTCCATACCTTGTATTCTCACTGCTTTTACATTGCATCGTGAATGATGACTCGGATTTTGGATAGCTATGCTGGCTATCAACTTTGTCAAAACAGCAGCTATCGCAACAGGACCGGTACCATCAGAACGGCCTGAATCTGTCAATTCTTGTGGTGGTCTCGGCTTTTTCATACCTTGTATTCCCACTGCGTATACTCTCCATCGTGGGTGACGACTCTGATTTTGGATAGTAGCTATGCTGACTATCAACTTTGTCAAAACAGCAGCTATTGCAGCGGGACCAGTACCATTAGAACGGCCGTGACTTTACGATTCTTGTGGTGGTCTCGGTTTCTTTATACGGCATATATATCTCGAGATATCCGGTGGAGAGGTTTGGTTTAATCAACAGAGCCATGGTATAGTATCACATATATTAACAATATTTCTGTCTCTTTTTCCTAGGCCTGGTAGATCTTCTACTACTAGTAGGTGTAGTAGCACTACCCTCTTCCTCATCTCCACCTGTAGCTGCCCCTCCAGCCTCTTGCTCCATCTCAGGCTCCTCATCAGCCCTCTGCTCTGTCTCCCCACCAGCCGCACTGCTATCAGCCCCCTGCCCTGCCTCACCACCAGCCGCACTGCTACCAGCCGCAGCCGCACTCCTACCAGCCGCAGCCCGGCCACCAGCCGCAGTCCGTCTACCAGCCACAGCCGCACTGCGGCGTCCACCAGCCGCTCCACTAGCCGCCCCCTCAGCCGCTCCACCAGCCGCCCCCTCAGCCGCTCCATCAGCCGCTTCATCAGCTGCTTCATCAGCCGCTTCATCAAGCCCTTCATCAGCCGCAGGAGTGATGGGCTGTGATCTGGTTCTTCTGGGTCTTAGAACCAGGTTGGAGGTCGACAGGTGTGTTGGTGTGGAATCTGGCACATGCGTAGGTGGATCGCTGAGCGGTTTTGACTTGTCCCGGGTGGTCTGCCGGGGTGTAGTATGCAACTCTGGATCTGATTCTTCTTCGCGTTCCAGAAGAGAGTTGATACAGTGTCACAACATCTTCAGAGTTGGCTTCCTCATCACTTGTGAACTTAAAGTCAAGTAGCGATGGAATTTGTTTCGGTCCGACAATTTTGTTGATTCAAGACCGTGTTTCTTGTTGACGTGCGACCTCAGGTTGGCTGCACGATCCTTTGTAGCAAAAATGCAACGCTTGCCACTTGCATTTATCTGCATCCTGCATCGGAGTTCTAGAGGCCAGATGATTATGACCTTTTTATCGGCCGGGGTACTGGCAGTTGGGTACGGTGGCACCTGCGGGTTGGAAAATAATTCCAAGAGTGCATCGCGTGGAGAAATATTTCCACCTGATTTTTGTTAGCCTTGTTTGGTAGAATTGAAAGGAAACATACTCTCTGCTCTCTCAAGCAAAATGTCGGCATCCTCAGCGAAAGTCATGGTAAATTTTTTTGTCGTGGAGTGGGTCTTTGTTGCAAAGAGAAGCGAGGGAGGACCCCTTTCTCCCAGGTTGTTGCCCCTGCCCGCCCCCTGATTTTTGTAAGGTGGTGGCTGCTTCCCAAACAGGCTAGTAAGCATGTCTTACCAGTGGGATATTAGAGGACAGAGGGCGAACAGACTCCATTCCGGAGAAACAGCTTTCAATCCACCGAACCTAGTGGTCTATGCTCTGTAGCTATTCACTTCATAATCGGCCATGACTAATTGTTGGCAGGGGGGTTTACGGTGATTAAAGGTAGTTCATTAAGCGACAGCCACTGTGGGGGGATTGATCGTCATGGTCGGCCATGAGTAATGATCTGCAAAGGCGTTTACCGTCATGAAGGTAGTTTATTAAGCTTGGGCAGGGGAGGTTAACCGTCACGGCAGGGGTGCTTAACGGTCACAGCAGGGGTGGTTAACCATCACGCCCCAACTCTGGTGCGGAACAAACCAAAAAATCAAGCGAGCACCACTTCAAATCAACACCACCCGGCTCAACCACCTTCTCACTTTTTCCATCTTGGAGAGGATTATACTACTCGAGCCGGGCTCAACCCTATATAAATATGCATAATACTATCTGTCGTCGCTTAAAGTAATCATGAAAACAAAGCATTGATGTGGTGAGGTGGGGTGAACTGGTTGCCCTCAAGGCTGACCGGTCTCACACATACTGTTAAGTTGCAGGCAAATCTCTAACCCTATGGCCGGAAATCAATGATATACGACACACCTTCCTTGTCTCTACCTCTAGCCCAGTCTCAGCCTGCCTCTCGTAACCCTACACCCTGTACCCATTGACCTGTCCGCGACGTGGTCATTACAGTGGTACAACCTTTCCACGTCTC
This sequence comes from Geopyxis carbonaria, assembly GCA_024516215.1. Classification (NCBI taxonomy): domain Eukaryota; kingdom Fungi; phylum Ascomycota; class Pezizomycetes; order Pezizales; family Tarzettaceae; genus Geopyxis; species Geopyxis carbonaria. The sequence continues at coordinate 1,032,340 of JAJJXG010000016.1, read as the reverse complement.
ACCGGTCCAGGAGATAATAGCTTAACCTTGGTCCTTGGCGAGATCAAGTAGCAAAAGAGCGAAATATCTAAGTCAGGGTTGTTAGTTGGCAACATGTAGGTCAGAGGTCAGCGCTTAGGAGCGATGCAGAAAGATACCAACTCACCGGAGCAAAATCCCTCTAATGCTGGAAGGATATCATTCAGTGATTCTTATCAGGGCGCGCCGCCACCATCAGAGCATAGTACGCCAAATCCTGTTGCCTCATTTGCTGGATCACGGAAAACCACATGTTCCGTTGCGACCCAAGGTTTTGCCGGAACTCCCTTTCTTGTAATAGTGCCAATTGAACAAGAACTCCTGCTGTACGTATGACTCAAGGTCAGGGTCGTCCAGAATGTAATCAAAGATACCGTCAATATTGACGGTTCCATCTTTCACATAATCCTCCGAGATACCCCACGGTCCTCAATTGCAATCGTAGGATACTTGCCTAGCGGCATAGTTGAGTGAGTGAGTGAGCCCTGTCGGTTCGACGGTCAGCTCTCTCTGAAAAGCGTGGAGGCGATATTGAATGGATCACATATTAAATGCCGGACATCGGCAGGTCACCTGCTTACATATACGTGGAAACTATTCAAAAACTTGGTTCGCACAAGACAAAGCGTTGTCGCGTTTCTCTGCCTAGCGCATGGGGCACATCGTTTATGAACTTGGGCTTGTCTCTCTATCGTCAATCGGTATCGTTTATTTGCGTCTCCAGAATACAATGGTTTGTAGTTCTGGTGCCGATGGCATACTGTGGGCACTACGGTGAGTGGGTCGTTAGTTACTGCAGTGTAGGTTAGACTGTTAGATACCGGAAGGCATACAGTGGACATTGATTACTGGCTGAGCTGAAACCTCCAAAGTCACATCTAAACTAAGCGGCGGAAAATCAATCTTCTAACCCGGAACCTTAGAGTATCCGAAACCCCATACCGTGGAACCTTAAAGTATCCGAACACCCTTAAAATATCTGAACCCCCCCATCCTCCGATTCCTCCGGATCCCAATCCATCTCCCACGCGCATTCCAGCTCGTAGTCCATATCATCATCCGCAATCGTTCTTCTCTTCCTCCTGCTCTCGGCATTCTCTTTCTCCATCTTCTCCCGCGCCGCTTGGTCCTGCGCTTCGCGTTCCTTGCGCTTCTCGTTCTGCTTATACTTACCCCATTCCTTGGCCCTAAGCTTCCTGATCTCTTCCTCCGCTGCTACATCATCTCCCCACTTCTTCAGCTTGTCATAATTCTGCGGCGCTAGACACCACAATACAACCTCCCGCGTCGCCAGCGTATCCTCCATGCAGTCATGTCCGTGCTTGCCTTGTTGTATGTCAACTCCGAGCATCCCATAGCATAGCGCCCTTAGCCCCCACTGTCTGTGCATGCCGCATGCCTTCCACGTGATAATACCACTGTCCACAATGCGCGAATGACAGACCCTCAGCGCTTTCAAATCGTTCCATACTGCATGGCCAACAATCACCGTTTCGGCATCCACGTACTGCCACAGAAGATTCCTTGCCGCACGCCAACCACCCTCCAGCAGCTTTCCGCGTTCTGCCGCATCACGGATAATACTCGCGTCCACGCCGCTAACCCGGGTGCGCCAGTCATTGACGCGGCCTTCCGGGCGGATATAGGTGTCAATCAAAGTGGCTCCTGAGACATAGTCCACGACGGTCATCCAGACGACTTCGCCGTTCAGATGGTTCGAGACACCGACCATTTCACAGTCGAGGGCGACAGCACGAGATTTTCTACCGCTACCGTCGGCGGGAGGTGACGGTTCGAACTCGGCGGCCTCGCGAAGGATTATAGGAGACGGGTCGGCGAAATTGTGTTCTTTGGCTGTGCTGCAGCCAGCCTCCATATGGCTTCGGGCGGAGCAGCAGGTGTAAAACTTGTCGCCATTGGGGTTGTCTTTGGGCTTTTGGAACACGCCGGGGTGGTAGACGCATAGTGAATACGTATCGAGATCTTTGCGGAAGCCTACGAGTTATTAGTAGAGTTGGCAAAGCTTGGATACGATCAACAGAAATTCAATGCTCACCTTTACATGTCTTGCATCGACTCAATCCAAGAATCTCTGCCTGGGTGTACGGTGCAGTCTGGACCTTGTTGGCTTTCAATTCTTCCAAAGGATGACACGCGCGTTGTAATGTCTTCAACACGTCCCACCGTATCTTTGAGCGTTCCGGAAACCACGTCCAGACCGGCCCTTCGGACTTGTTTCGGAATCCTTGACTGGGATTGTGAACTACCCCGTTCGCTATCCAGCCCGGTACCGGAGGAGGTGGTTCTTGGTAGTTTGGATCGTGCTCTGGGGCAGTGGTGAGATGCTGCTGCAGATCGCTCGCGGATGGGAACAACCGGTTGCATTGATGGCAGGGAGCGACAAACGGATTCGCCATCGCCGCTGGCAGTGGGTTCGGTCCGCGGTTCTGGGTCTTCGCCTGTGGTTTCTCCCGCAGCTTCTTCTCCCGCAGCAGCTCGGCGTGTCTGGCGGAATTGTGGATGTGTTCGTGGAATGCCTTGGCGCTGGGGAAGTCTCGCACGCAGATGACGCAGCGAGTGCCTACCTCTGTGATTCGCTTGTGCAGCTGCGAAGTGAAGTGAGCTTCGTAGGACTCCTGGCTCCAAAAGGTGCTGTTACACGGGTCGCAGGTGAAGACTGGCATGATAGGTGGGGTTGCGCGATGTTCGTGTTTGGTTTGGGGGTCGGCCGATGGTGGTCATTGAGACAAAAGCGAGGTGGGAGAATGGTTAAGTGAGTTAGGCGAAGGGCTGGGGGCTGGAATGAGAGAATCGCATTGAAATACAAGTCAATACAATTTTGAGCCCAGCGGCCTCCCGTAACGGTAGGGATCACGTGTGTCATTTGTGGCAGCCTGCAGCATTCCGGACGTCACTTGGAATGACTCTTTGTGCGCACGGGCTCAGAATTGGAAGTCATGAAACTGGTGAATAATAGCATTAGAGTCTCCTAACTTGCTTTGTGTGTTGGAGCGGTGAGAAGTCACGACTCACCTGCGCCGGTGATCACCTTCGGTGCCTGTGCCAGCAATTAAATCCAGAAACGTCTTGAACCTGCAGTTGATTGGGAGATGCACTCACCAAGCAATAAATAATGCTCGGATTACAAATAGTGGTGCGTTCACGAGGCATACTTCACCCGACGCGATAACAAGTCACAACTGCTTGTGCATGAATACCGTTATTTATCTGTCCCATATGATGTTCTATGCGCCGTGAAACAACAGAAGGAAGGTTATTTCGTCACTGTTCTTTGTATGGTGCTGCAGGTTCTAAGACATCCCAAACGTCTTCACCAACTGACAATCGACGCTGTAAATTAGCTGTTTCGTCGCATGCGTCTATTCTGTCTGTGTTTTTCGCGAGACATCTATACAAAGACGAAGCACGCATCTATAAGCAAATACAACTCATGGTACGATAATATTCAATTTTGGTTACCGAGAATATCGTAACATTCGATCCGGAGACCGCAGTAAAATAGGGGCAAAATCGACAACTTCCGTGTCAATATTGTTAAGGATTAGTGTTGCACATGGACGAGACAATCCGCTACACATCGAGATCTGAGACTTTCATCTTCGGAGTTTACGCGTTTTTGCGTGCCGTTATTCTTTCGTATTAACATTCTAGGAGAACATCCAGTGTTTTGTTAGATTCACACAAATTCTTTCTGCGTGGATCCCAGTACTAGCTGTGCGTCGAGAGCCGCTCGCCGTCTGGGAGGTGTTCTCTTCAGCGGAGCTTGAATTGTAGTCAGTCTTAGACCTGATAGTGTGCGGTGGAACGATTTATAGCATCTCGTCAGGGGACTATATCGGTACTCGTGTCCCATGTGCAACGAACGTACTCCCACCAGATCAAATACTACGGGACAATACAATAGTTAGTCCCATGTAGAAGTAGGGATTCTTACGGCAAATTTTCACTTATGATTTACAGTCGGTCGCGTACCTAAAATTCAATTGTGCGTTTTGCTGACGCTATTCAACAAACCTTCACGCCAGCTCGATAACTGTCCACTGCGCGAAGTGTTCCGTTTCAATTTATGGAATTAGATCGCTAAATCGTCGCAGAACAGTCACTACCGACAACCACCCATCATTTGTGAAACTTTGCTGCGGGAGAGAATAATGTTCGTGCTCGGAATAGTACTATTTAACAGACTTTTACAGATGAACCCTATCGATAATATGAGTACTAGCGTTAATTGGTCGACAGAACGACCTTATTCTAGGCAGCGCGATATATTCAACCGCTCAGAACGAACCGGTCCGAACTGCGGTCTTTCTTGGTCTTCTCACCCAATGCGAGTCGATCATGTCCAATCCCTGGTGGATGCATTTCGGCCCTTTGGAACTGCACATGACGCGGTTCTTAGCGATGCAGACATTACGAGTGGAGACGGGACTCCAAATGGTCCCGTCTCGTTTCATCCTATCAAGGTCGAGTCTCGTCTCCTCTCGCTGGTTTTTCATGGAATGAGACGGATGGAATCCCGGGACGTCTCATTTAGCAAAAAAACTCTGTTCTATGGAGGTTTCATTTGATGGTTTTATTCACGCGACACTGCACTGTTGATCGACCTTGATAACCTCCAAAATTTCGCTGTGGGGACAGTATATTTTTGCACTTCTTCTCGTTAAATCGTAACATCCGCTGCCTTCCAACGGCTGTCTTCATCTTCGGCGTCCGTGTCTTCCACTTCATAAAGTTCCAGATCCGGAAGACCCATCGAGTTCTTGAAACTTACGAGAGCTATTGTTGGTTTCTCTAATCTACCATTGCGACGCTATAGCTATCTGCAGTCGTTCCGAGATGTTGTGGAATTTTAGATGTTCTTCTTGGTAATCAACCTTACATCACCGGCTCGACCGAATGGTTGCTCTGCTGGAAAACTTGTATGGCGAACTAGACCATTGTGCTTGACGTCCCCCGGCCACTCTGAGCACAACAACTCTCAAAATATCCAATAGAAATATTTTAAGTCCCGGGACTATCCTAAATATGCCTCCGGACATCTGGTCCCACGGCCCTCGGGTCTCGTCTCATCCCCACGAAGCATTGAAGGACGAAGAGAATCGTCTCATCTGCATCACCGGCGGTACTCCAGTTACCCAATATGCAAACCAGATTCTACAAGATCTAATAGGCGTGTTTCATTTCTATAGTTGGTGATCCATAGAATGTCCACTGATGATGATAATTCATATTCGTATTCTGGCTATAATGGTGCGATATACAACTTTTCACATGAGAAATAACATAGGCGGTCATTACTCTGAAATGTTAGCGATGGTACAGTTACGATATGTTCCGACTGTAGACACCTGACCACATCCGCCGAATACACGCACATCTCGTGCAGCTTCCGAGAGTTCCCCAAAACGGCCTAAAGATGAATCCTGCGATTTCTTGCGACAGGCCGCATCCCCTACATACTGCACACCGTCTAGCAAATGTGCGACGAAGTAGCCTTAGATATTAAATGACCGAGACGTGAACTAGATCGGGCACATTGCAACAGTTTCATCGGGACATAGGGTTGCAGTGAGACTGTTCTAGAAAAACAGGAAATTATTGGAACTCAGTACTGCATTTACATTTCTTCATGCGTTATCGGATGTATAGATGAGCCGTCGCAGGAGAAAGCGTAGTCCGGTAGACCTTTCGATCCCGCAGATGACGGAGACTTTCCGGTTTACGATGTTGGAGACAAACTTATTATCGAATTGTATATTTCGGTTAAGTGTAAGCTAAAAGAAGAGAGTGGAAGAATAACGCCGGAAATTTACTCGGAGACTCGAGCCCACACCATCAAAACCGAATCATCGGTGATGCAGCATTGCTTACTTCAACATACAACACGTATTTCATGGTTCACGCGTGAATCACACTAATCTTATTCTCATCAGATTATCGTTAACTCGTTCATCACCTCTTCAACAAACACCCTCATTCATCTCCACCAACTCACCCCAGCCGTCCGGCCACGACATACTCCCCGGGGTCAACCAATAGTTCACATCAGCCTCCAACCACTCCTGCAGCGCACTCGCATCAACGTCCATTGCGCCCAGATCCAGCTCCGGCGCTTCCATCTCCCCCATCGCCGCCACGCCATCCCACAATGCCCCCACCTCCTGCGTCTGCACCTCAGGACTCGGCGTCCTTACCAGCGGCGGCAACTGTGTCCTACCCTTTGTCAGCAGCTGCGTCTTCCTCAAACACGAGAATACGCACCTCATCACTCTCAGCACCTCCACCGCCTTCCCCGCCACCTTGCTCCCCTTCGCCTCCACCTCGCCCAGCAGCTTCAGCACCTCATCGAACCCCTCCCGCGCCCGACCCTGCATCGCCTCCACACCCATCACGACGCCAGCATGGAACACATGCCAGCTCGCGAGGCCTTTGAGATACCACTCGAAGCCGTCCCACCCCGCGGCAGCAAGCGCGCGATACACTCTCAGCGCCTCCTCGGCCGCCTCGCGCACAGCCCTCGCGCTCTCGGCCTGCGCGCTCCGCCACGGTCGGTGCAACAGCAGCTGCATCTGCGCCACCTGTCCGGAAAGAATGAGGGAGTGTATCTTATCCGGCACCCGATACGCGGCGGGCCAGGTCTCCGCCTCGCGCTGGATCTCTTCGCCCAGCGCTGTGACAGCGGTGTAATCGCGCGTGTCTGAGGCCGCGCAGATCCGTGCCGTGAGTGAGAGCAGCCGGAACTTCAGATTCAGGTACGTCATCTGCGACACGCGGGCATCACCGGAGGAACGCACGCGCACAACGCCGCGAGGAGTTATGTCCGCGTCGTCTGCATCCGCCGGCAGTCCCACTGCGTCGGCGCCGCGCAGTATCAGCGCGGGGCGGGCAAAGCTACTCGCCGCCACAGCGTCGAGCATACGCAGAGCAGCCCACGCACGGCGGCGCTGCTCGGCCTCCACCGCGTTGTGGGTGCGCGGGGGGCGGTGCAGGTCCAGCGCTGTTGCAAGCGCAGTGGCCAGCCCGAGCAGCGCGTGGGCCGTGGACGTGGTGTCGGAGGACAGGTTGGTGGCATAGATCAGCAGCAGCAGAGCCTGGACTGCGACCAGCGTCGGGGCGGACATGAAATTGGAAGAGACGAGGGCGCGGAGGGCTAGGGCGTTGTAGCGCTGCGTGGGGGAGGGCGCGGATGGGGCGGAGGGCTGGGTGAGGTGCGACAGACCGAGGACGACGAAGAGCAGTGCGAGAAGGGGCAGAGGTGGGGCAGGTCCGGCAAAGATGACGTCGAGCTGAGCGGTGAGCGTGGGTTCGTGCAGGATGTGGAAGAGTGACGAGAAGTAGGTTAGGTACCGCGCTACGAGGGCGCGGCACTCGTGCTCAGGGGGCAGGTGGGAGAGGAGTTCAGCCACGACGGGATCAGCGGGCTGTGGCGGTGCGGGGGAGGACGCGGCGTGGTAGGTGGCCTGCAGCGTCGTCTTCAGGTCGCCGAGCTCGCCCAACACCGCGGCCCAACTGCTGCTGTCGTGTGTGTACTCCGCGCCGTCTGCTGACTCCTCCGGCGACAACGGTTCATACGCGCTCCCGCTCGTCGTAGGGCTCGGCAGCTGGGCCTGACCCTTCACCGTGCGCTCCAGCCGTTCCAGCCGCTCCCGCAGTTCCACCAGCTCGTGATCCGGCGCTTGCGGCCGACGTGCGTGGCTGCCGTAGGTGCACAGCGCGCCGTCGCCGTGGCGCGTGCAGCAGGCACAGGGCTGTTTACGGTCGCAGCGTGTCTTGCGGTGGCGGCAGTTTGTGCACGAGATTGGGCGGCGGAAGGAGGTTGCCCGACGGCGGGGGGGCGGGGCGGATCCTGGGGGTGGTTGGAGGCGGAAGGTGTACATGTTGAGGTTGGAGTGCAGGTTGGGGATGGAAAGCTGGGGAAGAGGGAGGGGAGCGAGGGTTGATATATATGCCATAGCCAAGATGGGTATGTATCGGATCATGGTTGGTTGGCCGTCGGAGATGTTCACCGGTCTACAGAATCTATCGGAACGCTGCCGGTTACATTACTAAAGTGACATATCAACATCCTTCCCCTAAATCTTACGAAGACATCTAACTATTGCCAACAACACTCTGCAACACTCTCCCCACCTCCTCTGGAGCTTCCTGCACCATCCAGTGCCCCACGCCCGGCAGCACCTCCACGCTCCCCCCAATCCGATCCGCCAGCGCCTGCACAACCGGCACACTCGCAACCTTATCCTCGTCGCCCGCAACACACACACACCGCCCCCCCACTTTCACCTCGGGCACGCTCATCGCCGTCGCCCCCGCCAGCGCCGTGCAACCCTTTGCATACCCCTCCGCCGAGTTCGCCAGCAGCATCGCGCGCACCGCGCCTTTCGCCAATGCACTCGCACCCGCCGCCGTGGCAGCATTGGCTACCGCCCCTGCGACCGCGCCCATGCCCTGCTCCCTCACGTCCGCCGCCCGCTTCCTCGCACCTTCACCTGCCGCGGCAGGCAGTGGGCACGCCGGCGGCCCCAGCAGCATCAGCCCGTGCACGTCATGCGTCTTCGCATACTCCAGCGCGACCATACATCCCATGCTATGCGCCACAACACTCACCTTCCCGCTGCCCCCGGCGTGCTCCACCACCGCCGCCAAGTCCGCTGCATAGCTGCTGATACTGACCACGCTCTCCGCCGCGGTCGGCGCTTGCCCGTGCCCCTCGAGGTCGTAGAAAACGCTCCTCACCCCCCTCGGCAGCGACGCCAGCAACGGATGCCACACCCCCGCCGTCCCGCCCAAGCCGTGCACAAACACCACCAGGTCCGCGCCCTTGCCGTGTTGCTCGATATACGTGCTCTTCCCAGTACTCAGCATCGTCAGCCCAGGCGCCGTGGGGACCTCCATCTCCAGCGGCTTCGGCATCGGTCCCGCCACCACCTCATTCCTGAGCACCCCCAGCCCGTCCACCGCCACCTCCACCACGTCCCCAGGCTGCAGGTACACCGGCGGGCTCTTCCCAATCCCCACGCCCACCGGCGTCCCCGTCGCAATCACGTCCCCGGGCAGCAACGTCTGCCCCTGCGAGATCTCCGCAATCAGGCGGGGGATGCTGAAAATTAGCTCCGCGAGGCTCGCACTCTGTCTCACCTCCCCGTTGACGCGTGTCTCCAGCGAGAGGTCCCGTCCGCCGTTCGGCAGCGACGACGCTGGCACCGCGATGGGGCCCATAGGGCAGTGGCTCGCGCCCGACTTGCCGAGGAAGAATTGCTTATGGTCCCGCTGCTGGGCGCGCGCGGTCACGTCGTTGATGATCGTGAACCCCCACACGTACGCCCACGCCTCGTCGCTCTCGGGCACGCCGCAGGCTGCGCGGCCGATGATGACGCCGATCTCACCCTCGTAGTCTAGCGACTGCGTCCACCCCTCGCCCGCCCAGATGGCGTCGTTGCAGCCGACGATGGACGTGGCGCGCTTGGTGAAGATTACCGGGTGGCTGGGCTGCGCTGTCTTGTCCGACGAGTCGAAGCCGGAGTTGGCGAATTCCGCGGCATGCGCGGTGTAGTTCTTGCCGACTGCGAGGACGTCGCGGGCGGGCAGGGCGGGGGGGAGGATGCGCACGCTTGAGAGCGGGAGGGGCGAGCAGAAGGGGGTGGGGACTGCGGTGGTGGTGGCGGTGATGAGGGGGGTCAGCGAGGTGAGCGGGGTGCCGGAGGCGTGGGAGAGGGGGGTGATCTGGCTGGTCGCGAGGTCGAGGTGGCCGATCCGCGGGGCGCCGCTGGAGGGGGCGGCGTAGGTGATGTAGTTTGTCAGGTCCGCCATGGTTGCTGTGGCGGAGGCGTGGAGGCAGGTGTCGTCGTGGAGGTAGATGCTGGAGATGGAGATGGTGCTGGAGATGAGGTAGAGATGCTGGAGAATTGATGGCGATGCAAAATTAAAATTAAAGTATTCGCACAGGTATATATATCCCGCCCGTCGGAAGCGTGCACACGGGGACACACGGAGACAGCGCACAAGGCCCGGACGGGCGCCGGAGACGCTAGGGGTGGGGTTGCGGGCGGAGACGGCGGAGTTGCGGAATTACTGCTTTGGGATGGAGCCGCGGGGGTCGGGGGTTAGGTAAGCGACGTGGTGACGGGGTTCCGACGGACGGGAAGAATGGCAATTCAATGGAAGTCGCGCTGGTTGAAGCCCTCACACAGTGATAAGTGTGGAAAGAACAGTTCGGTGTAGCAGGTAGCAGCCATCCGGCGGATCGTGTGCAACGTCTGCTGCAGGAAGTTCTCCGCGGGTATCGACAACAATCAAGTGTTGTCATCACGATGATTGGTACTTGATAAAAAGCACATTGGTGCTGGTTCACGGTATGATCTACGGTGCAACAAAGCTAAATCCAGTTGTTATCGCTGTTGGTATTCAACGGTGGTTGATCCTGTTCTGTATGTAGGTCGATATGGGAACATGAATGCCGCACCGCAAAACACGATCCAAAATAGAGGGATATTGCAGCACCCGGGATTGAAAGTACCATAGAATTTCAGGGACTGTATACAAAATACTACTTATAACTCAATACAATAATATGTGTCCGACTATGACGAAGTCTGAGTGGTTATTACGGTGAGTTTGTGGCGCGGCAATATGTTCCTATGCAGACCGACAGTACAGCACTTTCCCTTTGATTTCAAAATCCGTCGAATAACATAGCTCTTCGCATCATGGCAAACTAGATACAGGGCAAGGTAGCTGATGTAATATAAACGGTTTCTGTCCGGGATGGCCCCGTGCCCGTGGTTTGCAAGTTCACGGGGTGTCCCTGACTGGATTTAGTTTCAAGAATCGACCTGTTGCAGACACCCAAACCCACCAAATTTTGTATTTCCGACAGTATGCGTGGTAACATAGGTTTCTGCACGCTTTGCGCCCGTTTAGGAGCGTAGCCAGGACACACGTTTTACTCCACGGGTTAGGCAGTCGATGGAACAGTGGACTCGGAATGTTCGACACACGGATGCAGCTGGTACGCAGAATCATGTAAGTTTTGGGTTGGCATCCTGATAGTCGGGAAGTATCTTGAGCGGGACATCTTTCTAAATCTTGTCATGTACATTTCTATATACCATCTATGCTCAAACCCCTCCACGGCCTGTCCTCCAACTTCTATCTCCATCGCCGCATCAATCACCCTCAACCTGTAAACCAACCTACCCATTACCGCCAACCCCATCCACCCCCCTCAGCCTCCTCCCCACTCCCCGCCTACCACGTCGGCATCTTCACCCCCCCCTCCGGATCAACCCACCGATTCGCCACCCCCCTCGTCCGTCCCACCGCCAGCCTTCCTCGCCACATCTCCAAGTCCTTCGGCGCATGAAAGCGCCAAAACTGCCAGCTCGCGTCCTGCCCCGCAAAGTACCGCAGCACGTCTGCGCCGCCCGGATGCGTGTCGAGGAAGCGTGCGCGCGGTGTGTCGAGGGCGTAGATGGTGTTGTCGAGGACGAGCCCTGGGGGTGTCAGCGGGTGCAGACGGGAGGAGGGGAGGGGGATGTGTACAGAGGTCGGAGCCGAGACGCGAGGTGATTTCGGTGGCGGGGATGAACGGGAGCTCTGCGGGCGCAGCGTGTTCGACGTGCTGCGCCGCGCCGGATTTCAGGTCCTCGACATCCACATCAACATCGACATCGACAGGTGCAGCCTGCGTGCGTCGTTTCAGCCAGCCCATTGCTTGCTCGTAGGTCGTGGTTCGTGGTTCAAGCGGTGTCTGGTGAGGATGGGATAGGCTCGCAACCTGGGGAGCGCACACTCTATAGGCAACTCCGCACCCCCGTGACGCTGCGGCGGGCGTTGCCGCATGCGGTAACTCCGGCGTCTCCGAAGTCCGGGCCGCGGACGCTAGGGTGGAGCTCGGATGCGGGGCCGGAGTATGTGCGACGGGATACTGGATGCGGGTGGGGGTTGCGAGATGCAGGGTTTGTGACGCAACATGGTGGATGTGGAGAGCGTGGGGTTGTTCCGCCAACTAACGGTGCGTTGGAGAAGGGGGATTAGTCAGGGACTAGTGGGATTTGTGGGAAACCGAGTGACAGCTACAAGAAAAGACTGGAACGTTCTATCAAACTTAGACACACGCTAAACATTTAATATCATGCCCGTCCATGTGGTCGGTTCCTCCCTCGAGTCAGTATGTGATTAAGAGCAATATTGTTGAATGTTCTATGATTGTTCCCTAGAAACAGATTCGAGGAGGATTTGTTTGTCGAGTGTATATCTTGGGATTGGCTTGTGTTGCACGTACTGTGATCGCTTCAAAATAGTGTTTTCCTCATATTACACACGATATCATGGGACATTTTGCGAGTTGCGCTGAACACGACTGAACTACAGACAAAACACCGGTCTCGGTGGTCAAATCTTGGTACGACTTTGCCTCTCAGAGACGCGGTTCAGTGCCGACGACGTGAGCGTTGCAGAAACTACTGGAATTAGTATATTGGTTGAAGCTCCACAAGAAATTTCATGAACGACACAACAAGTAACTACCGTATGAGTCGCACAACTGTACCGTGCACATTGGTAAACTCGCCCTGGCCCGGGTCCTGCCAGCTTAACATGAACGTATTCGGCATTTATATCCACCTGGATACTGTATTCTCGACGTCAAATTGCTGTATTGCTTTAATTTCCTGTTGGCGTCACAGTCTAGCAATTCGCATATATGTGTTGCTCGAGAAAGAGCACGATATTCCAGTAGGCGCCTTCTTTCTCGACCTCGAAACGTTTGACACGAAATACCTGCAATTGCACATTTCTAGGCGCCGCTGTGAACACGGAAATGGTATCGGATGAACATTTCTTGTCAGTTCACAAAGCGCCCCGAAGGCGAAACACGCATTTCATGCAGAGCTCGGCTCAGGAAGTCAGTTTACCGTTTTTCGGGCAAAACAGGGGTGCGGGTGGCGCACACACTGTGGCGGCCCGTACTGGCAATTGGTCGTTTTCTTGAAAAACTGAACCTAGTTGAATGAATCGTCGGCCTGAGATGTCCTGCCATTGCACGACAGCACACAATAGCCTTTGTCCAAGTACTAAATCCCGATTGCTTATGAAGGCATAAAGCGCCGCAATCTACAATATTTCAGACTATATGACACTGCAACTCAATCCACACAGTTGAGCAATGCAAGTCGCGATATAGCAAGTAGTGCGGCAAGAGCAGAGACAAACAGGAGGTGACTCAATAGTAGCGGGAATAGAATTGCAACGGTCCGCCCGTTCGTTTTTCAGAGAGGACACTGGGGATGAATTGACGATCAACTAGTTTCAATCTTCCAGCACTTATTATCCAAGGCAACCGTTTGTAACCTGTGCGTGTACAAAGGGGATGCGGTCAGGTGCTTACAGTTGGAACACAGCGCTGGATTTACCTTTGGCCGTTGCGGGGAACTCACGTCAGCGGCATGCATGCATGCATGCACCCCTAATTGTACCACACTTTGTACAGCACCGGCACGATGAAGGAGGTTTGGAAAATTCTGCGCTTGCAGCCTTATTATCTCGACGTCGGAGCAAGGCAAACACGCCCTGGTGATTGAATAGGCCAGGCCTAGGTGCTTCGAAGCTCGCGGTGTTCAACCCAGGCTATGTGCAAGATAAGTCTATCTCTACTGAAAACAGCCCACAGCGTTAAACATGCAATTGAGGAACTTACTGCTGTATTTGATGTATTGAATATTATTGTGGAGGCTCTGTCCGTCTCAAATAGGGTTGCATTTCAAAGCTTGCCTCCAATGCTATGAGTAGCAGAACCGTCCCGTTGGTCTACTTCCATAGTGCGCCAAATTGAATAGAAGACGGAGGAGACAGCCTTTGGTGAAAGAGTAGCCTCACGTACAAGGCGAAGCACTGGGCAGTATCTACTCGTTCATCCGAGAGCACGATAAGCCAGCCGAAATGATGTCGGGCGCCCAACCCAAAACACCGAAAATCGAGGAACAATGTTCCTTGCTGCCGATTAATTTTAGTAATCTCAATGCAATCGTGCACGGAGATAGCAATGACAGTCATAGGTGCGGGGAAGCGGGGAAGTCAGTCCTTGGTGTTTAATGATCTATGCTTATCTCAATAGTACGGCCGCATAAGTTGCCTGCCTTTGCACACCGGATAATTGCCTTGTGCGTCCCCGTCCTAACCTCCGAAACAAACTGTGGCACACTGGTTGATCTCTAATGCGAAATTCACTCATGGTCCATTGCGTGCAGGGAGGCGATTCGGCTGAAATATCCATTCGATCACGAAAACAATTCTCTCTAACAAAGAAGTCGAAACCGACTGCAATTGGATTCATCCACCAGCGCACGTTTTCCAAACCGAACAACAACGTAAGAGTAGCCAACCCTGGGTCAAGTCTAGAATCGTTGCTGTGACTCATGAGGAAATGTCGAGAAACCCAATGTTAACGGTTGCTGTGTACAGTTTGTGATTTAGTTTCACCTCTGTTGTTCAACGGGTAGCGTCCCCCCTACATACCTCTGGCAGGTCTTCGCCATGTCAATACAAAGCGGTCTTGCGCCAAACCAGACAATCCACACTTTTCAGTAGACAACCGCCGCCACTCTTGGCTTTTGCTGTAACGGGCGTGATGCATTAGCGTTCAATGTCCCTCGTGCGCCGTAGTCGGTACATACAACCCTGGCCGTCCATCCTGCATGTCGCGCACCAACCCACAAATCCACCCTCGCCGGCGATCTACTCCACACAGAAGGATTATTCCTTCTATTTCTGTTCCAAGATGCAAGACCATCGATCACTTGGCCTGAACGAGATATCTGCAGAGCCGCCGGCGGGATCCTACATACTTTGCGTCGCTATCTCGGAATGCTGCGGGCTACTGATTGTGCGGGGGTGATGGGCAGCCTGGCCAGGGTGTTTGGTGCACTCTCCGACGAGAACAGTGGCTGCTGTTTCAAAAGTGATGGGCCTAACTTCCGTGTTACCAGCTGGCCGGTATGCCGCCGATACTCAGAACCATAGCATAGATATTTCGAACTGGTGACAAAGCTTATCGGTGTGCGATTGTGCTTACCGGGGCTCGCAGAACCTCAAGGCATCTGCTGCTTATCTGGCCCGGAAAACCAAGTGTTTGTGTAGGACTAGCGATGTATCAACCCAAACCGAGTCTCTCACGCAGCCAGCACGCTGTGTAATCGTCAAAAGACAGTGCGCTATCACATATCACAATATCCAACGCCTGGACTGGGGCTGCTATCCGGTACATTGGGAACGAAAACACGGTTGTTCGCGAAGATTACCTTGTCTGGCGAGAATAATCTCTCGACTGGCGCTGGAGTAAAAATAGACGGCCGCCTTACGTGCATATGTACGGCCTAAGCGCCCGCAACCCCTCTGGTGGATCTCGTCATCATGGCCGCCTCGCAGAACCCAAACCCCGCGCCTTGGTAATATCAATATATATAAGAGTGCGCATGCGTTCTGAATGGCATTGCCCTCCACGTTGCTCTCACTGCTCGTCACTCTCTAAACATGGCTGTCGGTCTCGCCACACAAAACCGCTACATCGGCGGCTACCTTGCCATCACAGTTGTATCTCTCGTCCCCGCCCTGCTGCGTTTCTACGTCCTCCGCCATCGCCGGCGCACATTCTCACTGCTGGTCAGCGATGTGCTTTTTGGCTTGACGCTGCTGATCATGGTCGGCGTGCGGGTGTACGACACGTACGTCATGGTTGCGGAGCGCGCGGTGCGGGCTCGCGCTCACAGCGAGGCCGAGGTCATGATTGGGACGCTGAGTGTCGTATGGTTGAAGTACAGTCTGGCCGAGGTTTTGCTGCATCTCTTGATGATTTGGCTGGTTAAAGGTGTGTTTGTGTCGTGGCGGCGCGAAATGACATCGGGCAAGGCTGATACTATCGTGTCTTAGGCGCGTTCGTGGCACTTTACTGGGGTCTGGTTCCTGAGGATGGCCTCAAGTTCTCCAAGCTGCTCGGCTGGGCGCTTCACGCCACTGCTGTAATCTTGGTGGCGACCTGGGTTGCCATGGTTGCTGTATGGCTCACGTTCTGTCCCAAGCTGTCCGACAACTGGTACGATGACTCTGACTGCCATCACCTCACTATATCAAAGCTAACACGCACACAGGGATCTTTCGGCCTTTCTCGCCGTCAAGTTCTGCTCACCGCACTGGGGAATGCTGACACAAACCCTGTGGCTGATCCTCACGCTCATCACCGACATCATGATTTTCATCATCCCGCTCACGGTGCTGCGGCGGCTGCGCATGTCCAGCCTCGAGCGCAAGGTGCTGCCCCTGGTGTTCCTGATGGGCATGATCCCCATCGTCGCGCCGATCGTGCGCTACTTCGTGATGCTGCACGACGGCAACCTGATCAGCCGCGCCGGCACGGGACAGGTGCGCGGCATCACAAGTCTGGAGAAATTCCACCTGGTGGTGATCTTGAGCTACCTGGAGACCATGGGCGCCGTGCTGGCGTTTTCGATGCCCGCGTTCAGGGGGCTGCTGAAGAGCAGCGGGCGGCCGGAGCGCGTGCGTGCGATGGTGATGGAGGAGAGGAAGGGGCCGCATAGAGTGAAGAAGAGCTTGACCCAGCTGGCGATGGGGACGACTTATGCGGATGAGCAGGAGGAGGAGCGTAGGCTGACCCGAATTATGGAAGATAGCGGGCGCGGGAGCGAGATGGGAAGCGTTAGTACGCGGACGATAAGTGCAGAAAAGTACGAAGTATAAATCTAAGTGGGAAGGCGTTCTTTGGTTTACTCTTTTGTTTCTACGATTCAATGAAAGAACGGGTTATGCCCAGAATGACCCCCAAAAGTGCCAATAATGCCCAGAATGACCCCCATAATTTAGTTAATGCCTAGAATGACCCCCGAATCTAGTACAAGCCCTATCAATTAACAAGAACCGCCCTATCAATTAACAAGAGCCGCCCTATTACTCAAGTGTATTAATGTTAAATGACTGCTATCAATAAATTGGTATGTAGTTGCCATATAGTGCAGGTACCTGCAATACTCACAAGGCCCTCCCGTCCGGATCACCCAAATGCTGAGCAACCTCCCACTCAAACCCTTCCTGCCGGCCCGCCCTAATAGCACCCTCCCGCCCATAACCTTCCTGCCGGCCTGCTCTGGCACTTCCCTGCTGAAAACCCTCCTGTCGGCCTGTCCTTGTATCCTCCTGGCCAGAACTTTCGACCGGCCAGCCCAACGCCCAGCACCGTTCTACCAGCCTACCAAGAGTGGCAGAGTCTCCCGCCCCGGGCAACTTGCTGCGTAGGGAATCTCCCGCCCAGCTTCCTATCGAGGCACCTTTGATTCACATATAACATACCAGCTAGGCAGGGCCGTTCTGGGCGAAAGGTGTGCTGGGCGGGCTTTTATGTCATGGTCAAATTTTGCCCGGTGCCCTTGTGGCGGCTGGAATGAAGATGGCCTGGGCGGGACGGTGGTAGTGGTAGTGGCGGTGGTTAAGCCGTATAGCAATATGGCTTCTCAATATGGCAGTCATTTAACATTAATACATTTGAGTAATAGGGCGGCTCTTGTTAATTGATAGGGCTTGCACTAGATTCGGGGTCATTCTGGGCATTACCAAAATTATGGGGGTCATTGTGGGCATTACGGTCATTTTTGGGGGTCATTCTGGGCATAACCCGATGAAAGAAAGTCGCTGTGAACTATATAATTGTGAAAACCTCTTCCAGAACATCACCAATATTATAGTCACAATTAAATATGCTTTATAACGAAATTTCGTGGCATTCTATTTGCTGTATCTTATGGACGCGATAGAGAAACTCGACATAATGCTAATATCTGTCAAATTGTGCAATCCTGCGTCAACGATGATTCGTTTTTGGTCATGTGGGCTCGGTTCTCCAGATTTGAGAAACATTCCTGATCTGCTCGCTAAGGAAATGCATCGAAATTTCGTGTTGAGATCCATCAGGACCGCCTTTCATCGAGTAAGCGAAGAAATGGAAAAACATCAAAGTACTGAATATTCAGAGTACTAGTACATTTGTGTAAGGAACTCCAACCGAAAGAGAAAATACTGTAAAACAAACGTTGTAATAGGAAAGCTTCGATCAACAGTGCCCTCAATATGCAGGCTTCCGATACCCAGGCGGCGGTCCGATGGCCCGTCTCGCAGGCGGTGGTTCGATAGCGTGTCTCACAGGCGGTGGTCCAACAGCCCGTCCGCCACCTCTCACAGGCGGCGCCGGACCCCCTCTGCCTCTCGCCGCAAGCGCCCTCTTCGCCCTCTCTAGCTCTTCCCGCTCCTGCCGCACCCTCGCCTCCCTCTGCGCCATCTCCCTCCGCAGCCGATCCTGCTGCTCCCTCCTCGCCCGTTCCTGTCGTTCCTGCGACTCTCGAAACGCGCGTTGCTGCCGTGCCTGCTCTTCTTGGAACCGGCGTTTCTGGCGTTCTCGTTCCTCCAAGAAGCGGCGCTGCTGACGGGCGCGCTCTTCCTGCTCGCGGTGCAGGCGGTCTGCCATGGCTTGTTGTTGTTGGTGGGACTGGTTCGGGCCGGGGCCGCGACGGGGTGGTTGTTGGCCGTGCATCGGGTTTGGTAGCGGATGGTAAGCGTGTGTTTGTATGTGGTAGTCAATTAGGTGATGGTGTTTTGGAGGTAGATTTGCGAGTGAAGAACGAGCGGGTAGGCGATAGAGGAGGGCTTATAAGGTAAAGCAGGTGTGCGCAAACACGCACACAGCCTCGTCTTTAAGGCGAAGTTCGACGCACGAGAACACCTATCTATGAGTCTTGTGCCTGTTGTCGCAAACGCACTGCCTTGCGAATTATCTGTGTCACACGTCTATACAAAGCTAGGATACATTGAGCGTGTATCGTATGGTACGTCGGCTTGGCATGCGCAGTAAACGCCAATGGCGCTCGCACAAAATGTGATTACTTATTCGCACCACGTGCAAGGCTGGTCCCGGCACATAAGCCGCGAAGTTCTTTTACTGAACAGGAAATACTCAGCCCTACTTGGCTCTTCTCCCAGGCAGAAGTAATGCAGCGAGAGGGTCCTGAGGAATCGCCTGCAAAATTGCTGCCTAAGTTTCATTACACCAAAAGTGCGCGTGACCTTTATATCTTTCATAACGACTTGTTTTGTTGTATAACTAGCTGGCAAAGGAATCAGTCTGTCGGAACCATTCCCTACCCAGTGCGTGTAGGCATCAGTTTTCAGGGGTTCATCCGTTTTTGGCCAAAAACAGTGCAAAAGAGTTTGAAATTACCCATTCTCGTCTAGCGATGTACCTTCGTCTCCAATGGTGGTCCTAGTGGACAGAATCGACCGGTAGTGTGTCATTTTTTCTCACTCGGTAAACGTCAGATACCTGATAAGCTTTCTGCATAGTTAGGCCAGTCCTGTTTACCCAGTCGGTAAAGTTGATTCATTGGATCAGCGAGGTACTCTTGGTTATTTTATTCTACAGATATGCTTACTTCGTGGAAAGACACCTGCATGTTTGAAAATGAGGAACAGTTGCAAAATCTAGCAATCGTTGCTCTAGTGATTGCCGTGTGAGATCTCTAGGCCATCGGTATGACTAAAAAACAGAAGATGGGCGGTGTGAGCAAAAGTTAATCCACAACCGCCGACGCAAAAAGGATATTCCGCCACCGGGAATTGAACCCGGGTCTGGCCGGACCTGTGAAGGAACAGAACTCTGTTTGAGAGCGGCCGATGCTAGCCACTACACCATGGCGGATCACTTATACTCACTCGCCACTTGCTGCGGCTATGATCACAAGTCAATTTAATGTCTCATGCGTCAAATGTATCTGCCCGTAAGCTCCGATCTAGATAATCAATTGGTGCATTGCAGGCAAATTAGCACTTGCTCCCACAAAGTGAAGCTCGAGCGACAGCATGCCATACCGTCAATAAAACATTATCCACCCGAACCAATACTGTATTATGGTCACCAATCAGTGGAACAACTACCATACGAAGAATTGCCGTGCTGTAGAAGAAACGGTTGCATGGCTTATCTCTGTATTCGGCGGGCTGACAAGGAATCAGTAATAAATTCCTGCGATAGTATACAGTCTTTCCCAACTGGTAAAGTCAATTGATCGATCCACCTCCTAGCGAGATACGGGCTTTTATCATGCTCAGACGCTTATACCGTCAGGCCACAAATCTCGTTCCTCGGCGGTTTGTTCATAGGAAAAACCACCGAAGTATGAGGTACTGGGGTTTAGTGAGGACTAGGTTGGGAATAAGAAAATTTACAGGCATCAACACTACAGCCAAGCTACGAAAATTTTATCGACTGAGATCGCTTCGGAAGAGAGAGAACCAGTGTCTTACTAATCAATCCTTTTGTCCGATGAGTTCGGTGTTGTAAGAATCTCAGGTGATGTGGGAGTAGAGAAGAGTTACCTTCGAGACAAGAATGCCAGGAGCACAACGAATGAGGTTTCTTATAGCAATGTTTATTGAATACAGTCATTCTTTATACCTATCCCATCGACTGCTGAAACCTGACAAAAGTGCTGCCGCCTGGTTATGGTAATAGTGAAGTACGCTTTGGTCACAAACTCTTCTGTTTATGTGAAAGTTGCCAACGACGCCCAGCCTACTCTGTTCGACGACCAATTGCCAGACACGAATATGCCGTGAACTATGACTTTTTACTCACGCTCCGCCGAATAATAGTTCAATCTTGGTATTTTATTACCAAATCTAGCCGGCAGCACTTTTGTCAGGTTTCGGCAGTCGATGGGATAGGTATAAGAGTATATATGGGAGTGGGGAGTCGCGAAGCCGACGAAAATAGATTGGCGCATGCATGCCTCGATTCAGCGTGCGCACGGCGTGCTCGAGTTCCACTGGGTGCAGTGAAGCAAGTGCTACCACGGGGGTAAGGCCGGGGTGGAAGAGGTGATGGTCGTGAGTTTAAATTTGAGTTCAACCCCCCGATGTGAATATGGATTTTGGATAATAATTCATGTATCACGAGTGAGTCTATGTGATCCGCCATGGTGTAGTGGCTAGCATCGGCCGCTCTCATACAGAGTTCCTCAAGTAGGTCCGGCCAGACCCGGGTTCAATTCCCGGTGGCGGAATACTCTTTTTGCCTCGATTTCTGTCACAAGCTTTATCACGCTGGCGTCACGTGGGAGTGCGCCCTTAGTCACCAGCCTGAACTCAACAGTGTTTGCTCCCGAGTCTGATCATGCTCTCTCTGCAACATACACATCACCGAATTACATACATCCCTCATCGATCTGTATAGAAGGTTTAATCTTAACTTCTGTTGAACAACCAGGAAAATCATTTCTCACGGGACTCCTCTACGCCACCGGCGCACACTTTTGCGCTACCCCTTCATCCTTCACCGACCGAGCTTCTCAAACACTAGAACGCTTGTTGAAGTAACTTGTACCTCGGACTCGCTCTATTAGACCGATATTCAAGTTACCCTCAACAGATCATTCAAGCTTTCATCGTGTACTTTCAATTCAGGATTACATGCGAGCAGAATGAGGGTAGCGAGAACTCACAAAGTGCGGACGAGTCATGGTAGAGATTAGTACCTGCGCGTTCCGGTTGGTAAATACACTTGTTGACAGCAGGAATTTAAAGTCTCAGTCTTACATGTGTACGCTGGAGCACTCTCGGACGACATCACGAACGTTCAGTTACCGCCACCGTATAAATGATGATGCATCGGGCTCTCATTAAGGACTATGATTGGCTAGGTTTCCGAGTTGTAATATTTAAATGTGGATTGTGTAAACAATGGCAGAAGCAGAATATTGACATAGTTTTGTCGCTCAACAGTACACTGGGTCCAGATAAATGAGCAGCATACTATATAAATCATGCCAATTATGCAAGTACAGACGCATGAGTACAACTATAGAAGCTCGCCCAGTCAATCAACGTCTCTTTACATGTGGTCTGCCGATGCGAGTCATTCGAGCTACATCTTGACTCCATTTTTCTATCACCCCAAACGAGCACTGGTTAGTGTCCCATGACTGTGCTCAAAGAGACGTGGACAACGGTCTTCCTACTTTTGATCTGTTTTGAAAATTTATAGTAACTACATATATTCGTCATTTGTGTGGCCATGTGTAAACCGGCTATCGACCCAATTGTCTCACCTCAGCCGCTCTAAAAAAAGCTTGGCCCATCATTGCTCTGAACTCGGCATTTTACATAATGGCGAAGCGGGTATCGGGAGCGAGTTCATCCTGGAGCTACGGACGCTGTTCGCATGCGCTAAAGAGTGGGGGTTCGAGACTTCGACTTCCAGAGGCTATGGCGGCGCCTAGCTTCTGCATAATGCTAAAAGTATCAAAAATTTATTCCCGTCACGTCTAATCAACAGAAACTCCATATGAGAACGGGCATGAATGGCGAATCCCACAGCTGACTCAAAAATCCAGCTCGGCTGTTGATTCAATCAAATCATCCGGTATTCTCTGAATATGAAGTGATTTAGCTGTATTATTTCGTTCTCTTCCAATCTTTTCTCTATGCCTGATACAAGGTATCCATTGGTTGAGTTCCTGCAGTCATTTTCGTGTTTTTGCTTTTTTTGCTTGAATGTGCGTTCTAATATATATAGAATATGGATGTCCATCCTATTTCCCTGGCTCTGGTGGATCTATTTGTTGCTCTTTATGCTGCTCTATCGACTCATCTTAATACCGCTTCGTCCTGGCATCCTTCTTCTTGCAGTTTTTCTGTTGCCTCCGGTGAGGTTGAAGGGTCGCATGATATTTTTTATATTCAGAGTCGCCGAAGTACATCCCTATTTGGAAAAACATTTCGTGCTACTTGCTTTGGGATGAAATCCAGTTCTTCCAGCTTCATTTCCCGCATTCCGGTTTACATGGAAAGTATTTTCATGGATAGAAGCATGAACAGGTTATAAGAGTGATGTTAGTATTAAATTATTGAGAGTTGCACATGCCGCATGTGGTTTCCGGTGCACAGACGTATTGTGGATGTAACCGCCGTCGGAGAATTGACCGTAACGGTTTGTTGTTCCTTGTTGGGTAGCAATCAACCTTGCAAGTGTGTGCTTGTTAATACATTAGTACCACCGTAGATACTGTGGGGTGGACATGGGTTTTATAACTTGCAACTGCAATGGCAGCAGTTGGTCCGTGCCGCAGCGTTGAGTGGTATACACGTCGGGTTTATATTCGGCAGAGTCATGTTGTTAGCACCCTAGTTGCAGCTTGCAGGATCAACAGTAGGCTACGAGAAACTTTGCATTCTCGTCAAGGTGCGGGTCCCTGGTACCGGAGTACATATGTACTCCAACTTTCGGCGACTCGTAGTCTGGTCAGTGTTTCGCACATGTTCTTCAAGTGATTGCATAAAATGATGATGAACAATATCATCGTTAGTTGGAAAATCGACTGAATCTAGTTAGACAAGGCAAAAGTTGATATATTCAGGCTTGCTGTAATAAATCGCCGTCTCCAGTAGACTCTTCGTATCTTACCGTAATAAGAGAACGGCCGAAGTCCAGTGTCTATCACACAGTCGGTTCATCGGAATAATACAAAATATAGTCTTACATCTGAATTAGTGCATGAAGTCTCCTTCCCGGTTGAGTCTGGAAAGAGCTTAATTTCTCATGCCTTGCATTGCGACATCGAAACTGCCAAGAGATATTCAGCGTGGAGAAGCCAATATATGTCATAACTACTGTCAACGAGTTTCTTTACGATGTATGTACACTGCCGACACGAGGATCCTAAGCGCCAATTATGACGAAGCCTTGTGGTCTTGGTGTATATCAAAACAGAAAAGCGCTGTCGGGTAGCGGTGGATCGACGGTGCCGCCTTGAGGCAAGTCCCCGCACTTTAGGGGCTGCATGAAGTTCATCTCCTCGTCTTTACAATATCGAAGCACTGTAGAAGGATGTGATACATTCCACGATGCTGTGCAATTAGGATTAAGCCGTGACATATCCATGCACTTAGCCAGTGAATTTAACATATGTAGGAATCTTGAAACACGGGGAATTAGAACTGTATCACAACAGCGATAGTAGAAAAAGTTTATGGTAGATGCATCGGATAGAATCAAAATAACCATTTTGCATTCAACCCCGAAAAAATTACTTTTCGCAGAAGTTTTCTCAATATCGTGACACTACATAAAAAACAAAATACCCAAAACCGTACTCCTTAATTGACTGTTACTCCTCCGAAAACAAATCCGAAACATGCGCATTCAAACTCTGTGATCATTCATAGCTGCACTAGGCCACTTATCGGCGCTTTGCAGCTCCGTTTGACTCCCATGTGTTGTCTCAAACAGGTCCGTATCACCTCCCTTCTTCCCGCTCCTCTTCCCGCTTGACCCGCCAGAGCGGTACTCATACGGAGTGCTACCACTCTTGGTCTTTGGAACCCAGCTCCGATTTAGCAGTGCCCTGAGAGCAGGCAAGCAGGCCGCAATGATACCGACCCATTGCTCTATGCCGCTGGTTATTTGAACCTGTTCCCAGAAGACTCCAGCGTCACTCGGGTCTGTGGATTTTTCCTTCTGGAAGCGATATATGAGCGCAAATCGTACGGTTGCAGCGGAGATGGTGAGCAATCCAATTAGCATGAGCACGCCGATGGCCCAACGCTGGCGTCGATTGATTTGGAGTGAGCTGAGCACAAATATGGGGAAAGACATGAGCAGGATGTCAGTGCCAATGTTTGTGAATGCGCCCATAGTGATCAATGTGATACTCTCCGTTGGATTGCAATATTCGGTAGGTGTCAGAAACGCCCTTAAACGACGCGTTAGCCAAGATGTGTTTGTTTCGAATCAATAAACTTACCAGAGTCGACTAAGAGGTCGGCACCATAGAGCGTTCATGAGCATGTTCAGTAAGTATGTAATGCTGATCAAACCGCTCATGAAATAGAGAGCGGCTTTCAAAGTTTTGCTGAGATGACGGCTGAACTCGAAATAATACAGCAAAAAGCTTGTCTTGACCGCCCAAACGGTCGTGTAGTAAGTCAAAGTCGCCCCAAAAGTATACTATTATTCGTCAGTATCCAATCTGTGCAATCGTGATCTCCGGACTGGAAGTTATACTTTTTGTTGTTGGATAGAGTCATTGAAGTCCATTCCTAGCATTGGAATCGCAATCAACTGCAAGTTTTTCGCATAAAACCGTCGGCGCTGAGCTGTCCAGCTCATTGTGTAGGCTTCGAAAGTTAATGATAGTAGGCCGACTCCGAGAATCACATCTGATGCTATGGCACTCCATGGCCGTACTTTGCGCATCTTCTGCAGCACGACCCAGCGCACTATGAATACAACGTATAGCACGCTAAGAAGCGTCCATACAAAAGCGAGAATGCCGTCAGGCGTCATGTTTTTCCAAGATAGCTATCGATGAATAAATGTTTGTCGGGGTCCGTGCGCTTTTGGAGTAGTAGATCTGAGCTGTAAGGCGAAGCGAGCGGAAGAGGCGTACGTACACGTAAGGCACGTAAGAAGACTGTGCCTCACATCTCGTATTGACGTGCGGGGTGTTCTAATAATGTAGCAACCGGAACGATGGACCAATTACTAACTAACAGTGTGACAGGAAATTTTGAAACCCCTCCACTATCAACTGTGGATTTGGCATGCTCCGCTCATGCATTGCGTGTCCACACCCGCCCTCCCTACCGCTCCATAGGAATAATAGTGTAACCATATTATGCCTGGGCGGCCATCTCCAATAGCTAATTCATATAAAAGACGGTAGGTAGGGTTGTAGGATGTAGGAAACCGATTTTACGCGCCGAAGAGAATGCAGTCAGAATATTCTAGGGATGCATCGGATCCCTCTCGTAGGTAATAAACATGCGGAGCGATAGTAGCGCCCCGGCAATTCGGAAGCATACTACGGAGGACATATAGGTTGAGCCCCGAGAGCCGGCCCTGCAGGCGCCAAAGTCATGCTAAGCCCCGATTGATTCATTCGAATTAGCACGTTAGATGCCCGTTGCTACCTAGCTTCAAACTAGCGACAAGGCGCAGAAGCCCGCCAATTTGGAATTGACAGGAAACGTTTCTTCATTACATCAGACATTGATTTTGAATCCCACGGCCAAGAGAACACTGTTTTGTGTATTTCTTCTCGCTTCTATGTACATATAATCTTGGGAAGTGTGCTGACAACGCCTACTGTCGACTCTGGCGTATAGATAGTAGCCATTCACCATTGTACTATTGTAAACTGTGTTTCTTTGCATAAAGATACACACAGTCATCTATGTTAGATAAAAGCTATGAATTACCAGACTGTGTTCGCCACAGGGTACTAGGGTATACTGTCCACAACGTGATAATTGTAGTATAAAAGATCTTCGAGAATGCTTGTAACTACGGCGGATCATGCGTACAACCGGGCAGTGAACTTAACATCCTGGACATCTGGGAATAGTAGTCTAAAAGTGAAATACACATGTGTTAACGGACAAGAAGCTGCCTCGGCGCTTAATTGTCGAGCGGAATCCGCAAGGCACCCGAAAAGAATCTCTCGGAAGCATCTGATCAAATGTGAAACAGGTAGATACGAGACTGATAAACACGATCTTTTAGAAGGAGGCTTTCACGTTCCATGCGAGGATCGATCTTTGTAGTTTTTGCTTGTTCTTGTTGGGTCATTATTAGTTAGCGAGGACCCAAAGATCTTTAGACCCAAATTGTGTGAACCAGGTTTTACATGCAGTGAGAATTGTATAAGTTTTTTTTCGGTAGCCCAATACCCTATACTTTAGTACAAAGCCAAAGCCTTAAGCGGAGTTGAGAGTCGATTCTCGTACGATACTAGCCTTCGGTACCGCGGTTACTCCAATTCCATGTTTGTCGAAGGCAGTGTACATACAGAAGTCACATACATATAAGAACTTGAATGTACGAAGCATAAGGGAGTTCGGGCGTTTGCATAATAAAGTTGTGTTTTTTTGACAACTATTATGATTTGCCTTGTATCGCCAGTGCCTAGCCGAATTTTGCTTTCCCGATTCGGGAATCCTTCGTACCTGCGATAAATCGGAAGATACTTATCCTATGGAGTGATCACGAGGGACGATCGGATTAGATAACGAGTCATTGAGTGCGTACGGGGAAAAGGAAGGCGGCATCCTGGCTCTACTCCGTAATTGGATGAACTATGACGATTTATAAGAGGATTGGATATAGAAGGTGCTAAATCCATCTGCAGATGGAATTTCGGCTCCTCTAGGGCTAGTACGGTGTGACCCCTGCCGACAGCCCGAGAAAGCACAATTCTTCTCTCGGAGAGCCAGCGGACTTAAATTATTAACAACCCCACATTTCCCACAGTTTACACGGCAGTACTAATTTAACGCCTTGTTAATGCCTTGTCACTAACATTTCTAGTAAGAACGAATGGTAACTGTAGTGATCGCACACATCTATCGCCCGGAAGCTATAGTCAGATCTTTATTTCGGAGGAATATGATTAATTCAACCGCAAGCGCTGGTTTTTTTTCACCGGAAGGTATTCCTGCATCTTTTACAGAATTTCCTGTGTACTCGATCTACTGGTCATTGCAATTCAACCACATATGAAGTCAATCTTGACATCTATCATCCATAGATATCCGGCAGTAGAATTATCCGCCGGGTATGCTTCCTGATTCAATTAGTGGCTTCCGGACCGTATTCCTTTCTAATCCCCTACATTGTCTGAAGCTACATGGTACTAGAAGCACATCAGCGAGTACCGAGGTCTTCTATCCGGGTATCGCAGGTCTAAGGCGCAGGCGCCAAAGCCTAAGCCATCCACAGCCCTGTGAACGCGTATCAATTGCCTTCGCCGCATGCGTATTTGCTACAATGCACAGGCGCGCAAACGGCTCAGCAACGCAGCAGTAATCCGAAACATGGACAAATGAAGTATCGTTGATGGTTCCTCGAGTATTTTTGGCAACTGGACCAAATTTTTTGGGTTTATCCAGGTTTATTCGACAGCTGTTTAGGAATAACCTGTGGCAGTCCGCGTCGTTCTATGCGGGTAATATTGTATTTGTTTAAAGGGTGTATCCAAGCGCTCGCAGGCATAAAGGCTTGTACACAGGCTCCCACTGTTCATCTGAAGCAATTACACCAGGATCAGCTCTTTACTTCGCCGTCGCTCCCAATTCCGACCTAGATAAAGAAAAGGGAAACTCAAAATTGGACGTCCCTTTTAAATTATATATATTTCCTAACAGCGCTGCTTTTGCTCTTTTCTCTCCAGATCAGTGGGTTTCAGCTACTTACTAGATCTAATCACGTGAAAACTATAAATTACGACGGAATGACTCGGTTACAAAACGGCACAAGTGAAGCTGGCGCCGAACCTATTGCGATTGTTGGATTTGGTAGGTGCTCCCTGATATCAAACGCGAGCACAATGTAGAGAGACAGAACCCTGACAATTCCTTCCATCTAGCCGGACGATGGCCTGGAGCCAGCACCTCTTCGAAACTTGAAGAACTACTCTTCAATGGGCGTTCGGGCAAAACCGCCGTGCCGCCATGGTCATTCAACGTTGATGGCTTCTACCACGAAAGTTCTAAACGGGCCGGAAGTGTCAACCAGAAGGATGGTTACTATCTCCCACACGACCCGAAGCTTTTCGACAGTGCTTTCTTTGGAATAAATCCAGCAGAAGCAAAGACGATGGACCCAGCACAACGGCAGTTGCTTGAGGTGGCATATGAATGTTTCGAGTCTGCAGGTGTCTCGTTACAAGATCTTTCTCGTTCAAAGACGGGCTGCTTTGTGGGGAATCACGGCTTTGAGTTTGCCGGACATCGGTTCCAGGATCAAGACTTTGCTACCAACACTGGTCCATATGGTGTTACAGGATGTGTCTCAACGCTGTTGAGTAACCGTATAAGCTATTGCTTCAATCTTATGGGACCCAGGTGAGCTCATACCCGATATATTCAAGATTCTAGCTAACAAAGTAAGCTTCACAATTGACACGGCTTGTTCGGGCTCTCTGTATGCGCTCCATACTGCCATTAATTCATTAGAAGCTGGTGATTGTGGTGCTGCGCTGGTCGCCGGTGTGAATCTAATATTCGGAGCATTTGGTCAAATGGACACTGCTTCACTTGGCGCTTTGTCTCCAACCGCGACATGTCATACCTTCGACATCGCAGCAGACGGGTATGGGCGCGCCGAGGGTGTTGGCGCTCTCTACATTAAGCGATTGAGTGATGCAATACGAGATGGCGATAGCATTAGAGCAATAGTTCGTGGAACTGCTATCAACGCGTTTGTGTTTCACTTTACCTAATCGAACGTGCGAATACTAATGAGAGCTTTAGGAACGGTAAAACGGGAGGCGTCACATATCCCAGCCCAGAAGGTCAAGAAGCAGTAATCCGCGCAGCCTATGCTAAAGCGGGTATTCGCAATTTTGGCGAGACTGGATACTTCGAATGTCACGGAACGGGAACACCCGTTGGAGACCCGCTGGAGATCAAGGCGATCGGCAAGGTGTTTGCTGAGAATCGTACCCCCGAGGACCCACTTTTTGTAGGTTCTATCAAGACCAATATAGGTCACAGCGAGTCTTCTAGCGGAATGTCGGCATTGTTCAAGTCAATATTTGCACTAGAAACGGGCATCATTCCAGCTACTATCGGCGTCAAGACACTTAATCCAAAAAGTTAGCTCCCCCGAATATTCCTACCTACAAAAAATTACTAAATTATCTTCATAGTTGATTTCGAAGGCAGCAGGGTACAAGTTGTGACCAGTCGCACGAGTCTCCCCCGTCGAGGAACCTTCGGTGCCATGAGGGTTAGTATTAACAACTTTGGTTTCGGCGGAGCGAATGGCCACGCCATTTTAGAGGCTACAAGTAGTTATCTCCATGAACACTCTGCATCTTATATCCACCGATTGCCCTCCACGCTGCAGAATGGCATCACACACATCCCTGTTGAGTAAGTCTTCACGAAATAAAATAATTATGTAATCCGCTAACGGTTGCAGTCCATCAACATCGCCAAATGAAGAGGAGGCTGTTCCGAAGCAAAGCATTTACCTTCTACCATTTTCTGCTCACGATGAGGTTTCTCTGAGAGCAAATATCTCGGCTGTGAAGGCAGTCGCATCGCGTTATAATCCCGCTGATCTCGCATACACACTCGCGAAGCGGACTTTGCTTTACCAGCGAAGTTTCTTATTGATGACAGATGGACAGCCAATGGGGGATCCGGTTTGCTTTGGATCCACGAAAGCAGCTAGGTTAGCATTCGTATTCACAGGTATGTTCGATTCGATTTTACTGTTCGGTCTCGTATCAGTCCGCACATGCATGTGATTGAAAATTTGCCAAGTCATGTGGCGCCTGCGAGATGGCGATCAGGGTGTTCCCTGATGCTGCAGACCCATGCAACAATTGGCGCTAGATAGGTTTCACGCTTGTTGCTCTCTTGCTCTCTTGAGAGTTTGCCGTACTTCCACTTTTTCATCTTTCATCATCCAAAGATCCCTAAAAACAAGCCCTCAACCCAATAATTCTCTGATGCGAACAACCGACTAATGTACGACACAATCATTAGGACAAGGTGCACAATGGCCGGGAATGGGTGCAGATCTCGTGTCGACTTTCCCAGTATTTGCTAGAACGATCTCCAAGCTGGATGCGACCTTGCGATCTCTACCGGATGGGCCGAACTGGAATATCTCTGAAATACTTT
This sequence comes from Geopyxis carbonaria, assembly GCA_024516215.1. NCBI lineage: Eukaryota > Fungi > Ascomycota > Pezizomycetes > Pezizales > Tarzettaceae > Geopyxis > Geopyxis carbonaria. The sequence goes on along the minus strand of JAJJXG010000016.1, from coordinate 1,001,560 downwards.
GCCTTACAGACAAGGATAGTCGTGTTAACGGTGCTGATGTTGCGCAACCTCTCTGCACCGCTCTCCAGATCGCCGTGGTAGATCTTCTCGCTTCTTGGGGTGTTCGGCCAGCAGCAGTCGTGGGCCACTCTTCTGGAGAGATTGCAGCTTCTTACGCCGCCGGGTTTTTGACAGACGAACAGGCACTTATCATAGCGTACTATCGTGGGGTAGTTGCGAAGAGCGTACAGACTGATGGAGCGATGCTGGCGGTGGGTCTTGGAGCCGATGTAGTAAAAAGCTACATTGATGGTCTCAGTGCAGTTCGGATAGCATGTGTCAACTCTCCCAGCAGCGTTACTCTCAGCGGAGATAGAACGGTTATTGAAGAGGTTCTTGTTAAGCTCCAGGCTGACGGTGTCTTTGCAAGACTTTTGAAGACAGATGGCAAGGCATACCATTCGCATCATATGCAACAAGTTGGGCAGAAATATGAAGACCTAATCACAAACGCATGCAGTGATAAGGGTCGCTTGGATTTCAAATCGGATGTTTTAATGATGTCCTCTGTCACGGCAAAGCCAATAACTGCGGTTATGCCCATGTCGTATTGGCGGAAAAACTTGGAATCTCCTGTTCTATTCTCCCAAGCTGTGGCAAACATTCATGCTCTGGATCTCGTTGATACCCTGGTAGAGATTGGACCACACAGTGCATTGGAAGGCCCTCTTCGCCAGATTCGACAGTCCTCAGAAGCCAGTGCCGGTTATCTGTCAACTCTGACTAGAAACCAAAGCTCATCGCGATGTTTGTTACAGCTGTGTGGTAACCTGTTTCTGAAAGGAGCTTCGATTGATCTCAAAGCGATACACGATCATCGGGAATATTATCGCCAAGCTGGCGGAAATTTCAAAGCTCCAAAGCTAATCGTTGATCTTCCAAGCTACCAGTGGAACCATTCTACAGTTCACTGGGAAGAGAGCACGCTGAGCACCGGATATCGATTCCGGAAACATCCGAGACACGATCTCCTGGGTACTAGAATTCCATATGGCGGAACAGCGACCATGATTTGGCGGAATCTCCTAAGACTGAAAGATTTGCCGTGGATTAAGGACCATCAGGTAAGTCTTGACTAAAACGCTTCTTTACGAGTTCTGATGTTTTATCAGATTCAAAAACAAGTCTTGTTTCCAGCAGCTGGGTATATTTGCATGGTAGTTGAAGCCGCTCTTCAGATGCACGAACTTAGCGGGGGATCGAGTCATGGTATATGGTTTAACCTTAGGAAGATAGCTCTGGAGTCTGGGCTTATTCTGACTGAATCGAACGGGCGAGAAATGATGTTGACTTTGTCACCTTCACAGAACTCCAACACTGGTTCCTCAAAGCATTGGCTGGATTTCAAGATTCTCAGTGCGGATAAGGGATCGGATGATTGGGTGCAACACTGTAACGGTGGCATTTCTGTAGAGACAGAAGCCTTTGAAGGTAATCCATGCCTAGATTTGTCAAGAAATCATACTCACTCATAGAATTAGGTTACTCAAGCGAGGCTGAGTTCCGAATTAGCAGTCCTTCCAGCATAAAGCAAGTCAGTTCGGATGCAGCTTACAAAAAGATGTATGATATGGGCCTCTGCTACGGCCCTTCTTTCCGCCGACTTCTTGATCTAAATTGGGATTCCAAATCGCAGACCATCTCTGGGCATACCAATATCGGCGGTGCAATGGATGGTGAATCCCGGTACGCTATACACCCAGTTGGTTTAGATACAGGCCTACAGCTCAGTACTCTGGTAATGGCCGCTGGAAATATCGATCGCTTACGGGGTCATCTACCTGTGTTTATCGAGAAACTCACGTTGGTCGGAGCAGCAAGATCACCCTGGCCGTCAGACAGCAAGGCCCAACTGGCCGGTTGGGCTAAGAAAACAGGTGTTCGGTCTACCTCGGGAGGATTTGTCGTGAACAGTGAAGAGGCTGGACTCAAATTAGAGGCGACTGGTGTTAAAATGCTGGAGTTTGAGAATGCTCTATCTGCAGGTACTACACAGGCTGCATCTAGCAGAACTCCGTATCTACGTGTCGTATACAAACCTGATATCGACAAGCTCTCTGGGGAGCAGTTTCAAGCAGCTCGGAGTCAAAAAGGATTTTTATCCTCGATTTTCGAAAATCCAATTCCTTCTAGTGGTCGATTTCGGGATATTGCCAGCTTAGTCGATCTTCACGCGTTCAAAAATTCTGATATGAACATCCTTCAAATCGGTGGTGCTAATATCTACCATCGATTAATGGCAATTCTTAATGCTTCCACGAATTGTCCACGCTTTTGGCGGTATAGCTTGGTATCCTCTTCGGTTACCGAATCGGTTTGCAAACGGTACAACCAAATTCAGTTATATCCAAATAGCGACGCAATAGACGATAATGAAAAGTTTAATTTGATAATCATGGGTTCTTTAGAAGAGACAAGCAGCAAAGATTTTTTGGAAGCCACTCGTCAACGGTTACAACCAGGCGGAAAAGTCATAGTTTCGAGTGAGATTCTTGACATGCAGGATTGGCAGACTTCTTCTCTCGAAGAGGTCGGTTATGAAAATAACTATTTAGCTACTGAAAACTATGTGGTCTTTCATGCACGGAATGATTCTTTGAAAGTTTCTGACGAGAAGAATCTTATAATTGTACGTATTGAGACCGAATCTCGTGTTTATTTGCCCCGCTAACTTTCTGTTAAGGTTGACCGTTATGCAAGTGGTGCTCAAGTGCCGTTGCAAGAGCAACTAATCCGGGTCGCACAGAAACTCGGGTGGAATGTTTCTGAGGCATGTCTAACTGATGTCAAAGTTCCAGTTGACAGCAATGTTCTATGTTTGGTAGATCTTGCTAAAGATTCGCCGCTCTTTGAGACTATATCCACAGCCGAGCTAGAGGGACTACAGAAGATCACGGCAAATGCTCGATCAGTCATATGGGTTACAACGGATGGTGAAAAGGGCAAAAATCCCGCAGGTGCAATGATGGCCGCATGGGCGCGTAGTGTTTCTATGGAAGAACCACGGTTAAGCTTTGTGACGTGCGATCTGGAATCTCTAAATACGAAGACTACCGAAGCAGTCGAATGCTTGCATGATCTGATGTTAGAGCATTTTTTCACACATCCTACACCTGGAAACCCAATACCTATCCGAGAACGAGAGTACCAACAGATCAACGGATGCCTTTACGTGCCTCGCGCCCTGCCAGACACCGTTGAGAATGCTGCTTTCAACGCTGGGTCGGAAAATGCCGAGAAACCTCTTGTGCCAACGGCCATTGGGTCGCAACCCGTGCGCATGGAACTTGGCCACGCGGGTCAACTTGATTCATTGTACTTTGTCGAGGATGAGTTTGCACAAAAACCACTACGGCCCAATTATGTTGAGATTGAAGTTAAAGCGGCTGGTATGAACTACAAGGATGTGGTCATTGCCCAGGGAATGTTTGATGCCTCGATGCCGGAGGGAAGCGAGCGGCCTTATTTCTTCAGTTCGGAACGGGCTGGGGTTGTCACTCGAGTTGGCTCTGAAGTTATCGGGTTGGCTCCTGGGGATAGAGTCGCTTCCGTTTGGGGAGGATATTATGCCACGCATGAACGAGTTCCGAGTTATACTTGTATTAAGCTAGCTCCTGATGAAGATTTCAAGGTATGAACTTAATTATAAGTGTAACCCGTTCTTGAACTAACTATCTTTCCTAGGAGATGACTTCGATGACAATTGTGTATTCTACGGCCATATACGCTTTTAAATATCTAGCCCATCTTGAGGAAGGGGAAGTAAGTTCAATCAAATCCAGCGTAACAAAACCAGTCGACTAACAGCACCTAGTCCGTTTTGATTCATTCCGGAGCAGGTGGAGTGGGTGTTGCGGCCATCACATTGGCGAAAGCAATGGGGGCAAAGGTATTTATTTATGTTCACGTTGATTATAGATAGCTAATCCCGTAGGTATACACAACTGTTAGCAACGATGAGAAGCGACAGTTTTTGAAGGAACAATTTGGTATTTCAGATGATTGTATCTTCTATTCTCGGGATCGTTCCTTTGTCAAGGATATCAAGAAAGCTACAAACGGAAAAGGGGTGGATGTGATTCTCAGCCCGCAAGCTGGTGATCTCATGCGAGAATCCTGGACAAATTGTCTGGCAAATTTCGGCCGCTATATCGACATTGGGCGGAAAGATGCGCTCGACCACGGAACTCTTGATATGTCACCAATGTCGCGGGATTGTGTGTTCCATTCTTTTGATATGGAGAAAATCTGCACAGGAAGCCCTAAACTGTTTGAAAAGCTACTGGGGGATTTGATTACGCTGTATCGAAACGGGACTATCGCGCCGATCAAGCCAATCAAAGTTTTCCCGGTCTCAGATCTCAGTAAAGCTTTGAGGATATTTATGCGTGGTGCACACTCGGGTAAATTTGTGGTTGATTATACTGACCCGAAAACGGAGGTTATGTGTCGCCCTGAGGTGAAAAAGTCGTCGGTGCAGTTCGATCCTAACGGGACGTACATTATTGTAGGAGGATTGGGAGGCCTTGGTCGGGCGTTGATAAGTTGGATGCAGGAGAAGGGGGCCAGAAACTTCATGTTGATGTCTCGCTCCGGAGATGCACGCTATGATGACGAAGCCAAGCGCCTGGCAAAAAAGACAACAGATGCTGGGGGTCATCTCATTACCTTGAAAGGAGATGCAACAAAGACCGAAGATGTTGCACGTCTCATGGAAGTAAGTCATCCTCGCTAGAACATCACTTGTATGAATACATGCTTACAAATAAACAGACTGCGGCAAGCTATGGACCGATCAAAGGTGTAGTAAACAGTGCGATGATTGTGGGTGACAAACTTTTTAGCAAGGCGACCGCTTCTGACGTCCGAGCGATCGTCAATGTCAAGCACCTTGCAACGCGTTATCTCCACCAAGAACTTCTCAACGGCAGTCACACTCCCGAATTCTTCGTCACCCTAAGCTCAATCTCCGGCACCGTTGGCCCCATCACCCAGAGTGTCTACGCGGCCGCCAACGCAGCCCAAGACTCCTTTGCCCGTTTCCGCGTTGCCGCAGGTCTGCCGTGCGTTTCCCTCGCCCTAGGCGCGATCGAAGAAGTCGGCCACCTCGAGGAACACAGCGACGTGCAAGACAAGTTCAAGCGGATGGGACTCAGCTTCATGAACCAGCGCGAGTTCCTGCAAGCGATGGAGGTCGCCATCCGGCTGCAGAATCCGCAGCTCACGCCGAAGCGGGAGCGCGCGCTCGCCGCCGACCCCGAGTCCCACGGCTACCTGCTCTGCGGCCTCGACACGCAGAACATGGAGCACCTGATGGCCAAGAACTTCTCCGGAGGCACTGCGGTGATGAGCGACCTCAAGTTCTCGAACCTGAAGAACGCGCTGCGGATCCGCACCACTAGCTCGGGCGCGACACCGGCGGCGGCGGCCGAGACGGCCGCGAGCGCAGTGTTGAAGGCCGTGCAGGAGAAGGGGAAGGCGGCAGGGATGTCAGTGCTCATGGTGCACTTCGTCAAGAAGCTATCCACCTTGCTGCTGCTGCCCGAGGGCCAGTTCGATGCGGGCAAGAGCTTGGTCGAGTATGGGATGGACAGCATGATTGGGAGCGAGCTGCGCGCGTACCTGTACGCCGAGTTTAGGATCGACGTGAGCTTTTTGGAGATTTCGATGCCGACGCGGACCATCCGCGATATGGCGGAGTTGATTATGGGGCGGATGAAGCTGGAGAGTTAGAGGTGGGGACGCATATTATTTTGTCTCGCACCAGACCGAAAAGCGTTGGCGTCGCTTGGCTCGTACCTCGCAACCACACATGTCTCTGATTTAAAGTCTGGGAACGAGACAACATATTATTGGTGCTTGGGTTTCTATTGTATATTTCTATAACGTATTTTTGTATTGAATGGAATGAATGAAATGAACTTACCGCTGTGATGCAATGTAATAAATACCCTGTGATGACACACCCTCCAAACGTTGTAGTGCACAATACTGCACTATTTATCACTCGATTGTGAGTTTGTTGATTCTCGCTCTGCCCCTGGTTTTAGCCTTCTGCTCTCATGCTTGGTAACATCTTTTCTCTTCTGTGTCCTCTGTTCTGCTCTTAAAATCTGCTCATTCACTGTACTTAATGAATCGAATATGACCTTACAACTACCCTTCTCCTGCTGATAACACTGCACTCAAACAGGACGCACCCTTCCTCTAACTCATCTGCACCGGTGGTCGTTCCGGTTTAGTCACACTCCTTTATCCTGGCGTCTCATCGCCCTTTTTCTGCCTGTACACTTAACCGAAACACACACTACAAGAACACTTCCTCTCTCTAATATGCACGAAAATACGGCAATGCCCAGTAGTTGATAATCACCTCTTCTTGAACCGAATCCGCCGTTTATCTAAATACTGTCAAACCCCTACCGCCAGAAACAGCAACAATCCACGCTGGCTGCTCAGTGAGGTTCACAACCACTCACTGCTTCGCGGCAACAATCCAGCCTATTTCGTCGCAGCTAATTAAGACCACATGTTTTGAATATACTGTTTACTGTCCGACTCGAACAGTTAGCTATTTCATGGGGCTTGCAGCATGTACGCATTCGAAATCACGTCCATACTGCGAATGCAGCCATGCAACACTGGATCGCCATACATGGAAATTCAACAGCCGAATACAAGCTGTGCTACTATCTACATCTGCCGACACATGTTCAGCCCAACACAACATGCGGGGGTGGCTGTGTCCACCTCGCCGCGAATCAGACACTGCCACAGATATGCACGTCAACGAATCAACTGTTGTTGGTTCGTCCGGTCTCTTCTTTTCTCTCCTCTCCTCTCCGCTCGTTCTGTCTTCTCTCGTCCATTCCCCCCGGTCATTTGCGATGGACTTCCCTAGCCCCACCCCCATCACGACCACGCCGCTCTCGCCGCCATGCAACCAGCCTTCCTCTACCAGCTTCATCGGGCTCCCACCTGAGCTAAAGTTCGAAATTCTAACCCGCATCCCCGACTTCTCCACCCTCTGCGCCACCATCACCGCCTCCCACGCCTACTTCACCGTGTTCGCCCGCTCGCTTGTGCGCATCCTCGACTGCATCTTCGAAAACGAACGCGACTCCGTCATCCCCGAAGCCCTCGCCTTGCTCGCCAGTGCGCCCCTGTCGCACCCCAGGGCGCCCCGCAAAATCTGCGAGCCGTTCTTCAGGCGCTGGGTAATCGTGAGTCGCGCGTCCGCGCGAGACCGCTTCACCGCCTGGCTCCCCGACCCCTCACTCGACAGCGCGTCACTCGCAAAGACCGCGCGCCGCCTCGCGCGCAACCATGACGTGGTGTGCGCCTTCGCCGAGCGCTTCCGTGTTCAAAAGAGAAATGTGTACTCGTACATGTGGAGACCACATGAGGGCATCCCCCCGCCAACGCCGGCCGAGTTCAACAGGGACGCGAAAGCCTTCTACCTGTTCTGGACATTTTCCTGTGTGTACCACAGCAACCCCGAGCAGCCGCACCCAGACCACGAGGCAGTCATCCTCGCCGTGCTCGGCGCGCAGGAAGAATTTTGGGAGTGGCAGCTGATGGTTGTATGGCTGGAGTACGAGATCCGCCCGCTGGTGCGCGATGTGGAGACAGAGATCCGGCGGCGATATGTCCCGGACGAGCGAGAGTGTACGCCTTCTTGTCCCCCGCTCTCGCTCTGCTAATGTACAGCCAGCACGCGTCTTCACGATGGCCCTCTCCAACCTCGTCATCTCCCTGGGCCTCGCCGTGCTCCACAGCTACCTCCTAGACCCCGCACCCCCCGCACCCCCCGCGGTCGCGAGGCTCGCCGACCTGCTGTCCCCGGCCCCCGGCGCCCCGTTCTTCGGAGGGACCTTCCCCAGAATCATGTCAGGACAGCAGAGGAGCCCGTACGGAGAGAACGTTTGAAATACCATGTCAATGTCTGTGGACGTTCTGAGATACCATCGCAGGGGGTGCGGGTGTTGGTGGTCATCTCCGGCCTTAGGGCGCCACACACGCTAACCGGAATCTGCAAGAAACACTTAATAATCATGAAATACTTGCCCTTCGCTAAGAATTATTAACACCTATATTCCAGCACCACACAACAGCGACACAACAGCGACATATCTAAAAATCCCCATTTAAATTCCTATAATTATTTATAATTGAATTATAATTATCTACAGTTTACTATTAATTAATTAATTCGGTTGTTGTGGGGCTGTATTGTATTGTGTTGTGGTGATATGCGACACTTCGCTTAGCACATCCTTTTTTCACGACATGTCGCGACCATCAATCAACACCACCGCGCATAGACCAAATTAAACCGCGAAAAAGGGGATATACTTTAAATAAATCAGAAATAAATACTGTAATTTTTATCATTTATTTATCATGGTGGGTGGTGATGACCTCTTACGGTGATGTGTTGTCTTGTAAATATTATTTGTGTTCCGGTTAGTCATACCTTGTTGTGGTTAGTGGGAAGCCACACTCGTAGTGTGGTAGTAGTGTTGCTGTTGGATGGTGTCTCAGAATGTGCACGACCATTTGCATGGTATTTCAAACGTTCTCTCGCCCGTACGCACATCCCCTAGTGGTATGACACGGGGACGGGTGCTGTGGTGGAACCGCAGAAGGGAAACGGCGCAGGAGTGTCCGGCAGCGGGGAATTGACTACGTGTTTGCGTTGCGGAATGCCAAAACGCGTAAACCTGCGGGGACTGTGTGTGATCAAGCCGCTCGTGATTAAGATTTAAAAATTACATGTCATCGCCGCTACCATTACGTCCCCACCTCGCCGCACTGCCCCCTTCCCCTGTGTTTCCTGCTTCTTTTGCCTCTCGTATTGCATTACCCCCTTGCCCCTTTTGCCCCATGTATTGCACCACCGTTTCCCTCGTCTACTCGCACACCTCACACCGCACCGCCCTCACCCCGCCCATCAGTATCCTCACCTCCATCTCCACGGGCACCACCGGCACCGCCGGCCCCGCACACTCGTCATCTCGGTACAGGTAGCACACCGCCTCCCCCTCGCCGCGCGCATACCACACCTTCTTCGTCCCCGCAGCATCCGGCGCCGCCAGCGCCTGGCATTCTCCGGGCACGAGCGGCTTGTAGTTTGCCGTCTGCGGCACGGCGGCGAGAGGGTTGGTGTGGTAGAGCCGTTGGCAGTGAGCGAAGTCTGGATCAGAGAGGGAAGAGGCGCCGGGGGTGGTGCAGAATTCGAGGTAGGAAGGACAGGTTTTTGCGAGGGCTGCGGGGAGGATCGCGAAGAGAGCGGCGGCGGTGGGGATGCGCATTTTGAGGGTGGCGGTGGTATTGGAGGTGGTGGGTGGTGGGTGGAGCTGGTAATGTGGTAGCTGCGGGTGGGAGTGCGCGTGTGAATATAGCCTCGTGAAAAGTAGTAGGGGATACGGATGAGCTGGAGACGACAAACAGCTGTGGAGGTGGGTTATATACCCACCATCTAAGCTTTCAGGCTGAAGCGGAAGCTGAAATGACGTCCGCCCCTATTGCGGCCTGTGCGGCGGAGAATTCGCGTGGTTGGCTGTAGGCTTGCCGTGTGGGGATGGGTTCACCTGTTTCTGGAGAGCGGTAGCGAGGGGGAAATGAGCATGAGCTTGTCTGTTCGACGGTGTGTGTTTAGAGCTGTCTGTTCGTCGTTCGTCGTCGTTGTTCGTCGTGATGATTCTTCCCTTGCCACTGCTATCACTGCGCCTATCTCCGCAACAGGCCGCTACCATCGCAAAAGACCACACTGCCAAACAAATACCCAAACAACGCACAAAACAGTACTTTAGCATCGTGACCGCCTCCATCTCCATGAGAAATCCATCCCCCTCCAATTCCCCTGACTACTGCAGCCCTGTAGGCTGTACCTGCGCCGTGGCGTCGGCGCGACAGGGGGGCGTCGGCGTTGCTGCCAGAACGCGTCTGGCGTCTCGGCGGCGGCGAGACGGCGGGGCAGCTAAGACATATGGCAGGCCAATGGGGATGGGGGTGTGAGGCATTGTTTATATCTTTGCGGGCGGGGGACGTTGGAACGGCCAATGGTAAATTATGGGCATCACGTGTCGACGCGTGGTTGATGGATGATAGACGCGTATACAGGGGAGAGGAGAGGTTTACTCAGATTGAGGTTCGCATGCTGTCGATATGTATCCTGTGAGAGCTGTACCGAGCTCATAGAAGAGCACTGTTTGTGTAGAAATTTTGATTGATTTCACAGTTGAATTGGGAGGGGCAGAGCATGGTTTGATAGGGATACACTAGGGCGTGTTCTAGAATGTGGTGATTATCTATATCTCCGGCGGCCTCCAAGACGCAGGCCCACGGGCTTACCAAGATCTACATACAAAGTCGCCCTCTAAAACCGCCAAGTTTCGCGGAGCGTTTTGAATGAGATTTGCACATCCTGCGAGGTGGCACTAGATACAGCAAACGTTCGTGAGCGCCATGGACAAGACACGCCTCGCCTTCCAGCCAGGCACGAGGTTGTGGGATATGAACTCATATAGCCAAGGCACAGCGAATTTGTTCTCTCTCGCCAGCATGCACTGTAGATCTAGTTGGCCGGTTGATAACATTTCGAGTGCTGATTTCCCAAGCTTCATTTGATGCCTGAGCTGTGCAACATTTCCAAGTCTGGCTGCCAAGCGGCCTATCTCGAAGCCTAATGCGACCACAATTTCCCATCGCCGAGTAGTGGCTGGCAAATCTTACCATAGATCGCGGCTGAGTCGGCAACGGGGGCAGTCGGCTGTAGCTTATTACAACTGCACGTCGTCACCCTCACCAACTTTACATACCGCACGCGTTCTTGTCCTCCTTTGGCATGACAGAAATACCTTCGCGATGATGCATTGTCTTCCGGATAGAACATTGGTTAGGTACAAGAGTGTAGGAGTGCAGGATTTGGTTATGCTGCTGAACGCAAATCAAACTTGATTCTGAATAGCTTAGCATGATAAGTAGCCAACATCTGAATCATTTTGGAGGTAGATACCGAAGCCGCGCAACGGCAAATGTCCAACGAGACACAAAAACCGTGTCATTGCCGCGCTGATCTACACCTCGACGTCCACGGATGGCGGACGCGGCACGCGACGCTTCGAGAAAAGAAGATTGGTGGTTCAAAGCACTCGCCAGAACCGACCAAGTCCCTAGAGATTCGGGAAAGCCGATTTCAATTCTTGACCTGGGTGATTCTGAGTGATTGTGGACGATTTCGTTTTTGTATCTGAATAGTAGTTTTATGTGAGAATTGAAGTCGAATCTGGATAGATAACCGGGCCGTGCCATGGCTGATCTCTACCGCCGGCCCGTTCTGTTCATAGCACTTCGGTCTGAGATAAGCACAACCCGCAGTGTGGAGATGAGAGGCCGATCGGGTTCCTTGTGCGGTTGAGTGAAAAAGAAAGAAGCACAGAATACACCCGGGCCGTGCCGTGCCGTTCGCCGACCCGTTCTGTTTACAGCACTTCGGCCCGAGACAAACGCGGCACGGTAAGGCCCATCTCCGACTACGCATGTCCATATGTCTCTACGTAAACGATCAGATTCAATTAGCACAGGAAGACAAGACACACGCAGAATAAGTGCGATGCGACGCCAGAAGACAAGACCAAAACAACCATAGATGATGCAGGCTTTCTCACTTCAACAGAGATGCGATGAGATGGTGAGAGCAAGCAGAATAAATAACACAGCCATGCAGGTAAAACACGACGTATGAGCTACAAAACCGAATGACCTCCGGTTCAGTGGCCATCATCAACATGAGCTCATCGACAAATCACCTCGAGATGTCTCCAAACCTTACCAGCAGAGCTCCCAAAAACTTGCCCCCGTCGAAACCCGCATCGTTCGCTGACGCCAACAACCACACGAGTGAGCCCATAGTCCCTCCAAAAAGCGTACGATACGCAGCAAAACTACAGTACCCGGGATTCCCGCATGGTCACCCACTGCAGTACTATCCGGGCGATAACATGCTTAAATAGGGCTGAGCGGACGGGAAGCCTTGTGTTCATGTTTCTATGACCGTAGCTGACATCTGCTGCTCCTGAAGGCTTATGACCATGCCAGATGTAGCTCGGAGAGGCGTGGCTTGGCGCTGTTGTGCGCAGAGGTTACTTGTGATAGGATTTCGCTTTCAACCCACCGCCGAAAAGCTATTGCTGACATAGACTTCATAGCTCGTTCTACCCATGTTTATCGTGCACTGAGTTCATTCACATATCATCGGTCTGAAAGCGAGTGTATTTTCCGATTTCCGAATCGGCCGGACGGTAGCGAAAAATGCCGGCTACTTCTTATATGTAGACCCCCGCGCGCGCGGAGCAAAATGTTAGAGATGCTTTTTAACGAGAACTCGCAAAGTGTTAGTATTCTGTTGAGTGTACAAAGTTGAGCGCGGTTTGCAGCAGAATCGAGAACCGATACATGCATAGCCATCATTGTTACGTCCCGACTTACTGACTAACGTCGTGGTCGACAAACTACCCTTGAATGGTCAAAGTCTTAACTAACAACTACTAAGACTTTGCATGCAAGCTAATCTCTCATTCGATTGTACATCTCGCAATTCCCATTCTCAAGCCGGCAGTATCGAGAGTTCATTGCATGTCACTCGCTTCTGAGCCTTGACAGTATACTGCGATGGTTCTTGAATCTTCTCAAATGTCAAAACCTCACAATTGGCCGCTCAAATGCAACATGCGATGGACTTTGCATCAAAGCGTTGCTGGCGACTCACGCGCCAACCTCAACGCCATCCACAACCTCCACATCCCTCCCCACACCCGCCGCCCCATTAAACCCACACCACGCCTCCACCTCCCTCTCCCACGCCTCCACGCCCTCCTTATTCTCCCTCGTCCCCCTCCACCTCCTCTCCACTCCCACCGTCCCCTCTCCGCCCTTTGCAAGCACCCACGTCGCATTCCCCTTAAACACGGCATCATCATTCCCCCTCGCCCCTCCAGCGGCCGAAAACGCGTTAACGCCATACACGCCTAACCCATGCTCCACCTGCGCGGTGATCACACCGGCGGCCGTATCCAGCGCCATATCAATCTCCAGCGACCCCTGCCGCCGCCGCGCCGCGCCGCGGGTGGCGTCGTTGGTGGACGTCGTGGTGGACAGATTTTGGGTGTTCCCCTCCGCGGTCAGCGTGGTGGTGAAGGTGTAGTCCAGGTTCTGCACCCACGCCGCGTCGCCGGCGACGACACTGAGCGTGCGGGATACGCGCAGGGCGTAGGACAGCGACGAGTTCGCCGCGTCCAGCGTCGGAGGAGTATAGTGCGCTACCGGCGGCGGGGCGGAGACCTTCGGCCGCACACCTGGCGATGCGGGGGAGGCGCCGGGCCAGAGGAACACGCGCGCGCTGACGAGCCATGCGTCGCCCGTCGCGGGGGTGAGTTTCCGTGTCGCGTCGTCGAACGCCGCAACCGCGATCTCGACTGTGTGGGGTGCGCCGTCTGCGATGAGCCCGAGCCACGGCGTCAGGTCGACTTCGTACTCGGGCAGTTCGAAGGCGTCAATGTCGACGATCGGGCGCCACAGGCTCGGTGCGACGCCGCCGGTGTAGATTGTCACCGCCGGCCAGGCAACGCCGGCCAGCGCGCCGTCGAGGAGGACTTGGACTTCGCGGAAGGCGGTGCCGCCGTAGAGGGTTGTGTTCGCCCAGGTCTGCGTGTAGGAGGACGGGACGTTGGAGTACCAGAACTCCTCCGCCTCGGAGCCGGTGGCTGAGACGGAAAGGATGGCGCGGGAGGTGTTGCGCGGGATGGTGAGGGTGCTGCGGGCGGGGCCGTCGGCGGGGAGGCGCCAGTGGGATGGTTGCCCCTGTGAGGAGCGGCGGGCGGAGATGGGGAGGACGGCGGCGGCGGTGTGGGTCGGGTTGACGGGCGCGGGGGAGTAGTAGGTTGCTGTCAGCGTGACGTCGAAGGCGCCGGTGAGGGCGTCGTTGACGAGGTTGCCGAGCTCCATGATGACTGTCTGTGGCTCGCGGAGTAGAGCTGCGTAGCGCGTCATGTCTTTGGTGGCGCTGAAGATGATGCCCGCGTCGGTCGGCTCGGCGGTGGACGTGCGCCAGACCTCCGTGTCGCCGAGAAAGAGGTGGGCGAGGCGGTCGTATTGGCGGCCCTGTGAGGTCGTAGTCATGGTGAAGAGGATGTTGGTCCATGCACAGGCGGGAGGCGTATAGTTGCCCACGAAAGGGTGGGTGTAGGAGTAGGCGAAGGTGTGGTGTAGTATCTCTTGTGTGCAGTTGGCGGCTGAGGGGGGTGCGCGGGAGGGGACGCGAAGCGGGCGGTCGACGGAGAAGACTGTGAGTGGTTCGGACGCGGGGGCTGGGCCGCCGGAGAAGGGGGTGAGGGACGTGGAGACGGACGCGCAGTAGCTCGCGTGGCGGAGGCGCCAGAACGGCTGCGTGCACATCTGGGGGTGCAGCTGAGTCGCGTCGACAGCAGCGAGGGCGAGCCCGAGGACGAATAGAAGGAGTGGTCGCAGCATCGTCGCGGGTCGTCTGCGTCGCGCACCTCCAGGGTGTGCAGGCCGTGCATTTTTATACCCCCCCACCGGCACCCCGCGAAGATCGTCCTCGCACCTTCCGCATCTCGGAGGCACGCCGCTGACAGGTGCAGGGATTCACAACGTTAATATAAGCTCGGAGGGCACGAGATCTGCCACATCAGCCTGTTCGCGCCGTGACATGTATCCCGGGTGCTGGAGACGGGAGCGTGCAGTCTGGTTGATAGGCAACGTTGGTGTAAGCTGGGAAAGGGAGGAAGCATCGGGTCATTTTTACGTACGGTGCGGTGAGCCGACGGGAGTTGGACCGTCGGTGGGACGGGAGAGAAGGCGGCGGAGCTGTGATAGAATTTTGGAGATCGTATCGTGTTGTTCGGTTAAGTGTAGGGTGTAAAAGAGATAGAAGAGCAAAAAAGGACGATGCAACGCCAGAAGGTCTCAGCCCAGCGGCCGAACCCGATTGATTACCGGTGCAGATGTGCCATCTTCAACAGCGAAGGAGAGTGCGAGGGAGAAGGGCAATCGGGGTTTGTTGGATCCGTGACGCGAGAGCCCACCTGTCCAAGATGTGCGACCACCACAACGCAGCCCAATTTGCATCTCGCCGTTCTCCAGAAGCCCAGATTTTCCAGATGCCAGAGCACAATTCGGGGTGTACGGGATAGGAACCTGTAGGTAACGAGTGTGCTCGCTGGTTGGTTGACGTCACTCGGGGACACATGCAAGCGCGCGCACCATGTGCCATAACACCAGGCTACAAATTGAATCCGCGGTAGGCCCCGGCCGTGTTGGGCATACTCTCTATATTCGGTGATGATCGATGAGACGATGAGAGCGAGCTGAAATACGGACACAGGGGAGCGGTCTTCCTGGGCTTGTTCCTCTGGGATTTGTGGTAGTCTGCCACGGGCACATTGGGCTTGGGGTAGTTTTTGGCTGGCGCCATTGATGAAGCAATGAAGCAGCCTCGTGAGGGCTGGTATCTGTGAAACTAGACAATCTGAAGCAACAAAGTTAGCTAAACTATGGTCATGACGGAGTAGAAGATGATGATGCAGTTGGAATCTCACTGAGACTGGTGCTGATAACGTTCTGGAGATGAACTTTCGATCGTGTTCGTTGTAAGGTTGTATAAAGGATGAGAAGAGAAGCAGAAATAAGGGTTGCCTCGGAACATAGACATACGTCCAGAAAACATGATAACCAACATATAGTTAAGTTTTCCGCTATTCAGAACCTTTGTCCGATGCTTCGTCAGTGGTGGGTGCAATCAGCCCGATCAGCGGCGATATTTAGAAGCATATTGAAGCATCACACTTCACCCTGACCCCGGACAAACATCTTCTACATACAAAGTCTTATTGTATTAATTTGCAGAGCAAAATGGCAACATTTCCGACCAAGAAATCAGTTTCCGAAGTTTGAGGCATGTCGGGTGCAATATCGGGGGTGGTTTAGCCCAGACCGTGGTAGGAGGAACGACAAAAACCACGACTGGGAACGAGACTAAACTCCGAGTGATATAGGGTACAGAATTGACAACCCAATCGGAGTACACATTCTGCGGCACCCACCAGGCCTTTCAATTGTTGGCTCAAATCCTTTCAGCTGTGTTGGGAATTCGATACTATGCCAGCCCACCTAAAGCTGGCTCACACGCTGCATCTGCACTTTTGGCGCCATTTGGCAACAGGATCACAAACTTTTTCCGTCGGTGACAGAAACTAACCCGTAGCTCTCAAAAAAATGCAACCGAAGAAACTGCGCAACCCAGTCTAGGAGGTAGCGAGCGACTCTGACAGTGACCTGTCCGTGTCAGATGAGCCGACTGAACTTTCGGGGTCGTTGCATTGACAATGTTTGCAGTCGGCCATGAGCAGCCGGTTTTGCTAGCCTTCCGAAGGGCTCGCTATCTGAATACAGCTTAGCTTAGGAAGCGAGAGAAGGGCCGACCAGCGGGCGCTAGATTGCTGTCATTGTTGGAGATGCGAAGGACCGATGACATGAACGATGAGATGATTATGTTGGAGATGACAGAATGATTGTGCTCGACAGTATTTCAAGTGTACAGGAAGAGAAGGAGAAGCAACACAAGAAGGGCGATACTCCCTGGAGACCTGATCCCCCCACATGATCGAAACCGAGTGACCACCGGTGCAGATTTACCGCTGGCAATAACATACACGAAGCATGACGTGAGAGCTACAGTCTCGAGTGACACTCCAACAGACAGTTTCATGTAGTGGCGGGGATGGAATACGATAACTTCGCAAGCTTGAAACTCGGTGATCCCAATCTGAGAATCTCTAGCCTTCCAGCCTTCCAGTCTTCCAGTCTTCCAGCGGATCGTGTCGTGCTCACTGCTATATTCTATAAGGCGTGATGTTATGCGAGCAGCCGTGGAAATTGAAGTGATTTTGGCGTGCTTCTTGGTTCTATCTTCTGAAGAAGCTTGGGTTGAACAGGAATTATTGTGATTCGGAAGTCGGAAAATCCTCTCAGCACCGATCATAGGCGAAAGCTCTCCAAACTGAACATGCAGAGAACGAGCCACGTCTATCGTGGATTGGAAACCCTCCGACATGGCCTTCAAGTCTGAGTGATTTGACACGCACCTCGCATGCAGCGTCCCTATCTAAGCCTTCTCCAATCGACACCACCAGCGTACTCTGCAACAGCGCCACGCCATGCCTCTCTAGTCACATGCTCATAAACCCTTGAGGGCAAGGCTTTCAGCTACGGTCATAGAAACATGAACACAAGGCTTCCCGTCCGCTCAGCCCTATTTAAGCATGTTATCGCCCGGTTAGTACTGCAGTGGGTGACCATGCGGGAATCCCGGGTACTGTAGTTTTTGCCCTTTTGAGGGGGCGTTGAGTTCACTCTCGAGCGGAGATCCATGAATGGTTCGCTGGCTTTTAGGGGTTGATGAACACCGGGGGCGGAGTCCAGTTATTAGTATGGTCTGGAGACATCGGGATGTGAATTGGAAATAGTCACTCAATTTTGCGACCCTTGCACGAAACCCACAACGCAATTCGCGCTGATCAGCACCAGTACTTCTTAGGAGTGTCATCAAAATGCATAGTATATATTCATAACACGTATTTAAACAAGCAAAACAGAAGCATAATCTATCTCTACAAGTCCCGCCCCGCCACAGCCCTCAACATCTATAAACCCAACGCTCAAAACCAAAAACCCACGCAAACATCCCAGCCCACCCTCTAGTTCTTCAGCACCGCCCGGTATCTGATGTGGCCGTTCTCGAGCTTATCATACGCCGCCTCAATGCCCTCCACGCTCATCGGGAACTCCTCAATGATGGGCTTGACATCATGACGCGCGGCGAACTTCAGCATCTCATTGTGCACATACCGTGTCGCGACGACACAGCCGACGATGCTGAGCCCGTGTGCGATGATTGGTGCGTACGGCATGTTCAGATCCCCGTGGCTCAGCCCGAGCGGGAAGACTTTGCCCTGCATCTCCATCACGCCCAGCATCATCCCCCAGTCCGGCTGCTGGCTCGTCGTGGTGAGGAGGACGTTGACGCGGTGCTTGACGTCGAGCGTCGTCTTCCCGCGGGTGGCATAGAACTCGGTCGCGCCCAGCGCCATGGCCTCGGCGCGCTTGCTGTCCGTGCTGCTGAAGACCACGACGCGGCAGCCCATTTTCGCGGCGAACTGGATCGCGAGGTGCCCGAGGCCGCCGATGCCGACGACGCCGACGGTGTCGGTTGCTTTGACGCCCATGGTGAACAGCGGGGTGAAGACGGTGGCGCCGCCGCACATGAGGGGTGCGGCGTGGGCGGGGGAGAGACCGGAGGGGAGGAGGAACAGGAAGCGCTCCAGCCACACCGCGTGCGTGCCCAGCGAGCCCTGGTCCAGGTTCGCGAACTGGTACATCTGCCGGTCGTGGCAGAAGGTTTCGTTGCCGCTGAGGCACTGCTGGCAGAGCCCACAAGTCTGTCTACCGCGTCAGTATGAGGTGCAAGAGAGTTTTGGGAGGGGACGGACGTCGTGAACATAGCCCCAGCCGACAACGTCGCCAGCCTTCAGCCGCTTCGTGGCGCTGCCGACGGCCTCGACGATGCCGACACCCTCGTGACCCAGCCCTTGGTCGAGGTGCTTGACGTGGCAGTCGGTGCCGCACAGGCCGGAGTGCGTGATGCGCACGAGCACCTGCTCGGGGCCGACGGTGCGTGTGGTCTGCGACTCGACGATCGCGCCGGACTCGGAGCCCTTGAAGACGGTGAAGGTTTTGGAGACGGGTGCGGACATGTTGTGTGTGTTGTGAGTGTTGAACTGGAGGTAGGAGGGATTGATGGATGGAGGGATGCGAGTGGGTATCTTGGGTGTTTTGGTAGTGGGGTGATTGATGCTGATCGTCCCGTGGGAAAGAGGTAAGTCTTATATCACTCCCAGCACCAGCGTACGTGGCTATCTTTTCGTCTTGTCTCCGAGCCGGACGAGTTATGCCCGGGCCGCGCGTGGCAGCGCCGTGCGTGCGCGGGATTGCATGCCATGCTCGAGTGATTACCAACCTGCTTGCGCTGCTGTTCCCGCCAATTCTAGCTCTGCTTTTTTTTTTCGTGGAGATGTGGTGTTTCGCAGGGAGTGACGCCATCTCTGCGGGACCTAGGGCCTGGCACGGCCGGCAACGCTACCCGTGCCACTAGCGCGGCATGTCCTGACAGCTGCTAGCTCCTCCGCCGTGGGACGTTTCAACTTCTTCTTTGCGATGTTACACGCAGCGGCGTGCGTCCTGCTTCCTTCCTCTTCGCTGCACAAAATCATGCGCTCGCTCCGTAAGGCTGGAGTCTCGACCAAACACATCCCGATACTCGCTTTGCGATGCGAAGCGGGAACGCCTCTGTTGCCGAGCTCTGGGTGGCGCCGCGGAAGAACGCTAGAAGGCGGGAAGGGAAGGAAAATATTTTCGTCGGCAGGGACTCCACGGCGGCGGCGTGCACGTTGGCAGTTCGCGCTGGGATCGGGGTGGATTGTTGATGGAGAGGTCGCTGTTCGAGCCGGTGGCGGAAAATAGATGTTGCGGCGGAGGTCAAAGCACGCACTCGCTGTTGCCGCTGAAGCCCCGAATTCCGAGCTGCGCAATGGCTGCTTACAACGCCGCGAGCGGGCGGGCCGTATCGTGCGTTTGTTGACGTCGTGCCGTGAGGGAGCATGTCGCGCCTGCCGACCTGTCTGTAGAGTACAGCTTGCACATGTCAACTGCATGCACATTTCCATCTATCTGCAGGTACGAGTACGAATGCCGACCTTATCTCTAACTTTATCCAAACGAAAGGCAGTCCATTCCTCGGCTTCTGGACTGCAGAGCCGCAGCTGGCTTACTCGTACAATGTCTGCTGAGAAATCAGCCGAGGCACTGTGCCTGCACGGCGGCTGCAGCAGGGTTGCGCCGCCGCGGGTGTCTTCGGGAGTCCACTCGGTGTATCTGTCCACATGCGCTGAATATCGGTCGGTCGGGGTGTCCTTACTCATGCCTGGCGCGCTGTTTCGGCACGGCCAGCGCACGTATCGAAGATACCAGGGCCAGCAGGCGAGAGCGGGCAGTTCCATGCTCGACCCGCGCCGTTCCGACGCCTTACAGGGCGTCGGTGCTGGTGTCTGGCGGAGTTGCATGGTGGAGATCTGGTGGGAGTTGCATGGTGGAGATCTGGTGGGAGTAGTCTCAGAAGGCCTAGAACGTTGTGGACTTTGACGCTGGTGAAAGGTGTTATGTTCGTGCATGGCCAGCGAGTCGAGCATGAGGACTGGCGGGGAGGAGCTTGAGGACATGGTGTCGACGCCCGGCGAAGAGTGGAGCTCGTGCTGGTGGTGGATAAAATTGGAGGTGAACTTCCACCTCGCCGTCTATCGAAGACTTTCTAGGTTTGAACCCTCTTCCGACACTGAAGTAAACATTCGTTCAAAAGTACTGGTAGATAGAGTTTGAGATAGAGTGGGCTATGAGATGAGTTGAGATGAGATGGTGAAAGCAAGCAGAAAAATACCCATGCCAGAAACCTGACGTGTCGGTCGTAAACCGAATGACCACCGGTGCAAAAGTACTCGTACCATCCCCAATTCACTCCAATTCACCTCGCGATGTCTCCAAACCTACATATCCAACCGAATTTCTTACAAAAACACACCCGTGTCCAACCAACATCCCCCGAAATCCACAGAATTCGTTAGTTAATCCACACAACCAAACCCCCATTCTCCTCCCTACCAAAAAGTAAAGCAAAAACTACAGTACCCGGGATTCCCGCATGGTCACCCACTGCAGTACTAACCGGGCGATAACATGCTTAAATAGGGCTGAGCGGACGGGAAGCCTTGTGTTCATGTTTCTATGACCGTAGCTGATATCTTTTGCTCCCTAGAGGCTTTCAGCATGTATCGTGACCAGGAGAAGCGTGGCTTGGCACAGTCGAACGCTAGCTGCGAGGTAGTAGTGGTGGTTATTGGAGCTGGCTTGGATGGGAACGCCGCGGTGCATTGTTTTGTAAAGTTGCGAGGTGTGTGTGTCACGTGTGTGTGTGTGTGTGACAGTGTGTCGAATCACCAGGACTGGATGGCTTTCAACCCACCGCCGAAAAGTATTGCTGAGACAGATGATCTCCTTATGTTTCGGGTGCGTTTTCCTATGTTATGATCGGTCCAAAGCGAGTAGCTTTTCTGATTTCCGAATCACAAGGCCTTCCTTTTCGACCCGGGCTTCTTCGGAGCCTAGAAGCACGCCAAAATCAAGTACTTCGGTAGGTCTGCCATCCAATTTATCCGATCGGGAGTATTGCACAAACGCACGATCTCGTGGCCCCGAAACGCACCTGCCCCCATCGGGCTCCTAAACACAATCTGAACGTTCCTCCACGGCTGGAGAAGCGTCTTTCGGCTCCCGGCATGTCACATTGCAAACGTGTCCGGCCATCTTTGTCTGTCTCAGATGCTAGGGTCTTCTTTCCGCATCATTGCAAGCTCCAAGGTCACGGCCGGATCTGGACTGACGGAGGCCTTGCGGTCCCACGATTTGTCATATACCAAACGAGATCAAAGCTTCGTTTCATTGCTCGACAGAGCCAGTTATAGCGGGCCTGGAGTTTGACGGTCTGATATCAGTCCCGCCCACCCAATCGAAACCCGACCACCAGAGCGCTAAAAACGCAACTGCACTTTGTGATTTGTTAAATTCCCGTGGCAGTATGACTCATGCGGGCTCAAGCCTGTGGCGTTGCCGCTTGCGAGTTCATTGCGTATCACTCGCGTTTAAGGCGTAACAATGTCTTGGGAAGAAGAATTCATTCTATGGCGGTCATGCCGGGTGGTCTCACTACTTTGTGACAAAAGAAATACAAACTACTACCCGTGACACCCCCAAGTTCCCTCGAGGTTATCACCTAGCTTCTTTGACGACAATGTCTTGGGATCGTTGTTGAATGTTCGCAAAACTTGTGGTATGTGGGTAAGCACCTGGGCATTAACTCTGTCCAAAGCTTCCAACCCCACCCCACATCAAACAATCTACATCGAGCCCTATGTTTCTCTCCCATATGTGACATCTCCATTCTCCGCAAAATACAAACTGGCTTCGTGACGCTTGCGACCTATTGATAGTTGCACAAGAGCCATAGTAGAGACGATCTGAGACCGTTATCTTAGAACGCTATGAGATCCAGAAGGGTTTGTATACCGACACAGCTGATCAATCCCATGAGGTGTAGGAGTCGACATTAGCGCACATCACAGCCTTGTGAAGCTGGCTATCTGTTGATCCTCGAGTAGAATCCACACAAGAGCGCAGAAAGACAATACCACGAGATGTCATGAAGTTCTGTAGACGACATAGCTTACCGTGCCTCTGGAAAGTTCCTATCAGGTGTATGCAGCAGAGCACATCCCAGGCCTTGTGAAACTGGCGATCTGTTGTTTCTTTCTGGCCGGTTGATCAGTATCAGTGAAAGGAACAGCCACCAGATCAAGACGGTGATAGAACGGAAGATACTACGTTAGAGCTGTTGGTACTGATAGAGTGCCTGAGATAACTGTATGATCGTGTGAGTCGTACACCGCGAGAAAGAGAAAAGAAAGAGAGGGGCAGAATCAGGACGATGACTCCACGTGTGACCAAACCCGAGTGACGTCCGGTGCAGCTATTCCATCTTCGCTTTAATTTACGGCTTACTAACGAAACGAACAACGAGAAGACAGCGATATAGCGGGGTATAGTGGTTTCAAGATTTTTCACTGACAAATTTTTTGAGATAACAAATGATCTTGTGCATTGTACGGGACGAGGAAGCTCGCGCAGAATAGGAGCAATGAGACCTGCCTCCCGACCGAGCGAGCAAGCTGTGACTTTGGCCAAAGCTTATCAGTAAAGAGCTTGGTTGTGGAAGAGGAGATGTACTGATTGACGTTCCTGTTGTAGATGGCCCTCTGCACCCATGGTCACTCGGTTTGATTATTGATACGATGTTTAACGTGCGCATGGCACTCTAGTTTTTTTGTTTGTTCCCGTCGTCGTCGCATCTAGTTGTCGATTCAGCAGCTTGACTCACTCTGCTTTTCATTTCAAACGGTTCCTTCTCTTTTAAGTGACACTACAATTGCATTTTGAAGCACGGCGGTCCGGATGCTCGTCTCCGCTGGGTCGGCCCGTAACATAGCTCTCGGCCACTCATGAATACTGATTAATCGAACAGAATATTGAGTAAAAAGAGCTTTAGATTGAACACCGAAATACTTGAAGATTATCTGCGGCTTTAACAATAGGTAACTTATTTTCACTCGTGCCAGATAGTTAGGGAACAGGGACCAATCACAAGGACATTTCACAGGAACCATCTTTGCAAAAGCGAACAACATTTCAATTGAGCAAATATTCCGAACTATTCACACGAAAACAAGTGACATATCAAAGCGAACGTTACGCACACACACCGTCCAAGATTTTCCCTCCCACATGCACCTCCAAAATGCAAACAAAACACAGACCAAGAGACTTTTCCAGCTAGAAAGATCGGGATATCAACCATTACACGCGCGCTAACCTAATAAAGAACGACGGAGGCTACAAAATAATCATGTACACTTAAGGAACGACAGTGGTGACTCGCACTCGCACACACACTCACACAGACGGGGGACAGCTGCGGCTTAGTACCCAGCCCCATGGCCCGCGGCACCGATCTTCGCCGAAATCTGCGCGATGACCTCGGCCTTGATGTCCGCAATCACCGACACATCCAAGTTCAGGTTCGAGCAAGCATCCTCGACCGCGCCGCCGATCACGACGGTGATGTCCACGCCGGCGCCACCGTGCTTGCCCTTCAGCGCAGCCTTGAGGAAGAACGCGATCTTCGCGACAAGCTCAAGCTTCAGCGACCCGTGGGCCTGCAGCTTCAGCGCGATGGCGTCGGAGACACAGGTGGCGGCGTCGCCGACGGAGATGCCGACGTTGACGAACAGGCCTTTGAACGCCGAGATCTTGAGCAGCGCGCCGTGGAGGTCGGCGGTGAACTTGGCGTGCAGGTCTGAGCCGCCGCCGATGCCGAGGTTGAGGAGCGAGGAGAGGGTCTTGGTGATGGCGACGGACACGTCGAGGTCGATCAGCAGCCCGTGGAGCTCGCCGGTGATGGAGGCCGCGATGTCGACCGTCAGCCCCGCCTCGACGAGGATGTGCGACAGCGCCGCGACGAGGACGTCGATGTTCAGCGTCTTGCCGAGGGAGATGTCGATATCGACGTTGGCGAGCGCGGCGGCGAGCCCGTTGACGCTGATGTCGAGGAGGTGCTTGTGCGACTTGGCCGTCAGCAGGCCCTTGCCGTACAGCGTGTTCGTGAGCGCGATGGAGATGGTGTGCGCGGCCTTCTTGGCGCGGTAGTGGCTGCCGCTGAAGAGCTGGACGAACACGTCCAGGTCGAGGTAGGCGGCTTCGAGCTCGGCGGCGAAGCCGAAGGCGAGGGAGCCGTGCAGGGCCGCGGAGAGGTTGACGGAGGCGTCGAGGTCGATGGAGAGGAGGCCGCCGAGGGAGAGGCCGGCGTCGACTTCGACGCCGCCATCGACTTCGACTTCCGCCGAGAGGGAGATGCCGAGGACTTTGAGCTGCGCTTCGATCTCGACTTCGATCCCGGCGGCGATGTCGACGGATACGCCGAGCTCGAGGGCGGCGTGGTGAGATGCGTAGGCGACGTTGTGGCCCTTGCCGAGGAACACGCCGATGTGCACCGCCAGCTTCGCCATGATGTCCGCGGAGACGTCGATCTGGGCCTTGACCAGCGCGTCGACGAGGACGTGCGAGACGACGACGGCGTCGATGGCGACGTCGGCGCCGAGGTGCGCGATGAAGTCGGCGTGGGCGAGGAGCTTCGCGGTCAGGTCGACGGCGAGGTCGACGTTGGCGGCGACGGAGACGTCGACCTCCGCGGAGAGGCTGGCGATGTGCGCGTCGATGTCGGCGCTGAGGGAGACGACGAGGCCGGCGGAGACGCCGAGCTTCTTGGCGACGTAGACGGAGGCGTCGCCGAGGCTGAGGCCGGCGTCGAGGCGGGCGTTGAGCATGGCGACGATCTTGACGGCCAGGGAGGCGGTCACGTCGATGTTGGCTTTGGCGAAGACTTCGACGATGAGGCGCGCGAAGACCGCGGCGTGGATGGAGACGTCGCCGTGGATGTGGCCGGCGAAGGAGACGGAGGCCAGGAGCTTGGCGGCGATGGAGGCGACGATGTCGACGTTCACCTCGACGCTGACGCCGCTGCCCGAGCCCGAGCCGGAGCCGTAGCTGGGGGCGCCGTAGGAGGACTTGTCGCCGAAGAGGCCGCCGAGGAGGGCGTTGCGCTGGACGAGGGCGGAGCCGGCGGCGGGGGCGGCGATGGGCGCGGGGGCAGCCATGGCGAACGCAGCCATGGACAGGAACAGGACGGCGGAGGATCTCATCTTGAAAGTTGAAGGTTGAAGGGGTGGAAAAGTGGTATTAAGAGTGGTATTAGGTAGATTAAAGTGATAGAGGCAAGAGCGAATGTGCGACGAAGAAGGTCAGACGAAAACACTGGGGGGAAGATGAAGACTGAAGACGGAAGCCGGTGAGTGAGTGTGGTAGTGAGGGTGAGGAGCAGATTCGACGGGGAGGATGCGGTGGGTTATATACAGCTTTCTGTGTATGGGAGTTTTGAGGTCAGGCAGGCAGGCTAGCTCGCACTGTCCTCCGAGTGAGATCGTGGTGCTTGGTGCTTGGTGCTTGGACTCCGCGTCGCCGTGGCGCTTTGGGTAAGCGTGGGCTGGCCGGTGACATATCCCCATCTGGGCCACCCCGTCGACTCCCTCCCCCTATAGATCACCTCTATGCGCAGTCTAGACATCAGGAAGTAAAACAGTGTTGATCCAGCGCACTGGAGCAGAGTTTTTCCTTGCGGCTTGCGCAAGCGAGCGAGCGCTCCAGTCGATCGTCGAGCCGGCGAGCTCCCCAACGAGACGTTTGATCTCGTCGATATCTCCAGAGGCCCATCCAGAATCCCATCGTCGCTGAAGAGTCTGAAGGCCGCGCCGCGCCGATCACATCAAAATCCACCGCGCACCGTCCCTGCATTACGGCCCGAGAGCACGGCCAGGCCCCCATGGCCAATAATGGGCGCCGGTTGGCTGCCTGGTGCCTGTCCCATCCCTCCCCTCAACATAATCCCAAATCACAAATACGAACACCGCCAACTGCACTACTCTACGACCGACTAGCTGCGCTTGGTGCTGTTTTTATTAGAACAGAAACGGTCGGGGACGACAGACCTGGGACCAGGCTCCTGGTGCCGTCCAAGTTTCTTCACGATAAGCCAGCCCTGCGCTGCCCAGAGTCGCCCAGAGTCCCATGGATCTCATGATCCTGATCTCCGGCCGGAGGTTACTAACTCTGATCTCGAGCATCCCTATCAGCCCTTCACGTTGATCTAGACTTGTACTGCGTTTTCTAGAACTCAACTCCCACCGCCAGCACAGCATCGTAGCTCAGCGCACGGGTATCCGAAACCAGCGCGCGCCCGAGTCGAGCGGCGCTAGCCGGGTGAACCTTTCTCCACGTCCGAACCTGCTGAGCTGTGGTCAGAAAAGACAAATATTACGGTGTTGTATGGGGTGTTGTATGGGTCGTTGTATGGTATGGGGGACAGAGAGAGACAAGACAAGACAGGCTGGGCGCGGCGCTAACTCGACCTCGCTTGTTCCCATTACTTCGCGAGTCTGGGGTAGCCAGTCACCAGGCAGGCGGCGTGGCAGGGAGTCCCCTCGCCTCGTGAGTTCCCCCAGCAGACAGCTTGTATGACGGTGCTGGACTGCTGTCCGGATGATTTCTATTTTGGAGCACAAATACATACTGGAGGTGGCACAACAGCATCATGGATTCATGGATTCAAGGACAAGAAACGACGAGTGTTTGAACTCTGGAGCGGTGGTACAGCGTGGAATTGGGATGTGGAAATTTTATTTTGCGGTACCACGGTACCGAAGGAGATGGGATGAAGATCGCCCTGTAGGGAGCTGGAGCTGCAGGTCGCTATTACGGCTGGTAGTGGTGGCCAAAATCGAAAGTGGCATGATGGCACCGCACCGGTTGGCGTTGAGGGAGGCTAGTCGGCCGTTGGGCTGGCTGCTGGAGCGAAAGGAGCCCGCTGCCCGCTGCTGCTGCCTGCACCATCCCACATATCTACCGTCTTCAATTTTTCCTTCACGCAGCGCAAGACAGCGCGCTCTGCAAACGGTCTCACCACGGCCGATGCAGTGTCCGCGTGTCCATCTCCACCACGTCCACTGCTTCTCCTTTACAGCACACACTATCTCACCAGCAGGTCTCATATTTCAAGATAACAGGCAGACCGCCACAGTGGACCTAGCTCCCGGGCACCAAGCGCACGGGGCCCGCGTCCTCCGCGCTTGTCTCAGATTCTGGCTATGACTAACGCATGCCACGCTTGGAGCCGCGTCGGTGGTCGGTGGTCGGTCCTCGTGCGCGGCGCTGTGCTAAAGTGACAGCTGTGTTCTGTGCCCTTAGCCCTGGCGATATCTCTGGTATCTGACATGTAGTGACAGCTCTTGAAAGGGGGCGGGCGTGCACGGGGTGCGCTCGAGCATCAGTGGACCATCAACTCAGCACCGTCTTGCGCATCACCGTAAATCCGCTTCAACTGATCAGCTATGCGGTGAGCTGCTCAACACCCGGGACGATGCTGCTGCAGAACTCTACGCGACGCAGGTGGCAGCGTCGGTCGACCCATCGGTCGTCGTCGCGGCGCTCGGGTCGGAATTCTAGAAGAGCGATGAGCCGTTAGCGCGCGATCGACGGCGCGCGGCCCAGGTTGGGTGGGAGGCGAAGGGTCCGGGCGCGGGAGGGGCGTGGGGGCATGCAGCCAGCAAGCACGCCTCTGAGTCTGCAAGCTTGTATGTAAGCAGAACTGAGGTTTTGTGACCTGGGACACAAGAAGGACGTCTCGGATGCGGGTTGGTGGAGGTTTGGGGGAGGGTTGGGGAGGGTTGGGGAGGGTTGGGGACGCTGGTGGGCGTGTGGCGCCGGAGGGGGGTGGGGTCGGGGACGGGCGTGGACGGAGGGCGTGGACGGAGGGCGTGGACGGATGAGGTGCTTGGTAAGCTGGCTGATACAGAGCACGGTGTTCCAGTCGGGATGGAAATTGTTGAGTTTGTGTGATGTTTTTGGTGGAGTGTGGAAGCGCGGTACTTCTGGCAAGTAGAATTATGTTCAATTCGAATATGAGTTTTTACGTGGATGAAGATGGGCTCAATTAATTTGAATGTGCATGTACTATTTCATAGTCCTGATCGAAGCGAATTGACTGGGGATTCAAATTCAATTCAAACGGTCTATGGATTTAGAGTTAAAAGCCATGTTGTGCGTACTTTTGTTGCAAAAGTGTTGAGATGTCCCACATAATTAAAGTCTGTAAACTGACATTTTGTCGTTGAAGAATGCAAAAAGAACGTATATTACTATCTGAACATACCTGAAACTGTCCCATCACAATTAAAAGAGAGTTTATTGAATCTAAACACAACTGTCCTCTCAAAAACACATTCCCTTCTGCTCATTAGACGCCCTTTCAAGCCATCCTACCAACTTCCCACCCCGCCAAGCCTCGCACCGAGTGACCCACCAGTACGCGGCAAAAGCTGCCCACCCCTATCATCTCGCCTGTCACACAAGCGACCTGGTTCCTGTCCTCTCCCAACACATCCACGCAAACCTCCGTGCCGCTGTCGGACTCGGCCTCGACGGCACCCCCAGCAGAGTCAGTCAATTCAATTTTGGAACACCCGGCACGATGCATCCGACCGGCGGCCTGCCTGCGAAAATCTCTTCTCCACTGAAGATCGCTACGTAACCATTTCTCGACGTCTCCATAATAGGGGGATTTCGCAACGCAGTTCGCTAGCGATTTTAGAGATATACCATAGCAACCGGTCACAGTTCAGTGTTTCAGTCACAAAAAGGAGATGGCGGAGCGCTAGCAACTGCTAGTTTTTCGACAACGTTGTCGAACTCTTACCGGACGCTATATCTCCCTATGTAGTCAAGCTCTACGCCACTTGGGTCGTGCACTCCCTGCTAGGAATACCTACTAACCACAATCTCCTCTTCGCAAATTACAAGGCCTGAGAGTTCACCCTCAATTAGAAGCACTTGACATAGTTGCTAGCTACCGCATAGCCAAATCTGCGAAATCTCATTTCCTAACGCACGTCCTTCAGACCCAAAATTTCCAGTCACAGCCCGTTAACTTACCGAACGAACTTTTTGCGAAATCCCCCTAATGATCCGCGAAAGGGAATTGGCAATCTTTGTCACACTCGACCTGCTTGAATTATGTAACGCTAGCATGCGGTGGTTTGAATATTCGACGCCACTCATCCAGGTGTGAGGGTGTTCCCTGGTCGGCTGTTGTTTGCCTGGCTGGCTTTGGACGTACCCCGACGTCGCTCTTGATAGCTTGAGTGGTTGTTTGCTGGGCGTCGGGTAAAACGCCGGGTGAGATGACCAGCGCCGGCGCTGGTAGGGATGGCCTCGCGGCGATATATGGAGTGGCGAGAGGCTATTATTGGAGCGTCAAGTACCGAGTCTGGGGAAATAGGGGTGTTTGCATCGCTGAATTGAATTGGGAGGTTCTGACGAGTTCATCAATTGTGTGCGCTGCGCACGAGATTGCGACTCAATTGCAAAGATGTGATCTTGCGCAAGATGCTTTCAAACTGTGGCGAAATAAATATGCACGAAAATACTATGTAGATTGATATTTCGAATTGAATTGATGTTTCGATGTTGATTATCAATTCGAGCATTTAGAATTATGCTTATATTGCCGTTGTTTGAGCTCCTTCGTATCCGCGGTACGCATCTTCGAATACGCAGGGAACACGCCGGTACACGTATAGGATCGCTGCTAGTCCTGATTTGTCCTCCAGGGTTACTCCCCAAACTCGGGCAACTCTTCTCTTCTCGGCTGCAGGTACCAAAAACCCCAACGGCCTGTCATCCCATCCTCCATTCCCCAAGCATCGCAAGTAAGTCAGCAAGAGCGATTTAGCATTGTGCGTTTCAACCCGCCAAAACCAGAACCTCGAAGCAACTCCACCGTCTGCATTCAGCGATCGCACTGGTCCGTGCTGACCCGGCGCCCCGTTTCATCCTGCCAATCCGAGCTGTGCTGTACATGGACCATGGTTGAAGAGCTGTACTCTACATGGACCACGGTTGAAGAACTGTACCACGACGTCTAGAACACTTCCATCGAGTGTTCGTCCAGCATCTTCCCAGCACTCGACTTGGACCGTGCCTCTGGCCGTTTCATGACGGCCCCGGAAAAGGCTAGCGAGGCATCGCGCAATGGGATGGCAGCTCTGGTTCTGGGATCCAGACGTTAGATGTCGTCAATTTGAAACGTCGTCTAAACTTAATGCAGACGTTGAAGAAGGCTCGATTTGTTGAGCAAGCTAGGCCGAGGGTTGCGATCGGATTCGGGCACTTGATACTATGTATGGTGATCGATAGAGTTGGCGGGATCCTGGAAATTGCCTTCTTTCCAGGCATCATGGAAGGATATGCGGCCTTGTTTTTAATCACGACGACGAGAGATGTGGATATATATGCAAGCGGTGTAACGTGGAACCTGATGTGATCACTACGTTAATTTAGATGCGTCTATATGCGTTGGATGCAAATCGACGGCACAATCGGAATACTGGTTTATGCTCGTGGTTGTACGATTACGCTCTCAGGATAATGGACTCTCGTACCATCGTCGATGCAGTCATTCATGCACCGTCACACGTCATACGAGGGAGAAACAATGATGATGCGTGATGTTCAATTGATATTCCAGGATCTGTTTCTTGAATTCTTCACGAAAATGGTCGATATAGCGAGACCTCGTACCTCGGCGGCTTGTCGACATCAAACCGCCCAAGTATGCGGCCTTGTGGATCAGCAAGGCAGTACTCGGTGGGATCTGCGCAGTTGTGATGAATTTTGTTCTTGCAGAATGTGAAACTTGGTCTTTGAAGCTATTCGGATTGGATAGAGATAGAGTGCAGTTGCTACTCTTTGATATGGTAAGAATACGTCTCCTTTATTGAGTAGTGTGCGCTTCAGAGACGTGATGGTGGATCTAGCGCCAAAAACAGTTTTGATTTAGAAGAGAAGCGTGTATTTCGAGAAGCGTTAGTCTACTGGAGAACATAGAACCAGAGAAATAGAACGATATCCATTTAAGTTGGAGATATTTATCATAACTTTGAATGCTACCGATTAGAATTGGGAGAATAATATATGCGATTAGTGTGAGGATTCATGAGCGAGTGACAATGGACGCATAAGGGAACGATTACATCTCCCACTAACTTCCTTGAAGCAAAACCCAACTAAACTCCAGTGTCGCGACTTATAGAGGCTGTGAATACTCGGGAAGCACACTTTGTGATGGCATTGTCAATTCTGCACTAGGTATCATTCGGGGTTGGTCATGTGGAGGGCGGCCTAGATCTCTCATCGCACTTGTTCTGCTCCTCTCTTTCTCGTCCTTTACGTACACGACTTTACAACGGCCACGATCGTACTCTTATGATTTATCTCCAACAACTTCGTCATGGTAGATTGGGTTTGGTCCTACCGCCGCCACATGATATCTACTCCGCCTACGTGAAAAGTTATTTTGATTGCATCGCGGTGATCTTACGGACTCAGAGATCGGCTAACTTGGTAACTTTCGTTAAATCAACGTCTTGGAAATACATCTATTGACAATAACATATTTAACCTAATGCTCGAATGAAAAAGAACTGATGAGAAGACTACAGAAATGAAGAATCTAAAGGCCCACGGGCTCACCCACCAACTCCATCCCCGTCTTGCCATATCCGTTTGCCGTATTAAAACACAAACAAAGCCTCCACCCGAAAACAACCTCACAAAGACCTGTATTCTCTCTAACCGCTCAGCAGTAAACAAGGATCCCGAGTCTCCCGCACTCTACAAGATGCTAAGGTGGCCATGGTTTACCACCACCACCAATCCCCGAATCCTCTGGATGTGGGTCTTCGTGGACGTCTACGGTTCCGGAAGTGATCGAAACGTATCCTCTCATTGTTGTAGAGGATTAGAAATACTTAGCCCCGAGATTCTGTCCTCGGAACAGAGTGTCCGTTGCCCCTACAAAAAGTGACCAGCAAACTCCGGTTTCCCGTACGAAACCTCAATCCGGAGGTTTGTGGTGACGGCTTCCATTTTCGCAGCAATAGTCTCCTGATCATCAGTGCAAAGCACGAAAACGGACGGAACAGCGGCCGCGCTCTTATCATCTGGGCCGAATGAAAACAAGTTCAGCATGAATGGCCCTCCACCTTCTTCCAGAATTGTAAGAAGCTGTGGGCGTATCTTTTCGTATTCCTCAATCTCTGGTGCTTCTGTGATCGCTCCAATGTGGCATTTTGGCCGTTTGTGCTCAGTTACAACTGTGCCATCGCTACCCTCAGGATTTGCTGGTAAGGCTGGGACTTCGAAGGGTGCTGGGCGAATGATGATTCTATTCGGCAGCCTGATTATTGGCGGCATTTTGGATGGTAGCGGTGGAGGTATTAGTGCTTTTGCCGTGTTGGTGGGACAGTGGGGATTTATCTAGTCAAGCAAAGTCAGTTAATCATTTGGTTAATTAAGGAAAAGTATGAGAAAAAACCTTATTAGCGAGCAATACATGTAAAGGGACTTTAGATTTTGACGAAGCACGGTTCGTATGGAGGAAGCAGTCAAGTGTGTTCTCAATGTGAGTCGCCGATGCTAAAGATAGAAAGGCTCGGAAGGCAAGCTCTAAGTCTAAAGCTTTACATGTTGTTAGTGAAATCTGTAAAACGAGTCACAGCTCAAGAAGGTTCAGGTATGATTATGAAGTGTGATTCATTGAATTGATTAAAGCCAAAGTAAAACAGAAAACTCTGAGAAAATACAAAAGCAAGTTACACACACGTAACTTAATCATCCTGTGTAAAGTAGTGGCTCGTGCATGGGCTTTGTCATGTGCTTACTAAACCGCAAACGACACGTGTCACGTGTCAACACAACCTGGCGGAGTATCACTCGAGAAGCAGTGTAAAAACATGATTATAAGCAAAGTTCTATAATTCTCCTGTTTCTAGCATGGGTTTATGAATACTCTGGAGTTAAGCTGCTTTTTCCAAGTCAAGTCGCTTTGGTGAAGATTCTTTAAAAATTCCAGACCGAAGTGGCAACTCAGGACGTGTCCATACAACAGCACTATCAGGACGGGAGACTACATCATCTAGGACTTATTCAATGACCTGGCAGCCACTGACAGAGATGCGTTTGAGACAGAGGTAGAAGTTAAACCTAAGTCATGTTGAACGCGAAGTTGAATGAATGTTGAAGTCAGAGGTTTATGCAACGTGACACGTTCGGTAAGTAAATAAGGTCCCCAGTAGCATGTATTTTCAAGTGATAAACCAAAACACCTATTCCTTTAAGCGGTGGGTATTTATACCGCTCCCAAGCACCGGTGGTGCTGCTCGTGCATCATTTATCATTCGTTTTCTTTTACAGAAAAACGAGTTTCAATGTCGTATAAGAAAGGGTTGCAAAACTACCTTAGCTGCGAGGAGACTAAACCTTTAAGAACACATCCATGTCTGAGTGATGAACACATAATTTCATTCCCAAGCACTGTGTTGTTGCTCGTGCATCGTTAATCACTCGAATTCGTCTGTTGAAGATGACACATCTGCACCGGTGATCATTCGTTTTTATGAGCATACGTCATGAATCATATTTAAGTTGCCTCATGTTTTTCTGCTTGCTTTCACCTCTCCTCGCTCATCATCTATTCGACAGACTCTATCCTTCATTTCCAACACAGTATCAGCACCAAGATATCGAACCCACCATCCTTCTTTCTTTCAGCCTCTTCCAGTTGTTTCTCTCAACAATAACCTGCCAAAAAGATCGTCAGCATCACGAAGCCTGTGATGTACTTACTACTACAAGCTGCTGTCTACACCTGATGGGATGCTTTAGAGGCAGTCTAAGCTACGTTAGTCTACCAAACTCCATACCATCTCATAACGTTCTAACATGGTGTCGCGTTCTATTCTCTTTAGTATGGATCTGTCCGATTGAATTATGCTTACACGAGAATTTTGCTTCGGTGCAAAACTCTACTACTTCAAGCCCAGTGCTTCACTTCATGTTCCAGGTGTCTCGTCTTTTTCTGCTTGCTGTCATCTCATTGTTAATCATCTCTTCAACAGACTCTATCATCGATCTCCAATAAAGAGCTCACCTTATCCAGTCTTGCATCACTGAAAGATGAATCTTGAGCCCAAGCGCTCCGCAACGGAGTATTGAAATTTAAAACGAATACCGACAGAGAGCCAACTATTTCAAACAAGGTCCTTCTATCAGCCATGGATCAGGGTTCGCCGATTTAGTCTTCGCAAGCTAGCTCTGGCCCGCTAGACACAGCCACTCTATCGATCGGCGAACAGACATTCGCGCGAGCTTAAGTACAGCTCCATGGACCAGCTCCTATCACCATGTGTCTAAACGCCGGGCGGCTACAAGGCGGGGCGGGCTACGATCGGAACAACGGCCATCCCTGCAATCACGGGCAAGCACGCACGCGTTCTCCACGCGACAGTAATTCCGAGCCCCATATGCTCTGTAGCGGCCACTGCCTATCTGTCGCCACTGCAGAAGAGGCCGCGGTAGCTCCTTTCAACTATTAATTCCTGAAGCGGGAGGCCAAAGACAGAAGGTTTCTGAGGGGATTGTTGAATTGGCGCCTATGGACCTCCATATGGGGAAGCTGCGATGGGTTCGTTAATCTGCAGCACGGGGAGATCGTGGGCATCCTGGTAATACTAATGCCGACCACCGCCGCTACCAGCACCAGACCCACCACCACCACCGACAGACACCGACACCGACACGGTGTTTGGCGCGTCTGTGGAGAAACGAATTACTTGATACTTTTCCAACTCTAACGCCACGCTCACATGCATGCCCAAACACAAACACATGCACGCACGGCGCCGTATATCACCAGCGCCCTCCCTCGCCCCCAATCCTCGATCTCTTCCCTCTGTTTCCCACTTTCTCCTCGCGGCATGCCCAGTCCTGCGCCACAATGGTCACGCTCACCGCCTCGCTCGCCATAAGCATCACGCTGTACATCGTGAGCACCTCCCTCGTCATACTCCGCATCTCTTCAGAATGGGCGCGCGCCGCCGCCACCCGGCCCGCACTCATCAGCCTCCTCTGCGCGCTCGCCGCCTGGGTCTTCCTCACCGCGGCCTACACCTGCAGCTTCATCGTCATGACTCAGCCCGCCGCCCCCGCCGGCCCGCACCTCCCGCTGCTGCTTAAAGCCGGCTGGGCCACCGCGCTCACCACCATCACCAGCACATGGCTCGTAAAAGCTTCCTTCCTGGCCATGTTCTTCCAGCTCTCCGCGCACGTCAGCACCGCCCTCCGGCGGCTGCTATGGGGAATCGCCGCCGCCCTCACCACCACCTACCTCGCCAGCACTATCAGCTTCCTGACCTGGTGCGGCGGCACCCTCCCGCTGCTCGACGTCACGGCCCTCGCACCGGGGTACTGCAACCCCACCGCCTTCTCCGGCGACCCGACCCACCTCGTCATCGGCAGCGCGCTCAACATCGCCACCGACATCGCCATCATGGCCGCGCCGCTGCTGGTGCTGCGAACTCTCCGCATCGGCCCGCGCGAATCCCTCGCTGTCGCGTTCCTGCTGCTGCTCGGCGCGAGCACCATCACCATGATCACCGTGCGCACCGTCATCACGGCGACAACAGTCCCCGCCGGTGAAACGGGCCTGCCGATGCTGCTGAATAACGCTGAGCTGGCGACGCAGCTGGCCGCCGTGTGTTTGCCCGCGCTGAGGGCGAGGGTGAGGGTTGCTACTGAGGCGGTGCTGGGGAGTCGCGAGGGACGGAGCGCGAAGAGGAGTGGGTACCGTGTGCAGGAAGAGGATGGGATTGCGTTGGGAGGCGGGGGCGGGGACAACGAGCTTGGGAGTGTGCTCAGCATGGGCGAGCGGCCGCGGCTACAAACGGAGCATCGCGACTTCCGACCGGTGCGGTGAGCGGGAACTACAGCATGCAGCATATGTAAATTACAGGCGTTTTTGGGTTTTGGACGGCGCAATGGGCTTTGGCGTAATGTGTAGATTTTAAAAAGTATACTTATTTTTGGATCATGAGAGTGCACAGACAATAGTACCACAGCGATCATGGAAACGGAAACTCCCGAAACGGCCCATCACTCCATCTATCAAACCATCAAACCATAAAATGATTACTTACCTAGTGAAATTTAATCTCCCGCAGATCCTGAAACACCAGGACCCCCCAACCTCGCGATATCAATCCTGGCCAAACGGGTGGGGGCTACGAGTCGCGACATGGTGGCGGGGTGTGGCCGGCGGTTACGGGGACTCGGTGTAGGGTAGGTAGGTAGGTGGGTATAAGTGCAACGTCGTGGCTGTGTACGAGGGCCGACGTGGGTATGGTGGATGGAGTCGAATAAGTAGCAACGCTCTCAGTTGCAGGATGGTGCTGCTCGCTATGTTGAAGCGGCGGGAATCAGCAACCATACACAGACACACCTTTCTCAAGAGCAGCGTGGATTGCGTGGTGTGATTATGCGTTGGTAGCGGCGGCGGCGGCGGCGGTGCTGGTCGGGGCGGCGGCGGTCGGTGTTGGGGGACCGCAGTGCATCGAGTGCGATGCTGTGTTTCCGTTCCGTCCAGCACACAAACATCCTTCACAACGCTTCCAACGAGACTTCAATATCTATCACCGGATGTCTGCAATAAGAAGATAATCAGCAGGCGCTGCTGGGCCGTAGGTCCGCTTTAGGGGGTATCTGGGACCCAGTGACAACTTGTGTCATCTCATAACCACTCCGAAATCGCGAGCACCTCGTAAAACACCAAGTCGCTTAACTGCAGCTCTGATTGCACTCACACGAGAGGAGTGCAATTGCTAGAGTGCGTTTAGATAGCTAAATATGCGTCTGGGGAAGGGATGACAAAGGAACGATGTGATGTTGGATGTTGGAGATGAAAGTGTGATCGTGTTCCAGTGTGAGTTAAGCGCACGGGAATAAAGAGAAGGAGGAGAGTGCGCAGAGTAAGGGATGGTGAACGGGCACACATGGCCACCGGCGGTGCAGGATTAGAAAACATGGGTGAATCTATCTCATACGAGCCACACAAGTGCAAGTCACCAGTTTTAGCCGAGTGAGAACAAGTGCAGATGCGTTGCTCTAACAGTTGGTTGGTTACAAATAGAATTAATAAAAGTAAGCATGTGTTCCGACCGATACACCAAGGTTTCCGGTTGGCCAACTGGTTGACCGATACACCAAGTTCATTACTTTGCCAACCGGCCAACCCAAGTACTAAAGTGACCGATACACCAAGATGTGCACTTCAATGCCAACCGGTCAACCCATGTACTAAACCAACCGGTACACCAAGTCAACCTGGATTCTTAGACAGATTTTATCCAACTCATGAACTTGTACATGTTCCAGACGATGCCATACGAGCTCTCAGGCCGCGGCAGTCCACCGACGGTTCAGCAATCTAAATCCACGAAGATTGAATCGGATAAATCGAGCTGTGGACCATCTCACATGCCGGTAAAACAGTTCGCCAACCGCTTCAACAATATAAAAAGATTAATTTTCAGATGCCGTACTGAGTGTGAATCCATTGCGTGAACCATCGGCCAGAAACCCCTTATTGTAGGAAACCTGAGCACCTTATGTTTGTATTGGTAGCACTGCCTACAGCGAAAACTTTTCAAGAATACCGATAAAACCAGCATCCCTCTGGCTTTATTTGAAACTCAACATCGTAGTGATTGCTTAGAAACAGAGTGTCTTATGTATTTCCGAGTGGTTAAACTTCTGGCTCTATAGGGGACGTTGTCTAAGATCTGTCGGATGCTAAACAATACCCTAGAAGGTTAACTGGTTGACCGATTGGTCAAGGTGTTCAGTTGGCCAATTGGTTGACCGGTTGGCGAACTGGCCAGCCCGTAGGCCAACTGGTTGACCGATACACCAAGGCTTCCGGTTGGCCAACTGGTCGACCCATTGGCCTATCGGTCGATCCCTTGGTACATTGGTCGACCAGTTGGCCAACCGGAAATCTTGGTGTATCGGTCAGAACACATGTGTAACAAAAATTTGAACATCCATCCGTAGTTGATGAAAAAAGATAATTCCGCCACCGGGAATTGAACCCGGGTCTGGCCGGACCTGCTGAGAGGAACTCTGTATGAGAGCGGCCGATGCTAGCCACTACACCATGGCGGATCACATGGTCTTACACCACGACTACGATCTATCAATGGACGCGACTTGGATAGGTGAGGCGGGAGCATGTTTCCGCTGCGTGATAGGATCCGTCCGCCCCCAAACGGCGACGGTGGTTCTGGCTGTTCGGCGTGGAGGTCTTGGTAATCCTGTAGTTATGCGATTATCGTGCGTAGCATAGAAGCCCTTGCTAAACCCCAAACCTGATACTTCGGCATGTTATCAACACGGCACTCAGGATCCAAGGACGTCTGTGTCTTGCTGGGTGGACAGAAGGCGGGATGTGATAACAGTTGATGCCTGAGTTGCTATAAAGTATGTGCGCGGTCAAGGCAAGCTTCGGACTGGACTGAAATGTGTCAACTGTTCGGTTGTTGCTTATTGTAACTGTGTACTCGAGTACTAAACCTCAGAGATTTCAATTCAGTAAAACCACCGTCGATGATAGAAGCACACAACTTAGAAGGAACGAATATCACGATGAAATAGATGTTTGGTCACGTATCATCGAATCACTGAAAACTGTAGCACCTACAAATCATTTTTTATTCTTCACTACATGTGTTTCCGCCCATATGTACTAGTATCTACATGTGTTTCCACCATATGTACTAGTATCTACAATTTAGTACCCACATTCTTGTGCATAACAACCCGAATCTTTGGATTAACAATGTGCTGTCCTCCTGCCACCGGGCCGCCCTGCTTGCACTTGGCAACGAGCGTGGTTACAATCGATCCCACCTTTCTGCAAAGGACATACTGGTGCTTATAGCCACACATGCTGATAGCCGCATCGCCGAAAGAGACTTCTCTGCTGCAGATGTCGGTGCTCGCTATCATTGATCATGTCAGCCTTGGTACCTAGAGGGGGGATGAACTAATCGTCGAGTGACTTACAGCCGCGGAATCCACCTCGCACCATGCTCTTGCAGGTATCGACATTGTTGAGCAGCATCCGAGCACACTGGCGCAGGTTGAGAATGCTTGGGGAGCCTTTCGAAGTCTCGCAGATGTCAAGCCCACGTTCATTGGCGGAGTCCTCGGTTTCCTTCTCAGAGTTCTCGTTTTCTTCGTCAGAGTTATCAATGTTTCCGGTGATACCGGTGGCATTCATAGGAAACTCGCGCTCCCAGTATCCAGGTTGCTCCCATTCGAGATTGTAGCCCTCGGGGACGAGGCTGGGGTGGTCTGGGTCCATGGTATCGAAGGAACTATCGATGGCGTTATCGACAGTATTGATTGCAGTATTTTCAATGTCGATGGCAGTGTTGTCATTGTTAATGGGATTTCCAATGGCGAAGGCCAGAAGGGAACCCAGAGAGATAAGAGAGAAGATCTTCATTTTTATGTCTTTGGAGAGGAGTTCGATGAGTAAAGGCTGTTTTTGGTTTAAAAGAGCTGATGATTCTTGTAAGTTGAGTGGGAAGAGATGGTGGTGGTGTTTGTTCGAGCAGACGGCACCTTTTAAAGGCACTAGCGTGAATTTTTGCAAATCGCACGATGTTTCTCTATATTCAAAAACTCAGTGCCCCTGTGACTTATGGGGTTGAAAAAAGCAGTTTGTGGCATTTGCGGCCCCTGTGACTGCAGCTCGGGATTGGAAAACGTGGCAACCCATGGAATTTGCAGCCACCGCGATTATCACAATTTGGTTCCCGGAATCAAATTTGGAGTAAAAATACGGGATTTATGTCTCGCTTAACAACTTTCTTCCAATTTGAGTGCTTATATTTGATACCCCAGTCTAATTTTGCTAGAAATCAACGCCCCATGCAACATTCAACCGTGAATGCAAGTTACAGGGCAGAGACTTAAAGTTTTCAGATGCTTTTGAGTTATCCCGTAGGTAATCGACCTCTTGTGTAATTTCTATGCTGAATCCTCGGAGTAAATGAGAAAAACCTCTCTTCGGACACTGTCAAGTACCGTAGTTTGAAGTATATTGTCAATTCTGCACCAGGTATCACTCGGGGTTGGTCATGTGCGCGGCTCAGAAGTCAGATCTCCTAAGCCACTTATTCTATTTTCTTTCTCTTCTGGTACACAACGTGAAAATCACACACCGAACATGATCGTACTTTTACCTCCAATATGGTTTACTATCGATGGCTTGTAGTTCTAATAATCTAATTCGAGTGATGGGTTGTTAACCAAGACTTGCAACATCTATCATCAGCGGAAGCCAGCCAACGGCTAGGCTTCGAACCTTTTGCATTTGAACATTATAGAACACCACGCCGTTCCCCAACGCAAGACCGGCTGGTTTTATACCAAGCCAGCTTCCGAAAATCACAAAGTTGGTGTGGTTCAAGTTGATACGCCGTTTCTTGCACCCATCGCCCGTTAGATAGGCCGAGATGCAGTCGACTTCATTTTGCGTATGGGTCTACGATAGCTATAGTTTCCTCCTGTCTGCCGATTCTCTCAGTTTCCTTTCAATACCACTTCGCTCTCATTCGCACACCACACACACCGCACACCACCGCTATCCCACTCTCCGAATCCTCGCTGAAACAATGCTTGCCACCATGCTTGGCCTGATTATCATTTGTAAAAAGTGTGGCCTTAACTACCCCAGGACTGGAAAGGCCCACACGCCATGCCCGAGATGTGCGAAAGTTCCTAAGCCCAAACCCTCGGAGGCACCTGAGCCCAAACCGGCGGAGGCTGAGCCAAAATCGGCGGAGGCTCCTGAGCATAAGCCGTCGGAGGCAGATGGTTGATGATTGTAGCCTACTAGTGCGCAAACAGTCACCCTCCGAGTATGTATGTGAATGGGATATCCGTAGGTTCCACAGAATGATATTTTCTTAACCCGAAGCCACTTTGCATTACCGTTCCTGATATGTGATCCGCGTGCCAGCTATGTAACTAGATGATAACTCGTGAACAGCACTCGTACTCTGGGGATGCGTGGGGTTCTATTCACTTCCGATCAATTGCATCTAAGATTTGAATGGCACCAAGAATTTTAGAATACACTTGGAAAACCCTCGGACAGCAATCTAATTCTTGAAACTCTTTAAGTTTGACCAGTCAGACCTCCATTGCTGCATAAAACGGATGGTGGTATTACAAATAGCCTCGGGAATACTTGCGCCACGATGCGCGCTACCGACGGCCAGATATATATACATCTGTGAATTTTACACCATTACTTTCTTATGTTATGAACTTGATCAAACATCCAAAATTGCACTATTTGAAAACGTCTTGTAGGTTTGTCGACTACTACACGCAAATCTGAAGAGCAGCCGAAAACGTGAATGACAAGAGTCAGCAATCAATACACGTGACCGTGGCGTCAGGGCTGCCATGCCAAGACTCAATGAACTGTGGCTGCAGACGTGGCGCAACGGCTCTTGCGGGGAAAACGGCCACGGCCTCACTAGTCGAGGCGATTTTAATCGATGCCAGCACGCACGATTACCCCATAAATATCCAAGAACCTCCGCGGACCGGCCTACCCCCGAGTCTACAAAGGGTCTCGGTTGCTACGGATAGGGACCAAGGCGCAAAGAGTTGCGTCAAAGGGAAACCCTTTGAACGTGGTTCGTACGTGACAGCGCAGCATCTGGCAGTTTCAGCGCATGATTCGCTGCAAGCTTTAGGCTATGCTCGGTGCTCATCGCGAAGTTGGAAAAAAACTATAGAAGTCAACACCAAGAATTTGCCAAAAATTGCGTTGTCGCCACGGTATCCACACTCGCTCTACATCCGACTCCCCAGATTTTCGGGAGCGAATCTGAGGTCGGATGTCTGCAACAAAAGTTTGAGGTCCCTATAATAGCCTTGTTCCTGAGTAACTTCAAAGATTAAGGCTGGCGGCATCTGGCCAGGATCATGATTGACAGTCAGACCCAACCGGATGTGGTGCGATTTTCAGCGGCTCTCAACATAAGCCTCCAACCTCCAACCACCAACCAAACTTCCATATAAAGTGAGAAACGATGAAAGCTAGCTGAGGGGCTGTAGGGGCATTTAGTCTGACCCAAGAGTTGGAGATGATAGGATCTCGACCGAGCTTCAGAACCCAAGGATAGTTGTCCGAAGCATGCATAAATGCAGACCGGGGTAAATTTTCAATACTTGGCAAAGTGGCACACGATAGAGAACCACTCATGTACAAAATTATTGATTTCAGCTGTTATTTCTTGTCTTGTATGTGTCACCGAATACCTCGAGCTTTCAGCTTTTACGACTTCTAGAGAACATAGGCGTGACAAAGATAGAGGAGCTAGTGAAGTGCCGGAGCCGCCCGGTGGTCCGAGTTCCCGGGAATTCCTTCGATGAGATGGCGCAGGGTCCGAGCAATGCCCTTATCAACCACGCCCAATACAACTAGTCGGAAGAACACACTTCACAACAAAGAGCTGTTTCCGTAAGATTCTGAGCTTATTTTAATTTTCTTACCACACCCGAATGCCCTGGAGAGTAATTCTTCGGTTGCTCCACCTTAATGGGGAAGCACATGGGTGCTTATCAGCCCTTATCAGTCTACCCCGTTAATCGGAGCCTTCTGCAGGAACGAGGCCGGGCTGCTCCTACGATCCGGACAGATAGCTCCAAAAAGCGTAAGCAGCCAATTCTGAAGCTTGTTAATAACCCAGCTTATCACCCCATACTTAGATTCTCCCATTCCTTTCACTCTGACCTTTAGACAACACCACCATGGCACCTCTTCTCGACACTCCTATCGTTCAACTCTCGAGCATTGCAGTGCAGCCTGATGTTCAAGAAGACCTACCGATAGTCTTATGTTCCGAAAACACTATCCTAGGGTGCGGGGGTAGCCAGTGTCCCGCGACTCTTGTCATATCTCCGATAACTGGAAAAATCATCCAGATCTACCGCAGCATTGTCCCACGATCTGCATTCCCCGATGGCACAAAGTACACGAATTACTCGCCGAAGGTGCTCATGCCAGGCTTGGTCGATGCCCATGTGCACTTGAATGAGCCTGGCTGGCGCACAGAATGGGAGGGCTTCAACACAGGTACCCGCGCCGCCGCCTTTGGTGGGGTTACCACTCTCATCGACATGCCGTTAAACGCCATTCCGCCCACGACAACTGTGGAAAACTTCAACCTCAAGATAGCCGCTGCTAAAGGGCAGTGCTGGGTCGATGTGGGATTTTATGGTGGCGTGATACCCGGGAATGCGGAAGATTTGGTGCCATTAGTTGAAGCCGGAGTAAAGGGATTCAAGTGTTTTCTTATCGAGAGTGGAGTAAGTTTACCCGCTGGTTGTTGCCGAACAGCCGAAACCCATTATTGCTTAGGGTTAGTCCTATGTGGGGATCATCAACTTCATCACCTATCGCCCCTTCCAAAAACTAGCGCGAAGATTTATTCACGCATGTTTTTGAGCTCATCACGTGAGACCTCTGAGTAATCGACGTCTGAGAATGATTGTCTTGGTATGATTTGCCAGAGCTACACGTGACGAAGTCAAATACACGCAGGTTAGGAAATCTTGCGTTAGAAACTGGGGTTATGGGTTGACAGTCGATACGTTGATTGTACCACTGGGACTCCTTGAAGCGGTTGGGTTATGGATGTTTGGCACGATACTTTTTCTGGGCGCAGTTGAACTGACAGTTTTCCTAGGTAGAGGAGTTTCCGGCAGTGACAGCAGCAGATGTAGCAAAAGCAATGGATACCCTCAAAGATTCCTCAACACTGTTGATGTTTCATGCCGAGATGATACCGCCTATCACAAAGTCCGTTGGAGATTATGTTCTTCACGGCGACCCGCCCCTAGCACCAACCGGTGCTTTGAACGCATACAAGACTTTCCTAGAGTCCAGACCCCCTGCATTTGAGACCTACGCAATCGAAGAAATTCTATCCTGCGCTCCTGCAGCTCCGAATCTTGCTCTTCACATCGTCCATCTCTCGGCAGCTGAAGGAATCCCTCTGGTCAAAAAGGCCCAGAAGGCCGGAATTAAGCTCACTGCAGAAACCTGCTTCCACTACCTTACACTTGCAGCGGAGGACATTGAGGACGGCGATACGAGGCATAAGTGTTGCCCCCCTATCCGCGAAGGATCGAATCGCGACGCACTCTGGGACGCCCTGAAGGATGGATCCATTTCAACAGTGGTTAGCGACCACTCG
This sequence comes from Geopyxis carbonaria, assembly GCA_024516215.1. NCBI lineage: Eukaryota > Fungi > Ascomycota > Pezizomycetes > Pezizales > Tarzettaceae > Geopyxis > Geopyxis carbonaria. The sequence goes on along the minus strand of JAJJXG010000016.1, from coordinate 956,939 downwards.
CCGTGCACCGCCGGCCTCAAGATGCTCCCCAAAGACGGACACGATGGCGATTTCTTCCAGGCCTGGGGCGGAATCTCAACAGTCGGGCTTGGGCTTTCTGTCTTGTGGACGGAGGGCCAAAAGCGTGGTGTGACGCTTGAGCAAATGTCGGAATGGACATCGTACAAGACGGCCAAGCAGGTGGGCTTGTTGGGTCAGAAAGGATCTCTGGAAGAGGGTTGGGACGCCGATATCTGTGTATTTGATCCGGAGGATGAATTTATGGTTTGTCTCTTTGCTAGCATTGATCAGGTACCAAATCTAACAAAATCTACTTGCAGGTCACCGCAGCAGATATGCACTTTAAGAACAAGGTCACCCCATACGAGAGCAAGACTCTCAAGGGCCGAGTTTGCGAAACCTGGCTGCGAGGCCAGAAGATCTACTCTGTCGACAGAGGATTCGAGAAAGGCGGCCCAATTGGCGAATTATTAATCGAGAAACGGAAAGTTTGAACCGAGTGGTTTTGTTTGCCGTGTTTTGCGTGCATCATGCCTGTTTTTTTTACGGTGTTTCCGGCGTACTATACATATTACAGCAGAAACGTGCTGGGGATTACGTTAGGAGCTTTACCATAGTTGGTTATTAAGCCGGAGTAGTTTTCTTAGGGTATTTGTAGTTTTTAGAATTAGGGATCCACTCAATTATAAGCACACGGAGTCTCGACCTCTTGGGCCATTCAAGCCTAGTAGTCGTACTCGCACTCGCTTAGTTGCTTCCTGTGATAGCACGTGACTTCCGAGAATATCATCTGATTTTCGATGTCAACCCCCGGTATAAATTTCACTGTGTTAGGCAGATTTCAGGTTTTAGGAAATCATAAGGTTGTGTTCCTGGTCCAGAGCACGCAAGCGTGGTCGTGGAAATCAATTCTGATGATATGGGATCCTGATGCATAGCGTGCTATCGCAAATGAATATGGAGACATTGGTTGTCTCGCGCTTCAAAGAGTTGGATCTCGGCCGAGAGGGCCCAGCTGCTTAGCCGAGAAGCTTGAATGCTGAAGCTCACGTAAACCAAAGACTTTCAACCGTATCAGCAGCTTCACAAACGTGACTTCACTTGGACAAGAGCAAAAATGAACGGAGTTCCGAGGGCTTGTTCAGCTCGAGACATCGTCTCGCGTATGCCGAGCTGCTTCTTGCGGGAACTAAAGGTTGATCCTCATCCCTGTTCCTTTCGGCACTCGGATGCTGACACTCAATACCTATTTCAAGATGCATTCTTCGCGGTCAATTGAGGGTCCATTGGTACAAAGTTGTCCCGCCCCGCCCGAAAAGCCCCGGTATGTACGAACACCACCAAATTTACACAAACACCACATATTTACTGTGTTGAGGAACTTTCAAAAAAAAGGCGACTTCGAAACATAACTTCCTGATACGGGCCGGAACGACTTTACCTCCGAGCGAATTTATAATGTCTTCGCTTCGGTCTGCAGGTACTATCAGTATAGTACGTGATGAGCATTGAGAGTAACGTCAAATTATTGAGACCCCGCTTTTTCAGAATTCGGAATCTATCCGTATGTATTATGTCCCTGCAGGCATATGGATCATTAGGCACTTAGTTCAACGGTTTGACATTTGGCCGGGGTTGCATGTTGCATGGTGATCCACTGTGAACATCACATGGAAACAAGCCTCGGGAAACGGTGAAAATTAAGCAGGGACTAGCGCCATGCTATGATTTACGCAGCAGTGTGAAAATACATCACCAGTAATGACATGTTGAACGTACTAGGGATCACCCGCTTTTTAGTGTAGATGCACCCATGATATTCAAATTCCCAAGCGTAGAATACGAGACATATCCGTAGCCGAGCATGCGACAACTACATAAGACTCGGAATCTTTCCATGAATTCTAGTCCTTCCATCCACCAACTAGCCCAACTTTGATACCCAAGCTTTGCGAATTAACGATCATGTCTACAAGCGAACCACCCACAGTCCCCGCCGGAGATGTGCCAGACATCACTCTCTACTGGTACCTGAGATGCAACCAATGCCTCTGAGGTCTGCCGCAAAATGCTGATTACCGCTAGGCTAAACCAATCGCGCGCGCAACGCATCATCTGGCTCCTCGAGGAGCTGAAGCTCCCCTACAAGCTAGAGATCTTCAAGCGCGTGAACAAGCTCGCCCCCGCAGCCGGCAAAAAAATCCACCCGCTCGGAAAATTCCCGATGCTGTCGCTCAACGGTGAAGTGTTGGCGGAGTCGGCCCTCATAATTGACGTGATGGCTGAGCGATACGGACCGCAGCTCCTTCCACCAAAGGAAGAGGAAATTCGCTACAGGTACTTTATGCATTACGCCGAGGGGAGCTTCATGACGCCGCTGGTGATTGGGGTAGTAATGAACGCCCTAGGGAGCGCGCCCATGCCGTTTTTTATCAAGCCGATCGCACGGATGATCGCGAGCAAGGTTGAAGAGAGCTTCGTGTTTCCAAACTATGTGACGCATCTGGATTTCTTGGAGGGCGAACTGGAGGGGAGGACCTTCTTTGTAGGCGAAAAGCTGACTGGCGCTGATATTCTGCTGAGCTATCCGTTGACAGCCATGAAAGGGAAGGTAAAGCAGTTTTCAGCAGAAGCGTATCCAAAGTTGTGGGCGTATACCGAAAGGTTGGAGGCTATGGATGGCTTCAAGAAGGCAGAGGCGAAAACGGCGGATATGGAGACCGAAACTTTGTGAGAAATCTATTTCACAGAGTTTAGTAACTATCTGATTCGTTGTAAGGAAGGGTAGTACGAGTGCTGAGGAGCGACGCCCTGGATCAAAACTATAGCTCATGTATCCTTTCTTGTAACGATTCAAATGATATGTCATGTATTTTAATCATTGTAAAACAGTTCATTGAATCAGTACCCAGTCGTGCAGTCTAATCAAAGGCGCTTCAAGACAACCTCCCGAGTTCAGAAAGGGTGAGCAAAGAAATTCGGCCATTTCGACAAGGACGGCGATCAAAGACATCGGCCAACGTCTATTCTCGGGGGATTGTTTGTGCAGTGCTTTTTCGTTGTGTTGGAGATGATGGATAGAGTCTGTTTGAGGAGAGGAGAGGTGGTGATGGATGAGACGACGAGAGCGAGCCCGGGGAAGTGAGACACATGAGTCACAACCGAGTCATCGTCGGTGCAGAATTGCCCACTTCAACACATTGCCCTTTCGTAATTGAAGCAGATTTCTACAGCTAACAAACTTCTGCCAGTATCTACGTGAAGACGACTGTCCCATTTGCTGGACAAAACTTCTATAATCCTTCGAGGTTATTGGCGGTGGTAATTCTGCACCGGCGGTCATTCGGTTTTGGTCATGTGGGATTAGGTCTCCTGGCAGGGTCTAATCACCCCTATTCTGCCCTTCTATTCCTCTCCCTGTACAGCTAACCTTGCAATCGAACACGATCGTTCTCTCGTCTGCAACAGAGTTCAACAACTGTTGTCCCTGTTGTCCATCGCAGAGTTTTCTCGGACAGGACGACTGGCAACACTGCATGCATTAAATTTCAAGCAAGCTTACGGCAATTATGCAGGACACCCCCACCTTTTCCTGCTATTCTGCAGCATACAATCATACGTACTTTTCAACTTAGTTGCCATGATCAGTTATGGGGCGAAGTACAGGATCTCCCAGGAAAATTCCTCCACGTCGACGGCCATGGGTAGAAAGTGGGAGGTGCCAGTTGTCGAGTTTGGAAACTGTGCACTCGTACGCTTTATGTGAGCTTCTCCAACCCGAATAGGTCTTCCCGTGATTCCTTTTTCATAGGTACTTACACAACTAGATTCGTTCGCCTGCATCGCCACTTTCAGTCTGCCTATGTGCGGAGTCTGCTGCACCAACAGCTAGCAGCCAACAACCAACTCCTTACGGCCGTAGGCAGGTTGTGCTTAGGTAGTAATGAAAAGGATGAAGTTATTATTCACATTTGTGCTTGTGGTTTGTTGTTTCCAGAAAGTGACCAAGGATGGCCAGTATTCTGACAAACGGCAGAAAAGAAACCAGGTCTGACTGCCATACTATAAACCTTATGTAAGTTTGGGGGTATCTTTGTTGCACAACAGTGGGCAAAGTTGGGGGTATCCTGGGACCTGCACGAACGCCGTCCCGCGTATTTATCAGTAGTCACATTTTCTTTTCCGATGCTGGCTGATACGCACACAGGAAGTCGATCGAGCCAGCACTAGTCAATCGAACAGACTTGTGACGATATCTACACATTCCGGGGTTTCGTAGGATCAAGGCAGCTCACAATTCGTTTGACGACGTCACGTCCAGAAGTCCGACTGCCATATCTTCCCACACACCTGCCCTACTCATTCTTGCGAGAATTGGTGATGCAATAGGCTCCGTCTGATAGGTCTGTTGGTAGCGGCCCACCTAGGTCCCCGATATTCGGTACTTGTCGGTCTATATGTCCATCCGCGCTTCCTGGCTGCCTGCCTAAATCCCGCAGCACATGTAAATGGCGACGAACAGTCGACTGGTCGCAAGGTCTTGCGCTTCTCGTCGAACTGGGATGTGAAGGCCTACAAAGCTCCAAGCCGACGGCAGGTTGTGCCGGTGTTGGATGCCCGGCGACCGACGACGACCACGACGTTATATTTACGTTCCCCGGGGCTGTTGGGGGCTATGCCTTGCCGTTGAGGAGCTCTAGGCTAGGCCAGCGCGAAAACAGGCGCACGAACCTAAACAGACAGGGCAGGGCACTCGCCCACGGCCCAGACGCGCCTACTGCAGGGACTGGCTTCGTCAGCGCGCCACTTCCCTGGGCCCCAAACGTCCTGAACAGTACTAGCAGCTAGCCAAACAACTCCAAAGAGAGCAGGCGTCCTGGATACTCTACAACACAGTACGTAAAGTGTGGCACGAAACGAACGAGAGGAATCCTTCTTCCCGGATTCCATGCGAATTTCCAACGCGCCGGGGTTAGTACAAAACGGGCCCGCAACAACGCCCAGCAGCACCCGGGACCCTTTGCGGTCTGGCACAGGGTCGACTCCGCCCCGTACCAACTTTCCGCCCTCCACGCAGCTGTGCCGGCCGTCCCGCTGTGTCGGGCCCGTCACGGCCGCAACCGGTTAGTCGCCCAACCAGTTGACAAACGAAGGCCCCCAAACCGTGATTGCGCCCCCAGACAGGAATGCGATGTGTGTGCGCCACCGCCGTGCAGTATAGGGCACCGCGCAGGAAAGCACATGACGGGGATATGCAACTGGATGCAAAGCTTGGCCTGTACGTCCAGTCCAGTGTGCCAGTATTCCGGGTGGAAAATTGGAAATGAGACTGATGTGCAGTGCTGCAGCGGGAATTGTGCTGGAGGGGTCGTCGGGATGCATGAGGTACTGCCTAGAGTGAGATTTCCTTGGAGCCATAACCTGTATCTCAAAATCCGATTTTCCAACAACGGCAGATCACCACTTCTGCGGACTATTCATGCAATGACGCCCCCGAAAGACCGGTATTTTCATCTTGGACCTCTCCAATAGAGGAGGGTGTGTTTGCAATAGCTACATGATTGTGCAGTGCCAAGTTTTACACAAATTCAGGTGGGAAGATGATCTTTTCACCTAGGATGGACCGGTGCTTGCGGGCAGTAATTTCACGGAATGGCTCCTCCGGGCCGGAAGATGAGTTATGCAACAGTCACTGGAAGTAGACCTTGCCTACAGTGGTAGCTGCTGCTTATGCCCCCTAGTCAGCAACGCTGAACCCACAGCCCTACGCCCGTAACGGCGCGGCGTCGCCTAGACGCGAAACCACGGGCCCAATGTAACATTGCAGTACCCTCAAATGTCCTTTACACGCGCCGCTGTACGGCGTGGCGGCTTACATCAAGACTCCCGCTGTGCCCTACGGTTACAAGCTCAATCTTGTAGTGAGCGTCTTTTACCCGCGCGAGTGTATGTACTTTACCCGCGCTGTTGTGCGGCGTGGCGGCTTACACCAAGATCACCATCGAGCCCTACGCTTACACGCGGGTAAGGTGGAAGTAGGAGGCGGATGGATGTGGTGTGATGGGGAAGCGGCATGGGTTGGGCTGGGTTGGGTTGAAGACGGTGATTGGATTCATTAGCGCATGAAACGATGGTAAATAGACGCCTTTCGGTGGTGTAGCTACAGCAGCAGGAAAGGGGATTTAAATCATATTACTATGTCAGAGTAATATCAATCCTAACTTTATTTTCCCGCTGATTCTTGATCGTGACAAACAGTCGGAAAATGGCTGTATAATTATGTAATATGCAACTAGAAAGTTTACATCTGCCCCCCTGTTTTGCTATGGTATGCTGTAATCATACATATAAATTGGTGTAGAGTACAGCTGAGCTTTCCAGCGTCACTGCAAGCACGCGGCAGACATAGTACGAGTACAACACGGCACCCCATGAGTCAACCCCCCAAAGCGCTTTACTGTCTGTATCAGGTAGTTTTACCGCGCCGTAGCGCAGCCTGGACGAACACACAGGTTAGTAGGCGTGTAATGTTGTAGGAGTGTGATGTTGGGCGTGGGGTCTGGCCGCGTTTCCGCGTTTCTACTACGCCTTGTAGAGTAAACCCCCTGATTTAGTTACCTACACCAAAACTAACGAGCTGCCGCATTACGGCAAAGCTACCCAAAGTTGGTAGATGGTTACGGGAATATATCAACGTTCAGCTGGCCTCAGTGTCCAACGTCTCTCTCGTGACGTTGACTCTAGCAGAATATGTATGTATGTGGAGCAGCATCAACAGCCTTGCAAGTTGAGATGAACGTATGATGTATTATCGTATTTGTTGTAAAGTTTAGTGTACACGAAGAGGAGAATAAGCGCAATGAGACCCCAGAAGACCCGAACCCACATGATCAAAACAGAACCATCGACGATGCAGGTTGCCAGCTTGAACAGCAAGCCGGCTTCCCTTGTCACCTTACCGCCAGCAGAATATGTATGTATGTGGAGCAGCATCGATGGCATTGCCAGTTGGTATAACAAAAGCTCCTGTAGACGCGCCTTGCACGGACCCTTTGCCTGCGCTATTTCTGCCTTCCTGTGAGTTGCGCAGGTCGTCACGACTCACTGCTTCCTCTTATCTGTGCCGCAACAGACTCTGACAACATGACAATCCCGGGGGGCGCTGGTGTTGAATGGGCTCTCTCCTACAGGCTGTAGGGGTGAACTGAAGTGGGATCATCTGGATCGTCACTTCTCCCTCCTCTTCCTGCTCTCTGTGCCACAACAGACGAGAACGCTGGTCTGTGACTCTGTGTTGAGCTATTACACGCTGTTATTGCATTGGGATTCTGCCTTCCTATCAGCTGCGCAGGTCGTGACGACTCACTTCTTCCTGTTCTCTGTGCCACAAGACGCTGCCACGCTGGTCTGGGTTGAATACTGCTGCACGCTGGTGTTGGATGGTTCTTCCCCTACAAGCTGTAGGCGTGAACTGAAGTTGGATCTCTAGAAAAGCCACCAACCGTAGGTTTTAGTAGGTGTTTGTAGAGACCTGTGACTTGCGTATTCCATCGTTGCCATATCTCCGTTTCCCCGACGTAGCCCTGTCTCAAGATCAATCCTCCGTTTCCTTGGCCCCGTGTGCCGTGGTAGGGCTGTTGCGCGTGATCTGCACGTTTAAAATTGCTGGCGGCCGTTGGCAGTCGTCTCGAAAAGCAAAACCAACGCCAAACCCCACTGCCATGTTGCAGTTCCTCGTGCCGATGGCTCGTACGATATATCTCCTCGCTTCCTTAGTAGCCCACTAGGCCCGAGGGACGACAATCAGCCCGCCTGGGCAGGCACGCGACCCCGTCCGTGTCGTACTCTTTATCGAATTTGCCCACATCTCTGGCCTGGTCTGGTTCCAACAAGGCCAGGCTAAGTACTTATGTAGAGTACACCACCACCCACCACCCACCAACTACCCACCCACTACCGTACCGTTAGCGCCGCGTGCTGTCGGCACGACAGCAAGGATCCGCCGCCTGGTTTGGGCGCCTTGCTCTAGTCGCTCGGCCTACAGCTGTTGGCACACACAGGCAGGCAGGCAGGCACAAACGGCGCTCCCGTTGACGCAACGCAGCCTGGGCGCGCGGCTTGGCGCTGTAGCGCTGGTCTAGCGTGAGAGAGTGCTAAGAGGAATCGGTACGTAGGATGGTAGGGACGGACTTATCTGAGAGGGGGCCTCGCGGTGATACTCGTTGTTAGAGGGCTGGGAGCAGGCGTCTACCAGCACCACATCCCGCTGTTCTCAGCCACGAAAATGCCAAGGTGGCTTGTGGCGTGCCGAGCCCGCGTTTACCGCTATCTATCGTCGACCGTTCGCTTCTTTGAAGTTCAGGGCTTTCCATATGCTGGCGAGTAGGCGCTTGCTCTGTCGCACGTTGCGGCGCGATATTCGTGGAGTTTCTTGTTGCCGATTCCGACCCCGGCCTACATTGGTTGCTTATGCGCGCCGATACATATTTCGGACTGGACCGCATATACCATCCGGGCCGGCCAAGGTTGCGACAGGTCGCATCGAATCTCGAGCCGGGAGGATCTCCGGGAAGAGGAGTCGGGATGCAGAGTGGATGGGTTGAAGTGGACTCCGCACCTCCGGATGATGGAGTCGCGAGGTGGGTTGGATATCGGCACGTGATTGGCCGTAGCTCCAACACGCCACGAAACATTCGTCACGTGCCAGCGTCCAACCCACGCCAACCCAACTCAACTCAACTCCGGAGCCGACACTGCTTTCTGCCCCTGTGCTCGCCGAAACCCACGATTCCCATTCACCTCTACCTCCCACGGACCGGGCTGGCCCACCAACCCCTGCAGCACCAACGGGAGCCATCGCAGCAGCCTAGAACACGAGGGCACTCTCTGCACGCGTGTCCTGCATTCGGGGCAACACGAACCTTAAATGCGTGCACTCGGGCCGGACGGGAGGAGAACCTGCCTCTGCCTGCATGTCTGGCTGCCAGCGGTGGGCGATCGGGCGATGTGTGCGTGCTGAGTGCTGCGTGCTGCGTGCTGCATGCGTGTCACCGGGTATGTCACCGGCAGAAAATCATGCGAGTATCCGCCGTAGCTGGGGGGGGGCATTCTGCGTGCATGAAATAATGTGATAGTGCCCTCTACCGCCACCACCACCACCACCACCACCACCACCACAGTCCAGTAGTTGGATTTCCAAAAGTTATTTGTGACTGGTTGCTGTAGTGATAACCACTAATCGTTACCGCACGGCTGGCTTGCATCTAGTCCTCTAGCGGGCTGTCTTTGTCACACCACTGCGTCAAATTTGTTGTAGTTTTTCCTGGCTCCAGACCTGCAACTGCCGGCTCGGTCGCCAACGCAGCTACGACGCCGACCGCATAGGCGCACGCACTTGGCACATTCCCGCGGCAATATGACCTGTCTCCTCTCCTTCCCCCCCTCTCAAACGTGGGGCCAGCGAACGCACGCAGAACGCTGGTAGCGCGCTTGCTGGAAGGCTACTTATACCCCCCGATGCCCATTCCCTCCCGCGGCTCGCCATCCAAACCAAGATGGACTCCGCCACACCCGTCCTCAACATCCCCGCTGTCATCGCGCTCGCCGCAGCCGCAGGTGGCGGCGACTACACGGGCTGCACCGTGTCCGAGCCCATGCCCACACCCACCGGCACCGGCACCGACTACACGCTAACGTTCAAGAGCGACGGTACTCGCTGGACGCTCCACACGCCGGCGCCCCACAGCGGGCGGGATTTGCACTCAGAGGTGATGTCACAGCGGCAGCTGCGGCTCGCCAACCCTTCCGCGGTACCGATCCCGCACGTACATGGCTTCTGCGCCTCCGCGGCCAACCCGCTGAAAACGCCCTACATCCTCACCGCGGCCCCGACCGGACGACTGGTGGCCGACGTGTGGCCGACTGCGAGCGAGACGTGCCGACACAGGATATTGGATAGCATTGCCGAGGCGATGGCGCAGCTACGGGCGTTCAGATGTGATCAGCTCGGCATGTTGAAGTTCCTGGAGCGACCGGGTGGGATTGGGATGCCGAAGATTACAGGGATCGGCCGGTTTCCGGTCTCGGTCGGTGGGGGCCAGGTGGCGCAGATCGGGCCGTTCGAGACGTCAGAGGCGTATTACGACGCGCTGGTCGAGCTGCAGCCCGCCGGCGAGCGCGCGCTGTTGCGGATAGTGCTGGCCGCGTTACCCAGGAGCATTGCGGCGGCCGGGAACGAACGGGAGAGCTTTGTGCTTGCGCCGACAACATTTGATGGTGGAAGCGTGTGGGTGCGGGAAGACGGTGCGCTAGAGGCGTTGGGCGGGTGGGAGGGCGTTGCGACTGTGCCAAGGACCGTCGGGCATACGAAATGTCCGGCGTGGATCATGGGCGATGATGGGGGCGCGTATAGAGCTCGGTATGCTGCGGCGCTGAAACGGCTGGAGGGCGAGGGCGAGGGCACGTTGGATTATTGCTCCAAGTCGCATTTGTATGCTGCTGTTGTTGGTGCGGCGCAGGGGAAGGAGAGCCTGAAGGTGGTGTTGGCGCGGATATTGGCGATGGTACCAGAGGCTGAGAGGGAGGGCGAGCGGCTGGAGAGGGCGCTGGAGAAGTTGTTTAACCCTGGTTCTTGAGAGTGAGAGTGAGCGTGAGAGTGAGAGTGAGAGTGAGAGTGATGAGCGTGAGCCTGGGCGTGAGCGAGTGAGCGTGTTGATTGGTAGGTAGTGCACATAGAGCTTTGATTTTCTAGTATCTTATGGTTTTGTTTGCATGCGATTCGATGATTTAGCTTGTCTGCCGCGCCTCTGTGACCTCTCCTGTGCCCGCAAAAGCAAAAACACCACTATGCGCGCAGCGCCTTAAGCGAAAAACGGCAGAGTGGGAGCCAACGTGTCGTTGCCGCCGGCAGCTGTTGCCAGGGGAGCTTTGTTATCTGTTACATCGATCTCGGCAGGTTGCTGGATCAAGAAAAAGGAATATGCAGAAAACTCTGCACGCAACCATTAAGCGAACGATCACAAAGGAGATCACATGTTGCATAGCCGCTGATAGTCGGCGGAATGATTTGGCTCGATCGGGGCGAGCACGCATGCGCGGATTGGCGTCAAGCTGGTCAACGAGATGATATCGACCCATGAAGCAATTGAACTTGTTCCGACAGGTTGGTGTTGGGTAAGCTGTGCATAGATTGATCGTTGCTCATTTCCCGGTTGGGGCGGGTGGGGGTGCAGACGCGGCGTTATCTGGTCTCATATCAGCAACTACCTACACAACGATGGATCATATAGGCTCACTCGTGCAGCTGCGGGCTATTTGAGTTATATTTTGTGCATAACACAGGATGTTTGCTTAGCCAAGATGAGCCAAGCACAACTACACGTGTGGGAGTGAAGTCGCTCTTTTTTGCCTCTTTACTTCAACGCTTCATGGTAGAGCTCTGCAACGATTGCAACACTTATAACGCGGAGGAACACATGTTGATAGCTGTCTTGAGAGAAGGGAGTTTCTCGCTTTCTCCGAATTGAAGTTGCCAAGCCATTATTCGTATACTTGGCCAGGCAGTATCTGTGAACATGTGGATATCCATACGGATTCCAAGAAGCAAGCCCCGCAAAAAATGCAGCGTTGCAAGGCTCTAGTAGACGGCAGCAGAAAAACAATCCAGGTTACAAAACTGGGGAGACCGGGATCACTACTGATGAAGTAAGATGTGAGTCAATCTTTCTAAAACAGCAGAACAGCAGAAGTATACTTACGGGAAATGAGACGCTAGGAAACCTGAGCCCACGTGTTACTAAATCCGAATAGCTGGCGGTGTAGATGTGCTATCTTTAATATCTCTCTTAACTCTACACTGTGTGATAAAGTCAGCCAGGGACATATGCGATTGTGCTCAGAAACTTGTGGAAGCATACAGCACTGGGCTTGAAGTAATCTGTTGATACTTGAACAGGTCATAGAAGAGTGAATCAGACGCTAGAGAAATCAAAGCTGTTAGAAATCATCGATTTGGCATGGGAGATTCTAGACGAAATAGCTCACCATGACTCTGAGCAAGTTACTATCGGTCGTAGGCAGCAGAGCAAACCACAGGCCTCGTGACGTTGGCGATCTGTTGAAACTCAAGAGAGGAGAGAACTAGAGAGAGCAATGCCAAGTTAGAACGGCATGAGATGGCACGAATTCAGTAGACGAAGTAGCTTACCGTGCATGTGAGTAAGCTCTCATTAGATGTAGGACTCAGTAGCGGAGAGCACTACTAGATTCGTGAAGCTGGCGATCTGTCGAAGCTACTTGCAGCTTGGTATTAATGAAAGCAACAACAAGAAGAGGGTGAGACATAACGAAGGACACAAGTCAAAGATATTGTTACCGAGAACATGTTTGGGATGACCGTATGAGCGTGTGAATGGTGACAGAAGAGAAAGAGAAGAGTAAAAGAGGGGCGATGAAAAGCTGGAAGACCGGCGTCCGAATAAGACCAAAACCGAGTGACCTGCAGTGCAAACGTCCCACCGCGACAACCACAACGTCATTCAACCAGCTGTGCTACCCTAGCCGTACACTGGTGTGCAAACGTGCTATTTTTCGGCGCCCCGCAGTTAACCAGCATTAAACCGAAGTCAACAAAACACCCGGACATCTCAACACCTCGATAAAAAACCATACAATCCCAAGAAATACCCGGAAAATTGCGAATCTCAACGCTGCAGCTAGTAACAGTAATTAAAACACCTATACCAGTGGGATTAACTTCTAGCAACAGCGCAGGTGACAGTGAAGTTGAAGCTCCTGCTCATGTGGGCACAAACTTCAAAGGGTTCGAGGTAACCCACGTCAACAACCTTAGCGCAACAACTTGAAGTTCCCAGTCTCAACCCTCAGTCTACAGTAGAGCGCCCCGTCGCAAAGAAGAAAAGAAAGAAATTGAACTAGATTGCTACTATTTCCTTCAATTTGACGTTAGCTGCTCGGGGAAATCATTCTTGACGCGCACCCTGAGGGCCGAAGGAGCCGGTGCGGAGAGCGGCGACGGTGGGGAGGAGTGTGAAGAAACAGACGCACCGTCAGCGCAGAATCTTCCGTCCCATGCGCAACACGGTCTGGTATCCCACCCTAAAATCCACCAACCCCAAAAACCCTTCAATCCCGTCCCAGTCTCCAGCATCGTTTAAACGTAGGCACGTCGATTTGGTCCCGTGCACGCCTAGTTCTGCAGCATTCTTTAAGCCGTTTCGCGGTCCAGCCGCGGGTTTTGGATCTTCATGGCGATGGCGATGGTTACAACTCTGAATGAGTCGACCACTCTCGACTCGACCCAGCTCCTGTTCTCGATCTGCGACATGCAAACCCACCCATCCACCCACCCACGCGACCTACTTATTGCATCTTCCCCGCACTACTGCCGCGCTATATCTGCGAGTGCAGTGGCATAGAACCGACAGCGCGGGTCAGGGCCGCGCCGGGCCCGGGCCCGGGTCCAGGGCGGTGGGCGGCGGGTTACCCGACGTCTGGCATGGAACTCCCATCGACGGCTGGCCGCACTGCAACTGGGTCCCACAGGTTCGGGCCTGGTGTATCACTGTAGTTGGCTTGTTGGTGGTAATGCACCGCGCTGCCCGTACGGCGTATAACTACATAGATGGGATGGAACACGGGTACGCTATCGATTGTAGAGTCTGACTAGCATGGGCTTGCGGGTGTTGCCGCAGAGGGGTTTGTAGTTGTTTATAGTGCTGTGCGCGGGCGGTGGATCGTGAGTTATGAGGTTGCAGCCGCGGGCTGCCCGAGAGACCAAAGACACGAAGAGACAAAGCGCAGCATAGTCTCTTCACCACTCTGGCCGGCATCTACATCTGCACTTCATCCTCTACGAGTCAAGATTTACCATCGGCCCAGTGGTACTAAGGCCTGCTACAGGTATGACACGGGAGGCCAATACGAAACGAATGCGCGATAGTGTAGATGTATGTGTATGTGCTTCTACAGACAGAGTGTGTATACCCGCATTCCCACCTTCTCGCCTGCGCCATCCCACAGTCCCGCAGTCCCGCAGTCCCGCAGTCCCATCATGCGTCCCTTGTTGCCGAAACCCACTACGCCTCCTCCGCCTCCGTCTCCTTTGGTTTCCGAGCACTCACGAAGTACCTGCCCATATTCAGTCAGCCTTCTCTCTCCCCCACCATCACGCAACTCCCAAGGGTACTCACGCATTAGTATAAAAATGCATCTTCCGATTCCGCACATCGGCATTGGCACGGTCACACACGGCATCGACGTCCTCCACGCTCATGCCGAGGATGCGCGTGAACAGCGCCAGGCTGTACGCCTTGATTGACGCCTCGTTCAGCAGCGACATGACGCGGCCGATCTTCTTCATTTTCGCGTCCTTGGCCCAGCCGCTCCAGGGTTGTTTGACGGTTGTGATCTGCGCGAACAAGTGTTAGCGTGCTTCCTACGACGCCCCGCCCGACTGATCTCGACGCCACTGCCGCAGCCCGCCGCAGCCACCAACGCCGCAGCCCCGCCATGCGTTACTCACCGAAACATTCACAAAGCCCGCGTCGATGAGCAAGCCCGCCAGCGCCTTCCCGTCATGCGCATTCAGCCCCGCCTTCGTGGCACTCTGATTCCACAGCCTTACCACCGTCGCCACGCCACTATCGTCGGGGGCCGTATTATCGTCGCTATACAGCGTGCTCCCGGTCTCGACCAGCTCGACGTGTCCGCCGGGCGTGCAGTGCGCGAACATCTGCGCGATGTAGCGCGGCCAGTCGCGGATCGCCAGCATCATCGTGCGCGAGTGGATGAAGTCGAAGTGGTTGCGCGGCCACGTCCACGGCTGCTCGATGTCGTCGATCTCGAAGGCGCAGTTGGGCAGAATCCACGACGGCTGGATGGGCGTTTGGTCGACGCCGAGGACTTGTGCGCTGGGCTGTGTTTCGGCGAAGTCGAGCGCCCAGATGCCGGTGCCTGTGCCGAGGTCGAGGACGCGGTGCGGGGGGGTGGTGAATTTGGTGGTGTGGAGGCCGCCGTCGAGGAGGAGGAGGCTGCGGGAGTGTCAGTGGGGGAGCGCGAGGGCGATTGGGGTGGGGTTACACTGTGGGGCACGGGCATGTTAGCGGACACGGACACGGGTACGGGCACGGGGATGCAGTCAAGACGCACAAAGATGGTGATGCAGGTCCAAACGGTCCTGCTCCTGCTCATCATTCGGCACGAAATAGTCCTTATCGGTGCCGGTACGGTGGAAGCGGCGGCCGTTCTCATACTCGTACTGAAACAGCGACGAGCGCAGCGACGTCGTATCAGTGGCCAACGACTCGCCATAGTCGCTCACGCCGTCATCATCAGCATCCGCCACGAGCGCCGACTGCTTGTGTTCCGTGATCGCGCTGGCCATGTTTCGTCTCAGTGTCGTGTCGTGTCGTGTCTGCTCGGTGAGGTGAGGTGTGGTGTGGCAGCGTGGACATTCCGACGGAGGGGACCGGCAGCGCGGTATAAGTACCAGTACAACGCCTGGCGGCTTCCTGTTCGGGCTGCGCTGGGCTGCAGAGTGCTAGCCAGGGCGTGCAGGGGCGCCGCAATAGCCGCGCAGGGCACCCCCCACCAAGCGCCATGCTGCCATGCAGCAGCCTCGAACTGGCGCATGTGCCCCGCTCGCGTCGCTGTTTGGGTGCTGGCGGCGGGGGGGCGATGCACCACTCGCCCGACACCCGGCCCGGGAGTTGGGGGGCGACGTCGGTTGGCTGCCGAGCTGCGGGCACCTGCAGGCGCTGGAGAGGTGCGTGTGGAGCTGCATGGAGTCTGGAGGTAGAGTACTTGACAAGTTGGTCGATTGCGGGGCTGAGCTAATATGCGCGACAGGCGAAAGGAATGGTGGGAGGGGGAGAGAGGGGACGCTGGGAGAGAGCACCGGTGTGTTGGAGACGAAGTTATGGTAGTGTTTATTGTGAGTCAAGTGTAGAGGAGAGAAAGAGAAGATCAGGATAACGGCGATGCGACCCAAGCCCAATTAGCCAAAATCGAATGATCGATGATGCAGGATTGATCACTTCAAGTAGGGATGTCTGTGGAGATAAGATGCACACTGTGGCATGCGATGGTGACAGAACCGAAGAAATCCAGATATCCCCATTTCCCAGATGCGAGTTCAATACTTCGCCCACACTTCGCATACCATTATTGAAGCCACTAAACAAAGCGCCATCCCATCATCATTATCGCTCGCATCCGTCCAGTACCGGTACCGCCATATATTACCAGTCCCTTACGCATTACCTATAGCAAAATCAACCAATACCACCCAATACCACCCAACAATCGCATTATGCGCCCCATATAAGATCCGATCGGTTCGCGGCGCGGCCAGCCGTTTCTTTGTCGCCTCCCGCCCGCACGTGCATGGCTAACCGGTTCCAGCACCGGCCACGGCGCAACAAGGCGTGTGCAGATATAAAGTGCAGTTTTATGACGCCGGTGTCGGTCTGGAGTGGCGGATCGAAGATGAGGGTGCGATGAGATTGTACGTGAAGTGCGGTTCTGGGGATGAGCTTGGATGAGTTTGGGGTTGGATGCGTGGTATAAACAGCTGGTCAACGCCTGCGAGCTGCGAGAATGTTTCACTTAACGCTCCAACTTCCGACAGTTCTCTTCCAGGACTACCGCCTGCCGTAGCCGCCACCCCCGCAGTCATGCAGCCCCGCGGCCTCCTCGCGGCCTACATTCCCATCACGCTCCTCACGCTCCTCATCCCGGCCCTGCACCTCTATCAGCACCTGCACAGCACGCGCACCCGCTCTCAGCGCGTCTCCACGGCTCTCTACACCGTCGGCGTGCTCTGCGTGTTCGCGCAGAACCTCACCGACATAGCAACACTCCACGACGAGATCCGCATACGCGCCGCACTACCGTCGCTGTTCGCGGATCTCGCCATGCTGGCGCCGAAATACCTGCAGCGCCTGATTGCGACCGGTCTGGTGTACTACACGGCGCTGTGGTGCTTCAAGGGCGCGTTTTTGTCGTTCTTCTGGTACCTTTTCGTGACGCGGCGCCCAGACACGAAGGCGTGGTCGGGGACCAGAGTGGCGGTTACGGCGGCGGCGGCGTATACTGGTGCGTCGTATGTGACAGTTGTGTTCGCGTACACGCTGGGCTGTCGGCCGTTCGCGGCGAACTGGTCCGCCGATTTGAGCGTGCTCGTGGCGTGCTCGGTCATGTTCAGCGTCCCGTACAATACCGCCGGGTTCGCGCTGGACGTCAGCACCGATATTTTCATTGTGATGATCCCGCTGGTGCTGATATCGCGGCTGCAGCTTCGCACGCGCGCGGAGTGGGTGGCGCTGCTGTTCGTGTTCACCATCGGCATTGTGAGCCCCGTGGCGGCGACGGTGCGATATGTGAGCATTCGGCGGATTATCCAGGAGCCACAGGTGGACTTTCAGGTGCTGCGTGTTTTGAACTTGTTCAGCAGTGTGGAGTATTGGACGGCGTTGGTCGCGTTTGCGTTGCCGAGCTTTAGGGCTGTGTTGGGGAGGGTGTGGAGGAGGAGAAGGAAGGGAAGGAAGAGGAGTGCAGATGAGAGTGAGACTATGGGTGGGGGGGAAGGGGGAAGTGGTAGAGGGAGAGGGAGGGCGGTGCGGCTGAGCTACATAAGCATGCCCGACGAAGAGGCGGTGACGGTGCCACTACCAACTGCATAGATCCGCTATCTTTTCCATCGCAGCACCTATCCACGATCTTGAATGCACTGGCAACTGGATTGTCTCCTGTGGACCAAGATCAACGCTGCCTCGGGTGCTGTAGCTAGCCAAAGGGCACGACATTTGGTGTGACTATGTGCTGCCTGCCCGCCGGAAAAAAATCATCGAATGGATGCCTGAGGACGCTCAGGTTAGAGACAATGGTAGAAAGAGAGATAGGGTTGTGTGTGGATACCGTCTTGGTACAGTCATAGGTGATCACGTCGTCTGCAGGTTAAATCAGATTATGTCTTGACGCGGCGGTGAGATGTACATATTGATGGAGATGAACGTATGATCGTGTTTCATCGAAAGCTTGAGTGTTTACAGGAAGAGAAGCAGAAGAGTAGAAGAAGGGCAATGGGATGCTAGGATACCTAAGCCCACATGTCTAAACCGAGTGACCGCTGATGCAGAATCACTATCCATAACAGCCAAGTGAAAACACGCTAAACCCGGTATCTAAAGTACTAGCTCGGCTAAATTTCCGACTTCTTGCTCCATGTCTCGTTCAAGTCACACCACACTCGCCTAAACACCAATTTCTGTGACGTTTGCTTGTAAATCTCTTTATCTTCAGAATCACTGCATACTAATGATGCTACGTCCTCACCGTGTCTACAGTGAGGACGGCGCTTGAAATTCTCATCATGGGAGGGCTTCTCTCCATCTGTTGCTCCTGAATGAGAGAACTCACTGGCTAATGGATCATCTATGGGATCCTTGGTGGCAGACAGTGGCGACAGAACTAGTAACAACGGAAACAGTGGCGGTAAGGGCGGCGTCAATCGCGGGGACTACGGCGGGGGCAACAGCGAGGGAAACAATTGAGGAGTCACACAGCTAGCGCGCGGATCACTTGAATATCGGGAACGAAAACTGGCTTCGGGTTTAAAAACATCATTCTATAGAACATCCGGCTCTGATCTCCTACCGAAATCCATACTCGGATCGAGAATAATTCCCCAGTGGCAGACTAGTAACTACAAATCTTCCTTCACGCTACCATCTGCCTTCTCGGAGGGTTCAGGCTCAGGAACTTCCGCACATCTCGGACATGGCTCGACGTCTTTTCCGGTCCAGAGGTACTCAAGGCCACACTGTTTACACACGATGACAAGGGCAATATTGGTAAGCATGATTTTCAGCGAGGATTGGGAGAGCTGGTGAAGGGGTACGGATTTGAGTGGTGCTGATGGTGTGGTGGAGCGATGTGGTGTTGGAAGGAGGCAGGCAGGCGGAAATTATAGATATCAGGCACACAGCAATACGGAATCGGCTACAACTCGGGCCAACTAACGGGCGATGGGTGCAATAAACGAGGAAGCAACTCGGAGCCGAAGTCACAGCATGTCTTTCGACCCACCACTTGTCTCGTGCCCCGCCCGCTCGTTATCCAATCCGATGGTACCTCGTGCCTTAGTGGATCAAAGGATATCTTCCAATGCACTGCAGGAACGAGAAAGTGCAAAAATATTCGGCGAGACACGATATCTCAGAAGTCCTACGTCTTGCGACCACACAGCCGCGCGCTCACTCGATGTCGCCGCCAACCGCACCAGTCGCCAAGCCCTGCCCCTCCCACAAGCAAACTCCAACCTGCTAGCTGGCATGCATATGCGCGAGCACGTTCCACTCCGACCCCGCTTATAAGCCGGCCCTCCCTCCCCTCCTCCTGCTCTCTTCCTTCTCCACCAAACAACTACAAATAACTAGACCCACAACAACAAAACACTTTTTCGAGCCCGTGTCGCCGGGCAGACTCTCGATCACGCGATCCCTGCCTGTGTGCCTCCTTTCTCCCAACCGCAGCACCGCTTTAGCCGGCGGCTGGCACCACGGCTGTGGCGAGAGCGGCTGCAGGCGCTTTTACAATAAAGGTCGTGTGATCGAGAGTTGTTTGCTCGGCGATGCGGGTTTGTTTCTTGTGCTTTGTTGTTTGTTACTTTTTGGAACTTAAGGGCGGCGGGGGAGACGTCCTCGCCGCTCCGCATATACTTTTTTTTCGTTGCGCTCCTGGCCGTTGGCGAGGAGGTGACGGAAATACAGAAATTCGTGCGTGTGGAAGTGGCACTGATGGGGTTATGCAGATAGTGTGACTGAATTGCTTTAGGTGGCTCGTAGATCTAGACTCGTTGCATGTTATCTATCGGCGCTGACGCTGATATGATGTGTAATTTTTTGTACGTGATTGAGAATACACCTCTAGAGTCTTTTTGCCATATATGCATGCCGATCGAAATTTGAAGAGCTGAAATTTGGATGTAAGGTTTTGACGTTGCACATCGATTACTAAGACAGGCATCTCCCATACGAACGATGACTTTTCAAGACAGCTAAGAACACCTACCTTTGGCTATTGAGATCCTTATTTTTTTTAAAAAAAATCGTATCGATCTATCCTATCTAGAGTATGGAATCCGAAAGTTATGAGGATCCCATTGCGAGCCGAGTACGTAGCACACCCGAAGTTGTAGGGCCACTTAGTGCCCGTTCGGGTTCACTAATAGCGGAGCTCAGCTTTGAAAGTCTTGTTGACTGCACGTGACTGTAGGGCATTAGTCACCAGCCTAAGCTCAAATGTGTTTCCGAGTACGAGCTTGCCGGATATTTTCTGCAATCATGATCAATATATCATGTAAAGCAGATCCTACTCATTGATTATCCAACAATACCTATCTATACGCCTGTATGTTTTAACATTATAGGATCCATCTGTCTCCGCTCTTAGAGCTGAGGGATACTAGTCAAATTTATCCAAAATCCATAGATTTAGTACCGTAATTCACCGAGCATAGAAGTACGGTCAGAGAAATTCTGGGGGAATTATGCGCGGGGATCCATGTACTAGCCGTGGTGCATGTCAGAAAAATAGCAATCGGGGGGGTTGCGCTCGATCCAAAGGATGTTCTATTTTTTCCTTTTAGTCGCTCATTTGTCTACATATCCCTGTAGGATGAGTGACAATCTAAACTCAAAGAAACAAAGGTTGCATAAAAATGCGGAGGTCTTTGATTTGAGACCACAGTCTGAAACATGGGATGATAGATATGACCTATAAGAACGATGATTTCTTCGGACTGGATGGCTTTGACACATATGCTGGATTGCTACGCAAAAAAACCTCGATAAGCGGATTGGTCAATCTTAGAATCACTATTTCATTGGACTAGGTGACGGCTCAACCGCTCAACCCACCAAAAATCGGTGTAGATCCCTTGGATTTTGGTGTGTTTGGCGGTTAGGTGGGCGGTTGAACCATCACCTAGGTAGTCATATCTGTAGAAATGCGCTGCGACCGTAATTCGAGGCATCGCTACAGGAAGTATTAGAGCCTTGGAGCTTAGTTGAAGGGGTATCGGGTTTCCAGGGAACCACAGACATTCATAATTAAACCTAATGTCGAGGGCATAGCTGCTGCTCGATGATGTTTTTCGCTCGTAAAGTACAACTAATTTTGGATACGATAGCCGCATGACTCAGTTGCGATGGGTGATTATTTAGATTAACAGGCTTATGCAGAAACAAATCTTTTGGCAATCTTGCAGGATGTCGAGTCGTACTATATTGAGTCTAGGCAGACATCCTGCGTGCTTATTTCATGCCCAGACTCAATTTTACGACTCGAAAGTACTACTTTTGACCGGGGGCGGAACGCCTCCAATGCGCTTCTGGCTCGCCGCAAACCTGTTCTTTTTTTTTTGAAGCAGCCGCTTTGCTCGAGTTATTGGACGGTAAATTTAGCCCAAGACATCCATGAGCAATCTACTATCTCCACAAAAATTGTCAGAACTTGCATGTACTCTACATATAAAGCTAGTCTCGTTCCCAGTCGGGCGCTTCCGTTGCACTCACTGGCGGTAAGCGAGGTACGCGCAACAACTCCTCCGCTGGGAACGAGACTAATATAAAGTAGCACGCCAACGTACCTTCATGCAATTTTGCAATTCAATATAGCAATACCTGGTATCGATCGCTCCGAAAAATGAAAACTTTTACCCACGGCAAACCTCGAAAGCGCGACCGACTTGCAGGCTTTCTCAAAAAGACTCTCCGTTTAAAAGCCTCCCCCATCGGCAATGTGCCCCCATTACCTCCCAGCCACCCTTCGACCGAAGGTTCGGTCGAGAATCGACCCATGACATCATTAGCAGACACAAAAATAGCTTTCCCAGAGATTGATGACGACCAAGGAGCCCCAGATGGATGTGAGAACGATATCGCTTCCCAAGCAAACTCATCATTGGGCGCTGGACTTGCAGGCTTTCTCAAAAAGACTCTCCGTTTAAAAGCCTCCCCCATCGGCAATGTGCCCCCATTACCTCCCAGCCACCCTTCGACCGAAGGTTCGGTCGAGAATCGACCCATGACATCATTAGCAGACACAAAAATAGCTTTCCCAGAGATTGATGACGACCAAGGAGCCCCAGATGGATGTGAGAACGATATCGCTTCCCAAGCAAACTCATCATTGGGCGCTGGGTCAGTCTCAAATACTGCCACAATACCCCAAATTTTGCAAACGACCGCCGCCGCAACGCGAATTTCAGCAGGTACTAGTGTGCAAAGCAGTCAGACATATACCATTAACGCGTTCGCCGATCTTATATCCAACCCGAAGAAATCTCTTTGGGACCAGGCATTCGAAAAACTTGATCCGGAAGTCTATCGAACCTTTTTATTCGATCCGGAAGAACCTGTGCTATTGCTTCTGGGGAAGGTTCGAAACAATGCAGAGGAGTGTCATAGAATTTATCTCGAAAAACAGTGGAAGTTCAAGTGGAAAGGCAAGGAATTGATACTTCATGATGTGGCATCCAGGATAGTCATTTGGATTGACAAATTCAAAACTATTGGGGACGTTATTGTTTCATACGACCCGACTCATGCGGCGTTACCTTGGGGAGTATTTAGGTTTCTGTTAGAGGTTCGTATTTCGGCTCTAATTCAGCTGCGACCGCTAAAGATGTGAACCGGACAGGTTGTAGTAGCTAACTCTGAAACGATGAGCATATTATTGGTTGGACTCGAAAAGACGAGCTACCTTATCGATCGCTGTACAATATACGAAAAATTGTATATCCAACCTCAAAATTCTGCATACGAGAGCGATTATGAAGGACTCGAGAAAGGGTTGCTGGCGCTTTACACAGCAATCTTCGCCTTCTTGAACTCTGCAATTTCTTTTTGTTCTCGGAATACTGCTGGTAATCCCAACATGCTATTAAAGTTACGTACTGCGTGGTAGAATTCTGACCAGACGGCGTTAATTTGATAGAACGGCACATTAGAAGTGCGTTGGGTACTACAGACCTCTCTTCTCACATCGAAGAGATTGAAACTTTGGAAGTTCGAGTGTTTCAAGAAGCAAGTACTTTGGAAGCAATCTGTGAGTCCTCTCACTCATTGTGGCACCGTGATTGCGACATACTAATGATTGTATTAAAACAGATCGAAAATTAACAGATTCCATTTCCTCCGGTAAGCAATCGCATGCATATTATAGGGCTGCGACATCTAGGAAATACTCGAACTAAGGCATAGGTTAACAGAACGTTTCGCACGCGTGTTCGAATTTCTGATCAAAGTGACGGATTCGACTGCACGTTTTGAGTCCAAACTGGATGCAATACATACTGAACTACAAAGTTTGCTTCCATGTCGTATTTGAGCACACGATATTTTCTCTGACATCGTAAATGAACAGAATCAAAAAGATCCGAAATCCTCAAATGGACATCCAATGTTCCATACGAACAGCATCATCAAAGGATTAAAGAAACTCGCCTCGATGGTACAGGAGAATGGATTTTGCAGAGGAACGAATATCAAGAGTGGAGAGCATCCAGTTCTTCCATGCTACTTTTACTACATGGAATTCGTAAGCCCATGTATTTCCCGTCAGTTATATATGCTGATTTGTTTTCTACAAAGCTGGCGCAGGAAAAACTAGGCTCGTGTCAGTATAATGATATTTCTATTTTTATCTAAACTAACGGTAACTAGTTCGAGGGTGATTGATTCCCTCTTGGAGTGTCGTGGCAAAGGAGAAGCACTGGCATACTTCTACATTGACAGAAATGAAGGATCGCGGAGACGTTCAGACATTATTCTAAGAACACTTGTTAAACAACTTTCCTTCGAACGACATAATCTTGGGCTTTTACCCCCCATAATTAAATGTTATGGACAGCGTGATGAAGCAGGAAGATTAACCGACCCTTTAACAGTTTGCGAGAGTCGTGATCTTATCATTGAATATAGTAGGATTTATCCACAGACTATACTAATAATTGACGCGCTGGATGAATGTGATCTTGGAGCGCGCGAAGGCCTGCTTGAAGCTTTGAAGCACATAATCGTGTCATCAAAGAGTCTTGTCAAGATACTGGTGGCAAGTCGAGCTGATGATGATATCCTACTGCAACTAGCAGATTTTCCGAGCTACCGTATCGAAGCGAAAGATAATCAGACAGACATCAAGAACTTTGTGGAAGACGAGCTTGAGAAGTGTATTCAGAAAAAAAGACTTCTGAAGGGGTGCGTGCATCAAGAACTCAAGAGTCTCATCACCACTACACTCGTAACTGGTGCTGATGGAATGTATTTGTCCTGCGTATTCCCCTGTCTGAGATCTATCTCACTAAATATGCTAGGTTCCAATGGGTCGCTTTGCAGATCGATTATCTGTGTATGCTTTACACTGAGTCAGATATAAGGGCAAAGCTAGGCAGATTGCCAGCTAACCTAACGAAAATGTACCAGGAGATATACCAACGAATCTGTTCTCAGGAGGGAAGCGGCCCTCTTCTCGCATCGAGGGCATTTTCGTGGTTGATGTGTTCTTTGGAACCTCTCACGCCAGAGCAGCTTTTGATAGCCATCTCAGATGGAAATCGCTCTAAAGAGCTGAATATCGACGCACTTCTCAAAATCTGTCATAACCTCATCATCATAGACCACAAACTAAATGTCATGCGGTTTGCACATCTCTCTGTAAGAGAGTTTTTTGATGGCCAAGGGAGTTTTATGGAGGTTGATAATCACATTAGGGCAGCAACCAGTTGTCTTTCCTTACTCTGTACAGATGATGTTTGGCTCGAAAATACCGAAAATACAGACGAAAACCCCTTGCTGAGATATGCTTCCCTCTTTTGGGTGAACCACGCTGTGTATTGTGGAAATTACTCCGAAAAGTCGGAGACAGGCAGAGCACTCGAAAAATTTCTCCACCCTCAAAATCCTTACCGTCACTATGAAAAATGGCTTATGTATGTTTGTACCACGGTTGCCCGCATAAACTATATCGAAAGACAGAAGATTTTTCTAGTTTCTCATCTCGAGGATCTAAGAAGACAACCATCAAACCCCCTGATGGCTGCCGTGAGCTTTGAATTTAACCAAGCATTTCATAAATTCGTCCGTTTTCTAGATAGGGACTCCTTGGGGGTGACACTGCTGGTTTCTAGCTATCGCGGAAAATTAGACATTACACAGGCTCTTATCAAAGCTGGTGTCGATGTCAATTTCAGAGGTGGGAAGCCGTTGGTTGATGCCGCCCGATATGGGCACGAAGCTATTGTCAACCTGTTGCTAGAGCACGGCGCCGATGTCAACACACGCGGTGGTGCAGCCCTTATGAGAGCCGCTGAAAAAGGTTATGTAAAAATTGTCAAAACACTTCTTTTTGAGAAAGCGGAAGTGAACGCACACAATGGCTGGGCGTTGGAAAAATCAGCACGATATGGTCATGTAGAAGTGGTGAAGATGTTGTTGGATCATGGAGCAGATGTGAACGTTGGAAACGGTGATGCACTCCTAAAATCAGCACGATATGGTCATGTAGAAGTGGTGAAGATGTTGTTGGATCATGGAGCAGATGTGAACGTTGGAGACGGTGATGCACTCCTTGGAGCAACGGAAAATGGACACCAGGATATCGTCCGGATTCTTTTGAATGCTAATATGGATCATCGCAAAATTGATGGATTGAAATTGTCGATGGCGGCTGTTGGTGCAAATGAAGCAATTTTTAAAATGCTTATGAACAGCGGAATGAACATATTCCTGGAAGATGGACAACTCCTGTTGAACGCCACCAGAAAAGGATCTGAGCGAATTGTGGAAATTCTTCTGGACGCCGGGGCAGATGCCTGTGTTCAAGGCGGCAAAGCCTTAGCCGAAGCGGCACACAATGGTAATGAACGCATCGTTCGAATGCTTATGGACGAAGGTGCCAACACTGACTCTGATGGATCGTTGACACGTGCTCTAAAGACAGCCATAGTCGAGGATCACCAAGGTGTTGCTGAAATTCTGTTGGATGCAGGAGCCAACCCTGGTAAATGGAACAACGATAGAAAGGATCATCCGATAAATTATGCGCTTCAGCATCGAAACTTTCACTTGATCAAGTTGCTCATACATGCAGGAGCTCGTCCTGTAACGCTGAATTTACAGAATCAATTGATCCGTTTTGTTAGTCCTGGAAATAATGAAGCAATGCCGCCAGATATTTTGGCGCTACTACTGGATACTGGATTGCAGCCTGAGAGTGCGTGGTTGGCAGAGGCGGCTTATCGTGGAAAAAAAGATCTAGTAAAAGTACTGTTGGACCACGGCACGGACCCTACAATGTTACCAACTAATTTATGCGTCAGCGACGAGATTCAAGCCATGCTTGATAGATCAAGAGCTGAGTGGAAATCTAATTAACCACACAGCATCAGCTCTAGCACCAGATCTAGCATCAGATCTAGCATGTCATATGCATGGTGGTCATGGAAGCCGTGGTTCAGGCTCTTCTTTTCTGGTCCAGTTGATGACTGAGAGTTTCTCGTGAAGCATGAGCGGGGCCTCCAGGCAAGCGATGGCCTTCGGAATATTCTGATTCTTTCGAAGCCTTGGGATATCTATATTATTTCTAGGATAAGTGAGAACGGATTTTATGGAGGAATGGTTTGCTATGTGCATGTATAGTGTGGGGTTTCGTATTTGTGTTGGAGTTGAAAGTACGATCGTTTTCGATACATAAAGGAAGAGAAATAGAAGAGCAGTATGGATGCGATGATACGTGAGGGAGCCTAGGCCCATATGACCAAAACCAAATGATACAAGGTGAAGAATTGACATTCTAAAAATTTGGACTGTTAAAATACTTGTCAATTTCGTTCCGGATGACCTGCTGCCTCCCTCTCAAGCTCACTGTAATTGCCGGTCCGCGTTCCTTCCACCATCTCCAAGCCGTTGATTGAAAGTTTAAGTCTGCTTTTTCATGTAAGTTAAGCCGATTGAAGCGGCCAAAAGGGAGGGTTTGAGAAATTGGCCCGTCATAGATACTAACTTAAAAGTGTATTATATCTCGAGTGAGTATAAATGATCCGCCATGGTGTAGTGGCTAGCATCGGCCGCTCTCATACGGAGTTCCTCATCATAGGTCCGGCCAGACCCGGGTTCAATTCCCGGTGGCGGAATTCCTTTTTGCACAAAGCTCCCTTTTCCCTTATTTGGTTATCCACATGTTTCTTCAACCCAATGAATGAGAGCTTTTTTGGATGATTCGGTGGTAACCACCCTGGTAGCCGTCAAGAGAAACATAATTGCATGATGCACGCTTACATCAAATAGTATTATTACATGCAGCAGCCGCGAAAGAATCCACTCGCATATCTATTTCGTACTGCAATTTGAAAGCGAACTGCCGTGAACGTTTCCTGTGTTTAAAACGCAACGTGACATGTTTCGTTTATTGAATTGCTATTTAAATGACCACGACTGTCTACGAGAAGCGGAATATCGATGGCTCCATACAAAACCGGCGGTTCCCATGCAACAAAAGAATGCCCGGAATTCGCGCAATTCGAGACAGGTACAGTATATACTCATACAACCTCCGTGATCTCAAGCAATCTGTAAGTGCCGAACAGTTATTTAGGACAGGTAGTTCACGCGATGTTCGCTGGTATTTGCCGACAAAAAGCAGCGCCCAGGTATTTGTGGCAGGTATTTCTGTTGGCAGCGGGGGGCTAGAAAAATTAATGGGACAAGAGTCCTTTACCCCATACTAAATTGACCCAAAATCCGGACCGCTCCCTTTACCCCATACAACGTTCAACATTGAGGAGAGGTCATCTCTTTGACACATCCTTTGCTCCACACAAAGTTTCCCAAAATTTCCGAATTTTTCTCTAAGTCCATTCTCTCCCTTGACCTTAAGAAAAGAGCGAATTCTATCCCTTAAACACCATCATTGGTCAAGTTTTTAGCCATACCTGTCCATAAACGATGTTATTGATCGCAAACAGTGCTAAACCTGTCCATAAACAGCGCAGAGATGGACTTAAGCACCCGCTCGACTGATTTTCCGGTCGCTTTCTCCATCTCTCGTCCATGTCACACCCAACCTCGCCTAAACACCATGTTTTGTGATATTTACCGGTAAGTGTCTTTATCTACAGCTTCAAATCATGCTAACTACAGACTAGCTACCCACAAAGCGGTTGTTTATGACGGTAAGTGCTGCCCTTGGTCTATAAGTTCCCTGATATAGTGGTAATAGCTAACCGATCGAGTCTAGCAGCGGCAGAGCGATGGCGGGGGCGATGGCGGGGGCAACGGGGGCGACGGCAAAAGACGGTAGCTTTATGATGGGTTTGAGGTATAGCTATAGGGATAGTTTAGAACATGAATAAAGAATACTTTAAGGCATAGATATTGGACAGCTTTTGGCATGTCCGGTCTCATGCCACTTGTATAATGGATGGGTTATGACCGCGGTGCGCAATTTTGTATGATTGGTAATTTAATTGGAACTTGTCGATAAGTTCCCTTTATCCACAGGCAAAAAAAAAGCGATGAAACCGCTCCCTTTGTTCATGTCTATTAAATGTCTTATTGTTTTTTCTAGTAGAGAGGTATCTGCAGCAAGTATATAACCCAGCCATCCATCTGTCGCCATTTCAGCACAGGACCGGCTATTTTTCCGTCTTCCTGCTCCATCCCTCGTTCCCACCACATCTGTGTACCTCACCTAAACATCATCTTCTGTTGGATTTACTTGTAAGTGTTACCGCGGGCGGTAACTAGTAGCGTTGCCAGACGCATAATATGTTGTTCGGAACATATAGGAAGCATAGATAACGATACGGTCGTTCATAGGATACACGTAGCGTAGGTACGTGGGCCAAGGGTTCTAGACCAAGGCCGTTTGCATAGCTAGGAAGTGTGTACCACTTGAAGGCATTAGATGCGATGCGGGGTAAACAGTATTGGCTGTTAGGAGTACACGTCACCCGAGACATAGTTGAAAGAGACTGGGCGATGGTGACTGCGCACCCCTCTATATAGTTTTAGGGTAGAGGGCTAGAGCCCTGCCGTGTTGTATATATAGGGGCGTGATGATACGGGGTTACAAAGTATAGTATCATCACACGCACCAGACACCAAGCGAAGTCCCCTCTAGTAAAAATATCTTTTGTTACAAAGAATAAATCGGCTGCTTTATACCTCAAGGAGTTATACTGCTAAAACCCCTCTATAAGTACAATTGCAATTCTTGGTGATAAAAGACTTCATCCACCGTGGGCCAACGTCTATCGTCGATAACGCCTCTGGACGTCCCCCGTAACAGCATATTTTTACTAGACTACACTACCAATTGCAACCATCGCTCACTTCAAGCGATACGGAATCGGTGCGATACCAAGACCGCAAAACCTGCGACCGCACCCTATATCGGGCACTCTTAAAAGAACCAGAGTTCTTAACCTACAAGACTATTACGGTCATTACGACGTTGGAGCAACAATCTACCAGAAAATGACCAGCTCAAACAACGATCAGCAAATGGCTGAAGCCTTGGAGGAGATGTTGGTAAAATCAGAGCAACCGCACCGGGAACCATCATTTTCTTTCGAACCTCCAACCGACCAAGACGATTTTGACAGTGGCTGGAGAGCTCAACAAATCGCGTATTATACGGGTCCTCCATCCCAAAATTACCAACCCCCTAAATTGGTATCCCTCGTTAGTGACGACGAAGGTTCAGGGGAAGACCTACCCAATGCACCTGTGTTCCAATCTGAGGGCACTCGCATCAGGAAAAACGTCCTCAAAAGTAGGAAAGAAAAACTGGACAGTACTAGGTTGGCACCTTACCAACCAGGAAGGCGAAGAAGCCGGTCGCCATCAAGACAGGCATACCAGGCACCGGCAGGATGGGTTACGCTACAGGCATTATGGAACGGCCTAAAGAATAAGGAAAATGACCCTATGGCCACCGACGGAATGCACCAAACTATTCGATCACTAGGCAAGGAGATGAAAATATTGCAGAATGCAATAGCAAAAGGAGAAAAAGTAACAGATGAGAACATCGACCTGTTGGTAGGAGAATGCCGCAGCGCTGAAGCACTGCTGCAAGCAAGAATGTTGGGAGTGGAAACAACGGTGGCGGATCTCAACAATGCAGTAAAAGGCCTATCAGCAGTGGTTATGGATATGACTCCAGTTATCAGGAGACATTTCCAGGAGTATGACACCGCGTTAGGAGCCAAATTGGATCGGACAATCACAGACCTACAGGGGAGCTGGCAAATGGAATTTGCGGATCACGCACAACACCGCAACGCAATGCTAACGGATTTAGCCATCACTGAGCGTGCAGTAAAACGAGTAACTGAGGCAACTGAAGCAACACAGCGCGAAATAGTTTTACTCAAAGCTACGAATCAGAATTATCAAGCGGAGATCCGAGATCTTCAGAACCAAGCTCGATATGCAAACACTCGCATGGACAGGTTGACGACGCGGCTACAAAAACTCGAAGAGGCACAAGAGGCGGAATCGGTAAACAACGAATACACCGCACAAGACATCCAGTTGAAGGTTGACCAGTTGGGTAAAAAACTGGAGGCACAAAACAATGGGGAAACCTTAACTGGCAGGGTAACAATGCATGGAGCTAGATTGAAACGGGTCAGACCAACCGATGGAGATCCGGAGGACAGCGACCACGTCAGCAACGCCAGCACATCATTCCGCTCGGTTAGACGACGAACGGACTTCCGGTCAATGCCGCCCCCACCTGCCCCAAATAGATACCAGCGCGAAGAAAGCGTCTTCCACCAGAATCCGTTCAATCTAGGCCCGATCAATCCAAAGCCTCTGAAACCAACCGCTTTGCCTAAGTATAAGGTTGGAGAGAATTGGCGACAATTTTGGAAAGTCTTGGAAAATCACATCAGGCTGTACAAGGAGCATTACCAGGGTCGGGGAGATGACGAATTTATCTTGTTGGTAGGTGATTGCCTGCAAGGCGAAGCACATAACTGGTACGACAACTACACCCGGGAAATCCAAGAAGGGGTTAGGCCGGCCCATTTTGAAACATTCAAACAAGCTTGCGAGAAGCGTTTCATTCTGGAATCCGAGACTACCGACAACCTACGCAAGATGAACAAAATTCAATATAACGGAAATATTGAAGAATACCTAACTAAACTCGTGGATCTCAACCAGATTGTTGGTTTGCGAGAGGCTCCATGGAGGGATATGATTGAAAAAGGCCTTAATGACGACATCCGGGACAAGATAGCCGATGTTGAACCTCCAAATGACGACGACGCTTTCGTCAATCTTGTCAGGAGATGCGGCAGGCGATTTGAGGAGAAGAAACGGAAAAGCGGATATTACAGCTCGGATAAGAAAAAGTACGACCCAGAAAGAGTATTGGGGTTCCAAAAGCGGGACGTAAGGAAGGTGGATCGGAAACAGTTGGCGGACAGGGTAACGTATCCAAGTCGGGAGTCATCATTTACGCCAAAGCCATCAAAAACGTATGAGACAGGTAAGACTTTTGCGGAGCTAACAGCAGGGATTCCGGGACCGGTTATCAAGGAACGTATCGAGAACAGGAAATGCGCACGTTGCGACACTGCCGGACACACAGCAAGGACATGCTTGGGAAAGATTAAAATCGCAGCTATGGAGACGGAGGACATCAGGGATGAACAAGAACAGGATTACAGGGAAAGTCGACAAATTGAAACCACCACTACGGAGGATTCGGAACAGATTGATCAATCGGAGGAGGAGTATTTTCATTAGGCTGCCTTGCTATAGCAGGTCAAGGTGGCGTGGTTAGGATAGGGGCTGTTGATGGTTGTACGGTTAATTCCACACCAACGGAGATAGCATCCGCTGGAGCGACCCCCGTAATTGGGAACAGACCTCACTATAAATTTTTAGTGAACAAAAAGCCTGCTACTGCAATGCTGGATTTAGGATGTAACGCTATAGTCCTAAGCAAAGAATATTGCACGACGAACAACATCAAAACATTCATTACCAAATACTCAGCACCACGCGACATATCGAACCGACCCATCGGAGATTGCTTAGTCGTCAGCGAACAAGTCGAAATGGAATACAACGGTCACTTCACTCAAGAAATCGCAGTTGTGATCCCCTCAGACAAAGATGTACTGATACCTCCGCACTACTTGCAAACACATAATGGAGTTTACGACGGCTCGACCATGGCGTTAACCTTCAATTGCAAAGACGTAACACATTCCAGAGTACAAGTTTCCACTATCACCATTAGCCTGGAATGGGATGAATCCGTGTTAGACGATCCTGATGCAATTGAAATTGGCTCTGTGGCAACAACCACGACCCCGGACCTAAAAGGAATCTTGCCAGCAAAGTATCACCCATACATGGTGCTGTTCGACCCATCCGAAGCAGAGAAACTACCCGCCAGAACAATCTTGGAACACAAAATCGAACTTACAGCAGAACCAAAGAAGGGTCGAATCTATAAACTTTCTGCTAAAGAACTGGAAGCCTTGAAGGAATACATTCAAAAGATGCTAGCCGAAGGAAAGATTAGGCTATCAAACTCGCCCTGCTCGGCCCCCATACTATTTGTCCCCAAGAAAAACGGAAAGTTACGGCTATGCGTGGACTATCGAGACCTCAACAAAATAACAGTTAAAGACGGCACAGTAACTCCACTAATGGACGAATTGATGGAACGCGTTCGCGGAGCTTCACGGTTCACCAAGTTCGACTTGAAAAATGGCTTCAACCTGATAAGAATCAAGGATGGTGACGAATGGAAAACTGCTTTCAGCACGAGATACGGACAATACGAATACCTCGTGATGCCATTCGGTCTCTGCAACGCACCGTCCACTTTCCAAAGGATGATGAATGAAATATTTCACGATATGCTGGACGACGGAGTCGTTTGCTTTATTGACGACATTTTGATTTACACCAAAGGCAGCCAAGAAGACCACGAAGCGCTCGTGTGCAAGGTCCTTGAACGCTTGCTCAAGTATGGGTTATGTATAGCAATAGAAAAATGCGAGTTTTCCGCTACGGAACTACCGTACCTAGGACACATCCTCTCTGGAACCGGAGTACGAATGGACCCCGAAAGAATAGAAGCCGTATTGAATTGGCCAACACCAAAGTCAATCAAGCAAGCCCAGCAATTCAATGGATTTGCTAATTTCTATCGCCGGTTTGTGCAAGGCTATGCACAAATCAATGCACCCATATCGGATGTAATCAGTTCACCAAAATTCTATTGGGGGGATCGGGAGCAAAAGGCATTTGACTATCTCAAAAAGGCATTTACCACTGCGCCTATGGTCAGACATTTCGATCCAGAACTTCAAGCAATCCTGGAAACAGATGCCTCTGCCTACGCTACGGGAGCAATATTGAGCCAACGACATGACAAACGTCTACATCCCGTAGCGTTCCACTCCAAAAAGATGATACCTGCCGAAAGAAACTACGACATTCATGACAAGGAAATGCTCTGTATAGTTCAAAGTATGATTAAATGGCGCTCATGGCTTCACGGGGCCAAACACAAGATATTAATCTACTCGGACCATCAAAGTTTAAAGTACTTTGAAAGACCTCGGATGTTGTATGGACGACAAGCAAGATGGGCGGAAACATTAATGCCTTTTAGTTACGAAATAATCTTTCGCAGTGGAGTCAAGAACGGCAAGGCAGACGTGCTATCTCGCAATCCGGAGCATTGCGTGGAGAAGGAGGGTACTAATGATCCGAACGACATTGGCTATCAATTCAAGTTTGGGGCACTACTAACAGGGCAGGACGTGGCTACTGGACCAAATCAACTCAAGCTTGGAATGACAACGGTTGTCCTTGCCGACTCCGAGATCAACAAACCAACCTCAACGTTTGCGGATAAATGCCAGAAAACCTACACAACAGACGAAAACGTAGAACTATCCAAGGAATGGACCAACCTAAGCGGACTCTGGTACAAGGATCACCTATTGCGACCACCCCAAGCATTGTGGAAAGAAATCGTTACTTCAGAACACAAGCGCGCACACTGGGGAAGAGATAAGACAACAGAAGTGATCGAACGGAACTTCGATATCCCAGGGTTGCGTACCATAGTCGAAGAAGTGATCAAACACTGCGATAGTTGCCAACGCGCCAAACACAAACGGCATAAGCGCTACGGATTACTCAACCCACTGGACTTACCTCCGCGACCTTGGTCTTCTATCTCGATGGACTTTATTGTAAAACTCCCACTAACACAAAACGGCAACGAACACATATGGGTCATAGTCGATCGCTTCACAAAGATGGCTCACTTCGTACCTATCCCTAATACCCAGGCTTCTGATCTAGCAAAACTTTTCGTTAAAGAAATATGGCGCCTCCACGGATTGCCAGACGACATCGTATCCGACAGAGACAGTCGCTTTACCGGCAACTTTTGGCAAACTACTCTCGAATTACTATCGATAAAGGATAATCTGTCTACAGCCTTCCATCCGGAAACCGACGGCCAGACGGAGAGAGTTAACCAGGTTCTCGAACAATTTTTACGCATCTTCATCATGAACAGAAAAGACTGGGATGAACTACTTCCACTGGCGGAATACGAATACAACAACAGTCATCACTCAAGCGCCGGGATGTCGCCCTTCTATGCCAACTACGGTCAGCACCCCAGATCCATATGGCCGATAGAACAGAAACAAGTTCGCAACCCGGCCAGCGAGCACTTCGTGCACTACTTGGAAGAAACCCATAAGCAATTGAAAGAAAACCTGGAAGCTGCTAGAGAAGCTATGATACGAAGACACGATACCGCCAAAGTCAACAAGGACAGAAAATCAACAGGAGTAACACGGTACGGGATGCAGCAGCCCGAGTTCACTATCGGACAAGAAGTATTGTTGGATACTCGCAACATGCCAAGGGGTAAGCTCGACAATCGTAAAGCTGGACCCTTCAAGATTTCCTGGGTAGGAAAATCCGCGTGCAAACTGGAAGGCATCCCCGAGGGATACCACCCTGTGTTCCACGTATCTCTTCTAGAACCATATCACCGTGGCGAAGACGCTCCGCCAGAAGTCACGCTGCCGCCGCTTCCCGATGGCGCTGGACACTTCACTCCGGAAAAAATCATCGAACATGGACTTGACGATGATGACAATGACACGTTCCTGGTGTTATGGAAGGGTTATCCAATTGAGGAAGCGACCTGGGAACCGTACGAATCCTTGGTACCCGGAGCCGAAGAGGTATTGGCAAACTTTTATCGGCGTCACAAAAAGGTCAAACATCACCGCAACTGGGAAATCGATTAAGCAAGTTCCAAGCAAAGACAGGAAGATACCGAGGGATCCAGAGCCAGCAAGAGGAGGAAAGAGTAAGTATATTTTCCTTTGTCCAAATATTATATTGATTCATTATATCTCTTACCTTGTTATGTTCGGGACGAACATATTGGAGAAGGAGGGTTCTGTTACCGCGGGCGGTAACTAGTAGCGTTGCCAGACGCATAATATGTTGTTCGGAACATATAGGAAGCATAGATAACGATACGGTCGTTCATGGGATACACGTAGCGTAGGTACGTGGGCCAAGGGTTCTAGACCAAGGCCGTTTGCATAGCTAGGAAGTGTGTACCACTTGAAGGCATTAGATGCGATGCGGGGTAAACAGTATTGGCTGTTAGGAGTACACGTCACCCGAGACATAGTTGAAAGAGACTGGGCGATGGTGACTGCGCACCCCTCTATATAGTTTTAGGGTAGAGGGCTAGAGCCCTGCCGTGTTGTATATATAGGGGCGTGATGATACGGGGTTACAAAGTATAGTATCATCACACGCACCAGACACCAAGCGAAGTCCCCTCTAGTAAAAATATCTTTTGTTACAAAGAATAAATCGGCTGCTTTATACCTCAAGGAGTTATACTGCTAAAACCCCTCTATAAGTACAATTGCAATTCTTGGTGATAAAAGACTTCATCCACCGTGGGCCAACGTCTATCGTCGATAACGCCTCTGGACGTCCCCCGTAACAGTAAGAGTCTGTATCTTCAGCTTCAACCCATAATATTAAGGGTGTGTTTTCGTAGAAACAGAATGCCGTACAGTTTACCGGTTCGGTTATCTTCAATGCGGTTGTTGTAGGTGTTCAAACTCGTGTTGATTGATGGGAGGAGCTGGCTAGCGGATCCTGCGAAGTGATGGTGACTCGTGGGGGGGCAGCGAGGGCGATGGCGACGGGGGCGGGGGCTGGGGCGGGTGTGGGTTACATAAATACTACCTATAGATGATACCTAGTATAACTGTTTCTACCTGCGCCTTCCACCCGCGCCTTCCACCTGGGCCTTCCATCTGTGTTTTTCACCAGCGTTCTATGGCGGGGCCGAGTGCTGGCCCTATAATCCAAGCATTGAGCCGTACCAACTTTGAATGGTGATGTCGGTATCCAAACAGGTATATATATTTCACGCATTGTAGAGACTACAGAAATCTTCCAAGTCTCGACCGAGCAATACCCGAAACCGCGGTCCGCGACGATTCCCAGCCCCAGCAGCATCCCCAGTAGCATGCTTCCTTCCCCCAGCCTCAAAATACCCGTGGAATATAAGCAACTTGGTGGTCAAAGCGAAATTGTATAGTAGCCAGAGTCGAACCAGCTGTCCCAGCCCCGGCCGGAACAACAAAACAAACGCCATACTACTTACGAGACAGTGGATTAATATTGGCCGACCTCACTTGCGTGGGTGCGGCGTACCACAAAGGGTCGGCCCGGGTTGGACCGTTGGAGGGAGGAGTGTCGACAGCACAACGTCACGGTAAGGTGCGAGGCTGAGCAAGTGTGTATTAGTTTACTACTATTAGAAAAAAGGAGGGTCCAGGGAGACAGTTTGTAAAATAAGAATGGTACTAGAACGGTATTAGAACAGGTTTTTTTTTGAAAAACGGTTAAAAAACGGCTGCAAAACCATTTGTTATCGCGAAACCAACCATAAGCCGCCTGTGACACAAGTCACAATTCAGAAAGGTTTTATTAGGGCAAAAAAGCTAATTAGAAAGCAATGGAATCAAAGTTTTGCAAGTCTGTTTATTAAAGTTCGTGATGATGAACAAGATGTGCACGTCCCCGAGTCTAAACTATCCTTTTAAGCTAGATTATGCACTAAGTGTGCCAAGACAAAAGCCAGTTCTAAAAGTGCAAGCGTAGGCGATATGCTCTCCGAGCCGCAACCTTGCCACATGCCATAGGCATATGTCTACACAACCTTGCGGAGAGCATATTGCAAAGAATAGCTTGCTCCAATCCCCTAATTAATCCAAGCCAGTCAATAGTACAGTAAACCAAACTCCCCACATATAGCATGCTATTCAAGTCCTACCAACCCACAAGCCTTCTCCAACTTGAGTCGACACAATGATTTCGTCAGTATATCTGCAGGATTATCTTCGGATGGTATGTAGCTGAAATCCATTCTACCTTCGGCTTGATCGTCGCAAACGGAGCGATAAGCTACGTCGATATGCTTCGTCCTAGTTTTGAACTGCCCACTCTTAATGACTTTTAAAGCCCCCATATTGTCGCATCTCATTGGAGTGGTCGGTGGGTTTCTGTCAGCCGTGGTTAGATTTATTGCGGCTTGCAGTTCATCGCACAGCATTCTGATCCACAAGCATTACTTCGAGGCTAAGGAAGCAGCCACAAATTCTGCTTCAAGCGTTGACCTAGCGACGACGCTCTGTTGTTTTGACTGCCAGTAGACAGGTTTCTTGTTGTTGAAGAAGATAAGACCTGAGTATGATTTCCTGGAATGTGTATCACCTCCCCAGTCGCTGTCAGAGAAACCTTCCAAACCGCATGGCTCCCCCGTGCTTTGGTATTTGATATGCAGGTCTCTAGTGGTCTTCGCATACAGCATTGCATGTCGAGCGGCGGTAAGGTGCATGGTCAGAGGACATGACATGTATTTTGCTAGCTTGCTTATAGTATACGCAAGGTCCGGCCTGGATCCAACAGCAAGATACATCAATGTTCCTACCATCGCTTGATATAGTTTTCTATGCTTGTCATCCAATGCGGCATCTAGGCATTCCGTATTGTCCAGGTCCACCGACGGATTCATAGGAGTGTACACTTTCCTAGGTGAAATAACCACATACTTGTCAACCATTTTGTCGATGTAATGGCATTGCGCGAATGGAACACTTCCGTCAGGTGAACGCTTAACCTCGAAGCCTAGAAAGCGAGTAGGAGAGCCCAAGTCTCTCATGTCAAACAGTTGCAGTATTCGTTGTTTCATACTCTGATCCACTTCAGGATTGTCGGGTTCGCAATTGATATAAAGCATGTCATCTACCCATAGTAGAAGAATGTGACCCTTCGCGAGATATAGCGTTTGCTCCTGAACTGCGCGGTTGAAACCTAGACCTAGTATAGCTGCGTCGATTTGTTGGTACCATAAGGACGGAGCTTGCTTCAGGCCGTACAGAACCTTTACCAGGTGAACCACGCTAGGAGCGTCGGGAACTACCAGTTTCGTGCTCGCTGGGAAAGAGACCCAGATGTTGTCTCTATCGATGTTTGCATTCAAAAACGCCGTCTTCACGTCGAGATGTGAAACCTGCCACTTGGGATGTTTTGCAATCTCAGACAACACCAGTCTTAGGGTGATGAATCTTGCTGTAGCAGCATACACTTCGTCATAGTCGTATCCAGGTCGTTGATGGTTACCACAGACGACGAACCTAGCCTTAAACTTGTATGAACCGTCTTCCATGTTTTTGCGTCGTAGAACCCAGAAACCTCGTATAGGAACAACATTCGGAGGAGGTCGCGTGCCTTTAGCATGTGTAGCAAACGTGCCGTGTGAAACCAACAAGTCATACTCTGCCTTAATAGCCTTCTTCCAATCCTCTGCATCACTACTGCTTAGTGCGGCTTCGATAGATGTTGGGTCTCTGTGTAGACAGGACATCCTTTCGTCGATCATTGAAAGCACTTTGTCCGGAGACACGTCATTCTGTTGTGCCTTGATGGCCTTCCTGTTCCATATCCTTCTAGGGTTCAACTTATCCCTTAGCACGACTGTGGTGCTGAGACAATATTTGTGTGACGATGACCCGCATTCATCAGAACCAAGATCCTCATCAATGTAGCGATCAGACAACGTCGAGTCATTCGCCGTCTCTGTGTGTATGATAATATTTGCGGATGATTGTGCATCTGTGGTGATAGTGTCAACAATCTCGTTGTATAAGTATGAATGAGATGATTGTGCACCTGTGGAGGTGTCTACAAACTCTGGTTGTGCAGTAGACAGTCTCTCTGTGGATGATAAGAGAGCTTGACTTGTATGTGATGATATGCGGGAATCCACTTGAGAAGTGTGATTCAGTTGTACTGGATGAAAAGGCAACGTATCAGTTTCAGATTTCGTACTCCCCACGGGATGGACATAGAATTTTCAAACAGATCATCAAGCATGAAACCAAACAAAAGAACTACAGCGACTCATGCTGTCTATCAAGCAAAAAACGAACTGGATACAGTCACAAGCTGTATACCGCAGCTATCAGAAAGTACAGAGATCGCAGTGCAGTCCTCAGACCTGCACGCCAGAAAAGGTCCCTTGACAAAGGTGAACAGATTCAGACAATCACACACATAATAACGCCCTCAGGCATTGAACCGACCATCCGCAGATGTCGTTCATTCAAACAAAACGACACTGTTCCGCAGACACAGTGTGAATCTTTCTCGTAAAACAGGATGAAAGAGTAGGAACAAGGATAGTAAAATGCGAATGATAGAGAGATAATACCTGGTTTGTTTGGCAGCGGCGGTAAACCTGGTTGCCAGAACGCATAATGTGGTAAACTTGACGGTTGTGCCCTTGGATTCTCGTCTGGTAACAGAGTTTTAAGGAGTACGTCGTTGTACTGTCCAGACGGTTGGTAAACGCCTTTTTCATTCTCACAAAACACCACATTTGCGGACTCGACAACGGATCTCATAACTGGATCCCAGACACGCCAGATGCTCTATGACCTGTGCACATACCCCAAGAATATACCTTCTCTGGCATGTATGTCGAACTTGCCTTGTCTCTTAGCTGGAGGATTCCAGATGTATACTTTACATCCAAACACTCGAAGATGTTTCAGGGACGGTGGCTCTTTCCAAAGCAGCTCATAAGGTGTTTTCCAGTTGAGACCCCTTTGAGGTGTCCTCTGATAAATGTAAGCAGAAACTTCCAGAGCTTGTTTCCAAAAGAAAAGGGGTAATTTCGACGCGTGTAGAAGACATCTTGCTTTAGTATTTAAAGTTCTGATCATTCGCTCAGCTGCTCCATTTTTGTCTTGTGAGTATGGTGGAGACTTCTCCCAGGTAATGCCATTTGCGTTCAGAATCATCAAGAGAGCTGTGAACTCCCCACCGTTGTCTGACTTGAAGAATCTCGTAATTTGACCTGGAAAGTTCGTTGATAACCATGCTCTGAAGTGAACCCAGGCCTTCTTTGTGTCGCTTTTCTGTTTCAAAAAGTAAATCCACACATACCTCGTCGTGTCATCCAAGAAGATCACATAGTATGATTCATCTTGCAGTGTAGGTTGTCCAATAGGACCACACACGTCCGAATTGATACGCTCTAGGGGAAAAGCAGCCCTTTCACGTGGAGTATCTCTGTTGTAGTGTCTCACGGTTTTGCATGCAATGCACACATCGCAATTGTGATCGTCTGGACAGCGAGTGTCGATATTGTGGGAAAGAAGAGTCTTGTTCACTATATCTGAATGTGCATGTCCCATCCGTTGGTGCCATATATCGAATGGAACGTCTTTAGGAGGTGTGCGACGTTCTTTCCTAGTCCTGGCCAGAGTCTCTCTTGATACTGAAAAGCTGTCCTGGCCAACATTCACAAAGTTTATCTTCCCTGTAGAGTATCGAGCCTTTTCTTCAACGCCTCCTGGATCTTCATCTTCCGAAGACGAAGATAAGTAGTCTTCTCTGTAGTCCCACTTAGTTGTAGATGCAACTGGTAACAAAGACCTTTCCAAATCCTTCTTCTTCTGAGCAAGGTCCTGCCTTCGTTTTCTGCTAGCTGCCTTTATTATCATCTCCGGATCATTAGTATACCACATTTTGCTCGGTATGTTTAGCATAGCACGCCTGGTGGCGTTCGCATAGCTGTAGGTGCAAGGTACGTTAATAGGAATACAGGAATTTCTGATGCTTGATGGTAAGCATGAAGGGGATAAAACATAAAGATCATCAATCAACGTAGCAGTCATCCTCTTAACATTATTCTCGTCAGTCATAACACAATTCCCCTTACAAAAATATGTTTGCCAGCCACGCTTATCCAGATAAGGAATAGAAATAAGATTAATTTTAAAACATGAAGCAAGTAAACCATAGACAGAAAAGCCTTCAAACAAAACAAAACCACACTTAGAAATAGATACCCACGAACCATCACCCAGCTTCAGTGATACCTTACACGGTTGAATCTTATCAAATAGAGAAGAAGAATTGAAGATGCAATCAGTAGCCCCCGAGTCGACGACGAATGTACCGATTTTGCTAGCTCTCTCTATTTCTGAACCAGTGTAGTTCACCTGAGCCGTCCGACCACCGGCTAGTCAATTCTGAGGATTAGGTTGAGGACCCAGCCCCAAAGTAGCACATGTCTCAGCAATGACTTCTTGAACCGAAGGAAATTGTCCGTCTCCATTTACTGACCCCGGTGAAAGAGTAGGAGTTGATTGTCCAGATGAGGATGATCCGGAGACAGCCGTGTTCAAAGCCAATCCTTGCTTTTGTAGCTTCCAGTTAGGTACCATACCAGCTGCTTGAAAACGTTTCTCTGCTTCTAAACGTTCCGGGCAGGCTGCAGCAAGATGATCTCCTCGTCCACAGTGGTAGCATCTCTTGAGATCTCTATTCTGCTTATTCCCGTAATCTTGAGGGGGCTGAGTTGCAGGTCGTTTTCCATTACGGTTGAAAGAAGAATTGTTGATTGACCAGTTGTTCCATTGAGGGGGAGGAGGAGGCTGTCTAGGAGGAAAACGATTTGCAGCAGGATTGTATGGGTCATAGTGGAAACCTTGACGAACAGGCACAGGATTGTATGGATCATAGTATGGAGGAGGAGGGTTGATCAGACTTCTCCTGTAGGATTCCCATTTGTCTCCAATTTGCTTCCTGCACTCCTCGTTGCTATGGGAGGATGTACGATGAGTGTCACACCAGCGTTGGGCCCAAGTTGGTCGATCCTGCTTGACCGATGATCTATCAGTAGCTTCATTGGATTCTGGAGGGTCCTCGGATTTCTTCTCGGTCTTAAAAGCTGCAGACGAGGATTCACCACCTTTAACCTTTCTGTGAGACGACATTGCTTTTATCTGAACCTCTTTGGCCTGGATCTTGGCTATCATGTCTGCAGAAGAGTGTTTGTTGATCTTAAAGTTCCCAACAATATGATCCCACTCGTTTCCCAAACTACCATACATCAATTTGCTCTTCCAAGCACATTCCGTAACCTCATACTCCGTACCAATCAGAGGGTGAGCAATTAGACGCAAACGAACGATGAAATCTGATGCTGTTTCATCCTCCCCTCTTGTAGCTTGGGTGAAAGTCTCCCGTCGAAGAGATTTACCGGCGTCAGTGGCACTGTCGTTGTACTTTTCCTTCAACAAGGTCCAAATAGCATGGGCATCATCCAGAGTTTCCAGCTCCAACCCAATTTCGTCGTTGACTGCTTGATCGAGAATGGCAACAGCTTTGGTGTTCAGGTCCTCCCAGGGCTTGATGTTATCGTTGTAGAACTTTTTCTTAGCTTCATAGTCTTTAACGGCAGCATTGTAAATAGCAGTAGCCTCGGTGCGTCTATCTTCGTCAATGTTCTCGGGAGGAGCAATGGGTTCAACAGGCTTCACCGGTTTAGGTGTCTGCCCGACGGTAATCTCCCAGAGACCGTCCACTCGAAGTAGCTTAGACACTTTCCTGGCCCAACGAGAGTAATTGGATCCGTCGAGGATCACGATCTTTCCCCCGTAAGGAGTACGAAAAGTCGATGGAGTAGTCATCGTTAGAACAATGGAAGAATCGAAGGGACGGGTGGGCGGGTAAAAAAGGAAAAAGAAAAGAAAATAAGCTTTCACAGAAGCTCTTGAAGAAAAGATTGAATTGTAATTGTTTCTGCACAGGAAACGAGAAACGAGAAATCTCAGCCGGTAAAGTTGAGACTCTTAATCTGTGACACAAGTCACAATTCAGAAAGGTTTTATTAGGGCAACAAAGCTAATTAGAAAGCAATGGAATCAAAGTTTTGCAAGTCTGTTTATTAAAGTTCGTGATGATGAACAAGATGTGCACGTCCCCGAGTCTAAACTATCCTTTTAAGCTAGATTATGCACTAAGTGTGCCAAGACAAAAGCCAGTTCTAAAAGTGCAAGCGTAGGCGATATGCTCTCCGAGCCGCAACCTTGCCACATGCCATAGGCATATGTCTACACCGCCTCCCTGGACCCTCCTTTTTTCTAATAGTAGCTAGTGTCAACTTTCCGTCAAAGCTCTGTCAACTTTCCGTCAAAGCTCGATTATGATCATGTGTAATGTAGAAGTTTAAACTGAGTTCCGGCTTTAAGCTTGCCAAACAGTGCCAAGCCTCCGGTGCCGTGACCGAGGAATCCTCCAAAACCTTACCTGCAACCTTGACGGTCAACAGCTAGAAGCTCCGGAGAGCTGTAGAACTATCTATGTAGGTGACCGGGTAACTGCTTGGTTACCCGGTCAGTAGCAGCATTGTATGAGTAATACATGATTAGTAAGCCAGCTGAGCAGGGTCATGAGATGGTACTTCCGACAAGGAGCGGGCGTTGTTTGGTCTGTGTATATACAAAAGTTGGTGTATTTAAAGACTAAAGAGGTCTTCAGTTGTGCTGGCTTTACTTGACCTGCTGTGGGTCGGCCGTTGATACCTCGGTTGACAGTGATCAAGTGTATCGGTCGGACCCTATGTCAAAATGTATCTTACTATCGTACTTGTCCATACAGTCGTAGCACCGTCGTAGCACCGTCGTAGCTACATATTCTGCAGAACCAATCATCATCATCATAGCATCCACCCGGCAGTAACCCAGATCCCCAAAATGTCCACTTACGTCCTCACCATCCCCGCCATCCTAGTGCCTACAAGCCATCTCATTCGCCACCCCCCACCACCCTTAGGTCTCGTTCGCCCATCCAACGCCATCTTTCCCAGCGTCCGAGCCTCCGTTACATCCCCCAAATCCCAAATCCGTGTTCTCTGCCCGCCACCTCCCGCGCGCCAGAGCTTGTTGTATATGAACCAACGGCCAGCGTCTCCTCCACCATGATCGGCGTCCGCGTCGACCATTCCATCTGCACGACCAAACGCTGTCCACATCGCCCCGGTTGGGTTGTGTAGGGTCGCTGCGTCGGGAGTTTCAGGTAGAGCCACCGGTGGCACGCTGCGTGCGGAACGATGCAGGTGAGTGTGCGGTCTCTACAGATGGTACCCCAGAATAGTAGAAAGCGCTGGTGGTACACACGCGATGGGTTCAGGCGAGACGCGGCGTGCGGCATAAGTTGGGTAGGTAAAGGGACGCATAATCCGTCGCTGGCCACGCCGGGTGCATGCGTCCCGGGTCACCACTTAGGGTTTCTGTGAACGCTGGTTCGGCATTGTGCGTTGGTGTGCTCTACGTTACAGTGGCGGGGTTACTCCATCCCGGAACGATGCAGTAAATGCTTCAAAGCCATGGTAGAACTCTCCATGGTTGGATTACGAGCCTGGTCCG
The DNA here is from genome assembly GCA_024516215.1 of Geopyxis carbonaria. Taxonomy (NCBI): domain Eukaryota; kingdom Fungi; phylum Ascomycota; class Pezizomycetes; order Pezizales; family Tarzettaceae; genus Geopyxis; species Geopyxis carbonaria. The sequence goes on along the minus strand of JAJJXG010000016.1, from coordinate 912,025 downwards.
TTTCGAAAGCACCTGTATAGAATGATATAGCATAGTATTTGCCTGGCCGGGACAACAACCTTTATTCTATCTGACCTCATACAATTGCTACCTACCTACACACAAAACAAAACCCTCCTTCCATCCCATCTCACCCACCATCCCATCCGACCAAGCGCAACACACCAGCACCACCCATGGCCTCCCCCACCACGCCGACGCCCTTCCGCATCGCCATCCCCGCCTCGCAGCTGGCGGACCTGCAGACGCTCCTCCGCCTCTCGCCCCTCCCGCCAGACACACCAACCAGCCACGACCGCACGCACGGCATCACAAACGCCTGGATGCGCTCCGCGGTCACGCTCTGGTCCTCCCCCACCTTCACCAGCACCTTCACCGCGCACATCACCACCCTCAACGCCGGGCCCCCGCAGTTCCTCGCCCCCCTCACCGACGCCCACGGCCACACCCACACCCTGCACTACATCTACTCCCGCTCCCCATCCCCCGCCGCCACCCCGCTACTGCTCCTCCACGGCTGGCCCGGGAGCTACACCGAGTTCACCACCCTGATCCGCGAGCTCGCGCAGACGCAGCGCTTCCACATCGTCGCGCCCTCGCTGCCGGGCTACCTCTTCTCCTCCGCGCCGCCACCGCACCGGCAGTTCGGGCTCGCCGACGCCGCGGCGCTGCTGGACGCGCTGATGGCCGCCCTCGGGCTGCGCGGCTACATCGCGCACGGCGGCGACATCGGCAGCTACCTCGCGCGGCGGCTCGCGGCCGCCCCCGCCTGCGCCGGCATCCACCTGACCATGGCCTCCGTCGCCTTCGCCGTCCCCGCGCGCGCCGACGGCGCCACGCCGCAGGAGCGCGCGATGCTCGCGCGCACCGCCGCCTGGGCCGCCAGCGGCACGGCGTACGCCGCGGTGCACGCGACGCGGCCGAACACGATCGCGCACGCGCTCGCGGCGTCACCCGTCGCGCTGCTCGCGTGGGTCGCGGAGAAGCAGCGCGACTGGAGCGAGCAAGAGCCGGAGGTGCTGCAGGTGCTGTGTGCCGCGACGCTGTGGTGGGTGACGCGCACGTTCGCGAGCAGCATCTGGGCGTACCGCGAGATCTTTGCGACGGGCGCTGCGGGCGAGGGGCCGTGGGAGAAGCCGTGGGGGTACTCGGCGTTTCCCAAGGAGATTGTGAATTTGCCAAGGAGGAGGATGAAGGAGTGGGGCGGAAGCGAGCCGTGGTATCGCGTGCATGACGCCGGTGGGCATTTTGCGGCGCGGGAGTGTCCAAGTGTTTTGGCGGCGGATTTGGTGGATTTTGGGGAGAGCTTGCACGCGGGGGGTGGGGAGAAGGGGGGGATGAGGGGGGATGTTGAGGGGGCGGAGATGGGGTCGATATCGCCGGACGGGAATGATGCGTAGGAGGGGCGAATGCAGAATATGCGGCCGGAAAATAGTTCTGAGTGTCGATAAATAAAGTCCGATACTCGCACAGTCCACTCCATCTCTTGTCCGATCTCAGGCGTGTGCGATGATACGGTGAAGAAGCGGCGCCAGTGATGCGAATATGAAGCGCCAGACGTCAGTGATAGAACGCATACGCCAATCGTGAGAGGTGCCGGCGAAGCCGCTCGTGAAATTTTCAAGTGATGCACAGATGCAGCAGCGTGAGGACCGTCACTGACGAAGAACCGACGCAGCAAGCGTTCGAGACCCAGCGGTTGTGCGCGCTCTCGGTGACAAAACCACGAAGCCGCGAGCTGTTATCCAGACTGTGCTCGACGCCCGAGCGAGATATTGAGACATGGTATCTATAGACTCAGCAACCAAGGTCCGAGCAACTTCGTGCCGAACTTGTAGCGGTCAGAACCCAAAACCGGAGGCAAAAAAGTATGCGGAACATGAGTTCTCACTCTCTGGCGGGGAATTGAACCCCGGTCACCCGCGGACGGTCATGTGATGACAGGCGGGTATACTAACCACTATACTACCAAAGAGGCGATATCGTACCCTCCGTTCACGAGACACATATCTGGCTGGACAAGTACTGCTTCTAACGGTCTGGTTTCGGGACTGGACAGCGGTCTTGGGCGGTCGACGTGGTCCCGCGCGCCGGACTGTGCCACGCAACTCAAGAAAAGTATGGCACGCACAACGTTGCAACCGCCGTTGCTGTCCCCTAATTGTGCACAAAACCGGTATTAAATCATCGACTAATTCTCATGCACCCGTGAGAGATATTAGTAATACGCATTGAATGCTTGCTTTCAGCTTTTCAAAGACTATATAGAGTGGCAGAAGCTTCAAATAATTTATTTTTGTTGTGGTTCCATCTTTGTGCGTGCCATACATTTGTTGAGTCGCGTGTGTGCATAGTGTGCCCCTGCGCTGGATGAAGATCGTCAGAGCAGTACTAGTGGCGGCCCAGATTGCCGGATGCGGGATGCGTACCAGCGCTGGCGCGCAGGGGCCGGGAGATACGATGTTGTTGGAAGAAGACTTCCACGGATCCTCTACATCATGCTAGTAATCTACTAATTAATGACAATCTATATATATGCATGGTTAGTAGAGCGTGTCTAGGTTTGGAATCCATTATCTTTCAACGATTAACTTCACAATCAAGATTTTAACATGGATCGTTCCTGGAGATTTTGACCCTCACATGCCTAGACGGTCGACAAGTGCCAAACGCTGGTTCACACACTTATGCCATTGAGCACAATCATACGTTTAACAAAAGGTAGTTCACGGCCGGTGGAGCTGTCAACCCACTCATTCATACCGGCAACCCGGTTTGCGAACCGAGCCTAGGTTAAGAAATTTTCCACTGTTGCTATATACAATTTGTTTCTGCGTATACACACCAATACCATTACTTACAGCTGCACACCAATCTTCCTGTGCGCCCATACGTTTTCATCAACGCCCAAACCCCATCCATCCTTCATACCCCAATTCTGGCGTCCTATTCGAAACCACAAAAAGTGCTTTTCCCCAGCCCCGCCTCATCTCCAACATCACACCACGGCCCCCCCCTCCTCCTCCAGTACCAACCGCTCCAACAGCCCCCGCACCCGGCGTAACACACCGCTCCAATCCACGCCCTCTCCCGCCACCTCATGCACGTGCTCAAAATAGTGCGTTGCGAGCTCCTCCGCCGCGAGCTCCTCCGTCGCGAGCGCATCCTCAACGTCGTCACAGAACGCGAGCACGCCTTCGAGGGAGCGGAGACGGTGCAGGGAGAGGGCACGGAGTTCGGGGAGGAGGGCTGCGACTGCTGTGCGGCGGGTCCAGCGGGGTTGTGGTGATGGTGGTGATGGTGGTGAGTCTGGGTGTGAAGGCAAAGCTGGTGACAGGCTTGATGGTGAATCGGGTGAGTGTGGCCGTGATGGTGGTGATGGTGGTGATGGTGCTGGTAGTGGCCATACAGCTGAGGTTGGGAGTAGTGCGGGACCTGGAGATGGGTGTGAAAGTGGTGATGGTGGTGATGGTGTTGCGGGCGGTGTTGATGAGACTGATAGACCAGGCGTGGCAGGCGACGGCGGCGATGCCGTCGGGTCTCCAGCAACACCCTTGGTGGCCTCATGAACCCCGCCTGACTGGAGCTCGAGGTACGGTTCCAGCTTCACCAGTTCATCCGACGTCGTTTCCAACAGCACCGTTACCTCCCCCTCCCCCTCCTCTTCTTCATCCCCGCCATGCCCAAAACTCCCCATCCTCAGTTCCCCCACAGCCAACGCCCGTGTCGCTTCGCTTCCCTCCTCCACGCCGGTGTCACAGCCGCGTGTAGACCAACTGTCTCTGCGTGTCCGCCGGCGCCATCCAACCTCCACGGGCCCGCGCATCCCCGCCGCCGCCTTCGGCACCGCGCGCTGCTTGGTCTTTGCCTGTCGCCCCAGGTGTCCCAGATGATGCTGTTGCTGTTGCTGCTGTGCGGGCCGGCGCACCGACAGCCGCCGCGGCACAATCGGGATGTGCTGCGGCGAGTGTTCGAGCAGCGGTCCGGCGTAGGTCGCGAACAGGCCGAGGTCTGGGACGGGCTCCTGTGCTGCCGCGGATGTGGGAGGGGGGGGCAGCTGCGGCGCGGGGGGCTCGTCGTCGGTGTCGCTGGAGATGTCGCTGTCGGGACCGCGGCTTGCGACGAAGGAGGGGTGGAGGCCTTTGCCGCTTAGTAGCCCGGGTGAGGCGAGGGGTTCTGGCGCTGGGGGCTGCTGTGCGTCTGTCTCCTTCTCACCCACAACTTCCACAACATCTGCAAACCGCACCCTCCTCTCACTCTTCGTACTCCCCCCGTCCCCCTCGACCTGCTGTGCAAACGCCTTAATCAACGCCGACTTCCGCCGCACCACGCCCTCCCCCTCGCCGAAGACTGTGTTGCGGCTGTCATATAGTGCGTTATCGTGCATCGGGTTGCGCTTCGCTCGCGGCAGGGTCGTGGCCGGGGTAGTGGCATTGGTAGCGTCCGTTTTGATAGTGTCCTTGATAGCCCCCGGCGTCGGCAGGATCGCAGCCTTGATCCCGGCCGGCGTCGGCGTGCCGTAGTCGCGCGAAGCCTGGTTGGGCCGGAACAGGCCGCGCGGCGTCTGCAACGCGGCTGCGGTGGTGCGCGTGTTTGCGTGTGCGTGTGCGAGGAGGCGGTGCGTGGTTTCGCCGGCCGAGGGGGGGGGCAAGGACCGCGTTGTCGAAGTGCGGGTGGGGAATATGCTGGACACTGGGGCTGGTGCGGGCGGCGTGTGGAGGCGTAGCTGGAGCGGGGTCGAGGGTGTCGTCGGTGCAGGAGATGGCCCGGCCGCCGCCGCTGCAGTGTCGCTGGGTATATCCAAAACGCGGGGAACGAGGGTCGCGGCGAGAGGGTCGGCCATGGCTCACGGTGGTCGCGGTCGTGCGTGGAGTTGAAAGACGTGGGCTGGCCGCTATGTGCAATGACTCTTTCACGCCGCCAGGCGGCAGGGGGGCTGACGGCTCAGCCCAGCCTGGCAGGTAGTCCCCCCGGCGGCCGTGGCTCGAGTCCTCACCGTTTTCCTTGCGTTGAGGAACGCAACGATGGTCGCAAGGTGGCCACTTGAGTTAGCCCGGTAAACCTCGACGGCATGCACGAGGCTGCCAACTGCACCGAGGTTCAGCACGGTATGGACCACGGCGGCCGGCGGACAAGGCGCATTAAACGTGCGGCGGCAGTTTTTACTCCAAGACTCTGCCCAGCCACTGTCCGCCCGCACTCGCCCTCGACGTTACAAGCCCGCCCCTACCACAACCCTACTACCACCACTACCACCACGATTACTCCCCAGCCCCCTAGCCAGCGCCGCGCCTTATTAAGTATTACCCCTTGCGGCAGGTGGCTTGGAGCTGGGCAGGCGTGGTGGGAGATCAATGATTAGTAGTAGTAGTAGTAGTAGGCATGCAAGGGGTAATCAAGGCATACTTCGACGGTGAGCGTCGGAAGCCCGTGGAATCGAGCTATTGATAGTGGTAGATACTTGTTTGTTCTCCATGTCGTAGCATACCCGCCGCGGTGTCGGTGGGTCGGTGGTCATTCGGTGGGAGGTGGGTCGGCAGTCGGTGGGTTCAGGTCGCGCTGCGCACGTTAACGCTTCTCGGCCGTGTTGATTGTGGCTCCTACACACCCAGTAGCACCTAGTCCACCCATACCACAACGCCCGTACCACAGCTCACAGCTCACAACCCCCGCACCCAGCACCACTACCACGATCCGCGAAACACCCCACAACCCCTCCGCCCGTTCCAGTAATTTTAAGCTTGAATGCGTCCCAGGGCGTACCTAGTATCATCGCTGTGGTGATTACTGGATCGGGGCTAGCTGGGCCGGGGCTGGGTGTGATTAGTGATTGGTGCTGGTAATGGAAGATGTGGAAGGGATCGAAGGATTGCGGCCGCGAAGAGGACTGAAGGATGAGCGGTGATGCTGGGTACCTGGGTATATTTCGTGTTTCTGCTGGTGGTGTCATGCACCGGGGTGCTGTGGCGGTGCCGGTGTAGGTGTAGGCCAGGGGGCGTTAGGCGCAAGGCTGAGATCCGCCAATTTCCCATTTCCCATTTCCTTCAATCCTACCATCCCACCCACGATCCCACCACCACACCCCCGTCCAACCTCTTCACCCTCCCACCTGTCCACCTCCCGCATCCCCCTTCCGCTCCCCAACAGCACACGACCTCTTCAGCCGCACCGCTGTCCCCAGCTCCCGCCACGACGCACCCACGCCGCACTAAAAAAAACAAGCACTTCCCCTCGCCAATTCCGCCAACCACGCGCAATGCCGAGTTCCTTGATTGGCGGGTATTAATATCGCCCCCTACGCCTGCGCTACCCCATCCGTCCCGCCCCAGTCCCAGTCCCAGGCCCTGGTGCCGGGAGCTGGCGGGTGATCGTAGGCGTGATCCTGGTGCAAGTGAAACGGGGAAAAGAAAGTGAGTATGTATTACGGTGGTGTATAACGGGGTCCGACGGGGTGGTATTAAACCTCTGCACCCCCCCACACCAGCACTCCACACACACTCAGCATGCACCTCCCCCTCCACCTCCTCAGCCTCGTGCTCGCGGCCACCACCGCCGCCGCAACACCGCTGACCGACTGCCTCACCTCCTTCTCGGTGTCCCACACCACCCGCGGCAGCAGCGCCTTCACCCCCCTCGTCTCCCCGTTCAACCTCCGCTTCTCCCCGCGCCCCGCACCCCTTGTCGTCGCCCTCGCAGCCACGCACCACGACGTGCAAGCCTGCGTCAAATGCGCCTCGCAAACATCCACCAAGCTGTCCGTCAAAGCCGGCGGGCACTCCTACGGCGCGTACGGCCTCTCCGCCGCGCTGGTCGTCAACATCGAAGCGCTGTCCTCCGTCTCCGTATCGGCGTCCACCGGCATCGCGACGGTCGGCGCCGGCATCCGCCTCGGCAACCTCGCGAACGCGCTGTACGCGGCCGGCGGGCGCGCGGTCCCGCACGGGACCTGCCCCGGCGTCGGGCTCGGCGGACACGCGACGCTCGGCGGGTTCGGGCTCGCCAGCCGGCTGTGGGGGCTGACGGTGGACGCGGTCGTCGCAGTCCGCGTCGTGTACGGCGCGGGCGCGAGCGTGTGGGCGTCCGCGACATCGCATCCGGAGCTGTTCTGGGCGATGCGCGGCGCGGGCGCGGGGCTGGGCGTCGCGACGGCGTTCCAGCTGCAGACGCGGGCGGCGCCGGCGCAGAGCGTCAGCTGGATGTACTCGTACACGTTTGCGTCGGCGGCGGCGGCGGCGGCGGCGCTGGACGCGATCCAGGCGTGGGGGCTGCGCAGCGCGCCGGCCGCGACCGGGTTCGGCGTGCTGCTGTTCCCCGGCGGCACGATGAACCTGCGCGGCGTGTACTACGGCAGCGGCGACACGGCGATGGTGCGGCGGCTGCTGGCGCCGCTGGTGGCGACGCTGCGCGCGATCTACGGGCGCGACGCGGCGGAGACGGTGAAGGTTGTCGGGTGGCTCGAGGGGCTCGCCGACCTCGCCGGGAGCCCGCTGGCGACGCAGACGCGCCCGGGCGCGTACAACGAGCACGGCACGTTCTACGCCAAGTCGCTGGTCACCGCGGAGGCCCGCCCGCTGTCGCTGGCCGCGCTGCAGCGGCTGACGGCGTACCTGTATGGCACGGCGGCGCCGGGCGGGGTGAGCTACATGGTCATCTTCAACCTGTATGGCGGCCCGGGGAGCAGGATCAACGAGCCGGCGGCCGGCAGCGCCGCGGCGGGCGCGTACGCGCACCGCGACGGCGGGTATGTCGTGCAGTGCTATGCGGATGTGCTGAGCGGCGGGTGGCGGGATGCGGTGGTTGGGTATGTGAACGGGATGGTCGGGAGCATGGGCGCGGAGGCGAGCGCGTTGCCGGCGTATGCGCCGTATGCGGACCCGCAGTTGGCGAGGGAGGAGGCGCAGAGGAGGTATTGGGGAGATGGCGTGGCGAGGATTGCGGCGGTTAAGAGGCAGTATGATCCGAAGGGGGTGGTGTATAATCCGCAGGGGTTCTAGGGCGTGGGAAGGCGGGGAGGAGTGTTGATGTAGGAATTGATATGCGTTGTCCAGAGCGATGTGCGAGTGGTGCTCAAAATCTCCATGAACGATCCATGTTGCAATCTTGATTGTGACGTTAATCGTTGAAAGCTAATGGATTCCAAACCTAGACACGCTCTACCAACCATGCATATATATAGACTGTTATTAATTAGTAGATTAGTAGCATGATGTAGAGGATCCGTGGAAGTCGTTCCAGTTTACCACCATTATCTAGGGTCATTGAGTAGCGGGCGGACATATATGAATCAATACACGAATCTAAGGCAATGGAATATGGCAACGATGTTTCTTTGCGCCAGGCAAAGTGTTTGAAGAATGTTCAATACATCAATTGAATCAATTTCTCAGTGGGATTCTGGCTATGCCGACCCTTGCAGTCACTCGCTTTTTGCTCGAGCCTAGCCCCCCGGAAATGTTCCCGCCTGCTTAGAATCAGTCCAACTTCTCCTTTCTTTCCATTCCCCAGTACCCCTCGCTGCCCTCGCTTACCTGTTTTTCGCTACAGCCACCTCTGCAACTTGCGAATTTTCGAACGAGTAATGCCTTATCCATGCAGTCAAAATCTATGCTGATCTTTCATCTTAGGGATTACTCCATCGCACGCCGACGTTGGGGATGCGACGAAGCGATGTGCGATGGGTGACTGGCTATGCTGCTCATCCATTCTCCAACGAGGTCAAGTCGAATAGCTTGGGACTATGGATGCTCCCGAGATGTCAATTGCCGCTGCCGGGCGCCTAACAACGTCATGATGTACTCGTACTTGTACGTTTGGCCTCAGCGGTCCGGGTATTTTACAGGGGCGCCGTCTCGAGACGATTGACTGTCTTCGGAAACTCCAGCGGCGCCTTAGAATGGCCGCAACATTCATCGCAGCCCCTCGCTTATCTCGTGCCATAAATCTCGGTCGACGACGTGAACACGCAACTCCCCCACCATACCACCCCCAAACATGCCACTGGGCAACTATTCCACATTCGAGGACCGTTCGCGCGAGTGGCCAGCCCTGGCATTGCGATGTCAAATCGTCGATGGCGAGCTTCTTTAATCCGGCACATGATGGTGGGGACTGCTGCTGTCATGACAATCATACTCTTTACGCTCCCCGGTAATAGCCAGCTCGACAAAGCCACAACCAACAAAAATGGATGCGTCGACGTTGATTTCGCAGGTGCAGGCAATCGTGTCGCCCTCGGTATCAGTCTAGCATTTATAGCATTAAATTATTTGGTTCAGCTTGGGGACACCAGGGCGATAGGCAATGTCGGAATTGCGGAGGGGCTGGTGATTAGTAACCTGTCAACTGTGGTTACAATGATAGTACAGATCAGCACTCACCATGTCACATTCGGGGACGCCGTAATTGGCGCCGTTGTTTTAGACGGGCAAATGAGTGCACTTATGTCCACTGTAGCATGGAAAGATGTTTTGAAGTCAGTGATATTGACACAGATGATATACATGTCGACGGGATTAAGTCTAGTTGTCATGGGTGTATGCATAGGAATGGTTAGTCTTGATAGTTTTCTGCGTCGAGTAGATATGAGCTAATTGTTCGACCATTTTAGTCAAACACGCTACCTCTAGCACACCCTGAATGTCCCACTCAATATTACTTCTGGGGTTTGATCACTGTAGAAGCCCCAAGCGTGGGCTTCTGGGTATACTATGGTTATCGGATTGTCACTATCGGTCTTTCTATGAGAGAGATACTACTAGTAGTATCTCCCCAGGTACAAGAAGTATCTCAACAACTCGTGGTAGGGGTTTCATTTCACGGCCATACATCATATGAAACCGTTCCATCAATTGTTTGGAAGACCTTGGCTGAGCCCCTGGATAGCTGGATGCATTGAATAATTTGTTTAGCAGTCATAGATCTAAGCACGCCTAAGACGTTGAAAGCGTCTGACTTTGATCAAACCGGCCAGGTGGTGGCAGTCGTTGTTGCCGTATTGTCCACAAGAAGGGGCTGTTGGGCTGTGCAAAAAGAGATTGGCTGGATAGAAATTGTGAAGGGAATATCGATGGTAATTGCGGACTATTGGCACACTGTGGGCAGGAGGGTAGGAAGGTTATTCTAGGTATTAATGATTCATCAGGGGTTTCTGTGCATTACCACCAATTTGCGGGGTCATTCTAGGCATAACCCGATAATATAAATAAAAAAACAAATCTATGAAGCTTCCAACCACCGCCACTCTACTCAGCAATCTCAATCACCACCCTTCCCACCTCCCCAGCCGCAACAGCGTCATACGCCGCCTTCGCCTGCTCCCACTTGAACACCTTCCCAACATACGGCACGACGCCGCGCGCCTCCACGGCCCTCGCCATGTCCTCCACCATCATCTTACTCGCACTCAACACCCCGCGCAGCGTTTTCCCGCCAAAAATGACTTCCAGCACCACCTCCGGCCCCAGCTCCGCCTTCAGGCCGCCCACGAAACCCACGAGGCTCACCACGCCGCCCTGCCTCGCCGCCCGCACACTCTGCAGCACCGTCCCCGCGCCGCCAACATCAACCACATGATCCACGCCACGTCCTCCCAGCACCCGCCTCACTTCTGCCCCCCACTCCGGCGTCTCGCGATAATTGACCGCATGCGCCGCCCCGAGCGCCCTCAGCACCTCCAACTTCTCGTCACAGCTGCTCGTCGCCACCACCGTCGCCCCCGCCGCCACCGCCAGCTGCAGCGCAGCAATACTCACCCCCCCGCTCCCCATCGTCAGCACCACATCCCCCGGCCGCACCGGCGCCGGGCCACAGAACAACGCATTCCACGCCGTCGCATACGCGGTGCCCAGCGCGGCCGCCGGCGCCCACCCCATCCCCTGCGGGACGCGCACCAGCTTCTCCTCGCGCACGGCGACATACTGCGCCAGCACGCCGTGCGCCGCGCCGCCGCCGTCGTGCGCGGCCACGTCGCAGTCGCGCACGTCGCCGCCCTGCTGCCAGGTCGTGTTTGGCGCCAGGAACACCCGCGTGCCGGCGGGGAAGCGCGCGGTGCCGGTGCGCACCGTGCCGGCGCCGTCGAGCACCGGGATGAGCCCGGAGGCGGTGGGGGGCGGGTGCTCGGGCGAGTTGCGCGCGACGAGGAGGTCGCGGTGCGACAGCGCCGCCGCGTGCATTTTGAGCAGCACGTGGCCGGGGGGGACGGCGGGGGGCGCGGACGTCGTCCGCTGCAGCCCCGTGAACGGGACGGCGGAGATGTGGGCCAGAGAAATGCGGTAGAGCGAGATTTCGGTGGGGAGGGGAGTGGGGGAGGACATGGTGGCCGTGGTGGACATGTTAATGGTGATGATAGGCCGGTGGAGTTGGGATTGGTAGCCCTTCAGCAGTGGGGAGCGCGGCGGGGTTTATATACCTCCCTCCAGGGCACCGCACCCGGCCTCACTTGCGTTCCCGATTTCTAAGCCGCCGACTAATCATTCCGCTAGCGGGCTTTTCCCCGCACACGTCGCCCAAACAGGCGATGTACGAGGGTCATCGCCGCAATGACTCGAATTCTGCCGTCACCACGCACAACTGCACTGTTCTTGCGCTCGGCTCGGCTCGATGTGGTCGAGGGTCCGCGGGTGATTCATAGATGCCGCCAGGGTGGGAGGGAGTGCGGGGATGTGGTGATTATGCGAGGTGCCGCCGGCCACTGGCGGAGTTGACCGGATGCAGTCGAGCGGTGCGTGTGGTGACGGTCGACTCCGGGGTGTGGGAATAGAGTGCGTAGCAAGCAAGCCGGCGTTGCTACTGTGCCCTGATGTGGCGGCCGTCTAACCCAAGTCTCGAGAACGTACCGCTGATCAACGCTGGCCCATGACGAGTGCTTTGGAGTCGACGACGACTTTATATTTGGAGTTTGAGCAGGTGTGGCGCGTGTTTGGAATTGTTTGGGATGTTGTGAAGACGTGATGAAAATGATTTCGGATAGCTGGCATCAATCTGAGGGCACGACGTTGGAACATTTATGCATGTCCTTGTGCTGTGCTTTATTTTATGGTACTGCACGGAACGGAACGGGCAATCGACACTTTGGCTCTCGGTATACCAGCTTACTTCTCTTCTCCGGACGCCCCGGTTTTGCAGATGCCGCACCACAATGCATGCCCGGCTACCGAACTCGTTGAGGCAATCCGATGTAGGGTCGCTTGAAGAGTGCTCGGGGATTCTTGGGGGCGGATATGTGACGCATGCGTTGGACCGTTGGCCAGTGGCTTTGGGTTGACGTGCTTGATTGATTTTGAGCGCGTATTCTGTGATGCGCGCTGGGAGACAAAGAAAAGGTTGATATTTACATAGGCGTTCCGGTATTCAGTTGCCAGTCTCTCTGTTCGCTTTTTCCAGTTCCGGCGTGAAGCACGGGACTTCTGATATAGGACTCTAGAATGGAGCTCGTGTTTCTGTTTAGGACAATCCAACAATCCTGCCGCGGTGCCTCGGCTGAACTGGTAATTGTGTTCATTGGGTTAAGTGTACAGGAATAGAAGGAGCAGGGCAGAATATATAAGGACGATGAGCGGCAGCAAGATCTGAGCCGCACATGTGACATGATCGAGTGCTACCGGGTGCAGAACCGCCAATTCAAACAGCCTCCGACCTCCAAATCCGGGCGACATTCCCACCGCTCGAATTCGACAAACACACGAATGTAGCATCACGCATCCCGCTGTCCAAGCTACTGCCACGCCAGCGGTTCCACATGCAAGGCCCTCCAGCGTATATTTGTCATTTGCACACCTCCAACACCAGCCCCATGGCCGGAAACCTTCCTCATCCCTACCCATCTCACGCGCCTTTCCCTGTGCTGCTTACAGCCAACACGCCCCACAGTAGCCGTTGTTATATCTACCCTGTCTGACCTGCCGATTCCACCCACGCCACCGTTGCCAGCTGCACCAGGCCCGACGCCCTCGAAAGCTTGTTGGTGCCGCGCGAATTATCCTGGGCAGCATGGCGCGGGTTTGTATCGCCACAGTTCCCGGGGGAGGTGAGGGGGAGAGGTAGGGCTTGGGTCATGGCATGGCATGGGCAAGGCTGCAAAACGAGGGCGCCCAGTTGGACAGGCACCAGGGCTGGCGCTGGAGCGCGCGGCAAAAACGCGATTACGTTTACGGCAAAGAGCGCACACGGAACGTTAAGTATCTTTGCAATGGTTGCACATGAAAGAAGGCACAACATTACTCCGCACAAGTCTGTAACCATCGAGAGTGCGACGCGGTGACCAAGACACCGTCGGACTCGCATGAATGCTCAATCACGCGCAATTTCCTCACAGGCGCCTGTGTATCTGAACCTCATTCCATCCCAGCTCTCGACCTACGCACCGTGCCATGCCACCGCCTTCGACACACCACGCAATTTGCACCGCGCAGTATTCGTACCACAATACAACCATCATGCCAACTCCGGCGTCGCGTTTTTGCGGAATTGCAGAAATCCACCACAGCGCGCGCGCACGGCCCAGTGAAACAGAAACAGCATATCTACATAGCAATCGGCCACGTTCTGGTTCAACCGCAAGACGTCGGCTTGCACATGCATGCGGATAGATAAACAAGGCCTGGGCCCAACGTCCTGCCCGATAATTAACAGCCACCGTGATTACGCTCATTAGCTAGCGCTGTTTGCTACAGCCGCGCGCATATATTACGACCAAAGACGTCAGGTACATCCTCGTATGTACCTCGTCTGCAAAGCGGGGCGCCTGTCCGATGATATATGTACTTCTCGCCGGCCTGCGACCATGCTGGCCGGCCACTCCGGCGCTCCATGATCCTCGCACTGTCAATTTCCCCGCCCGCCCGCTGCCCGTCGTGAGGGCTATACTAGTGCAAGCCCATCCGGGTACACACCCACTTGGCATGATACCACAAATTTTCCTATATGCAGGCCTGCGTTCTGCCTTGCTCCCGTCTTCGTCCACGCACCAAGAGCTGCTCCGGCCCAAGTCACCCTAGCGGCCCGGGAACCAGGGTTGCGAATAAACTCCAGATTTCCACTCCCACTTCCACAACGACGCGAAGCAGCGCTGTGCAGAACTCTGTGCTCGTACAGTCGTGCGGAGCAGAGCCCAGGTGCCCAGGTGTCGACGGTATGAGACTCACGACGTACGGTGGCACGGTGGGGAGTGTATCCATCCCCATCCGTACGGCCGCAACCCCGCGAGCCGTGGGCCGCTGGCGCCAACCGTGCAACCCCTCCGTTCTCTTCGACGACACCGCACAGCGTCCCGCGGCTCCAAATCCGCTGTGGGGTTCGGACCATATCCTCTCCTCTCCCTGCGCTGCTTTCCCCTGCCCTGCGCTGCGCTGCTCCCCCGCCTTGCCTGCAATACGAATCTCCCGCGTCGTCCGCCCACTCCCCGCTGTGCCTCCCTAACCTTATGTATGTAGAGTACATGTGTGTATGCATCCACCACCGCCAGGGCCAGCAGGAACTTCCCGGTGAGCGTCACCCATGCCATGTGCGTGCATCGTCAGCGCAACGGCGATCGACACCGCTAGCCCCATCGGGCTGCCACTTCCCACGGCACTTGCCGGCGCGTCCCGTCACAGCACAGCACAGCACAGCACAGCACATGCGAGAACCTTCTCGCGCGCGCTGCGATGTCACTGCTAGCTGCACTGCACTCCTTCCCACCCCTCTGCTGCTGCGCTGGCCGCTGGTGTAGACCAGCCCGATGGAGGGTGTGGGAGGAGAGAAGATCGAAGAAGGTAGGCACCGAGGGAGGAAGAAAGGACGGAGGGAAGAGGGACGGAGGGAAGAAGGAAGAGGAAGAGCCTGGGATTGGAGTTGGAGTTGATGACGGCCTGATCTGGTGAAGCTCCAAACACGCAAGGCAGGCACGCAGGCAGGAGACCCGGGGCTCGGACCGCGGCGTGTTGCGACCCCTCTGGTTAGCGCTGAGCCGAGGTGACGCTCAAACATCGCGAAGTTGCGACCCGTCGCACGCTCACCACCACTCACTCTCACATCGTAATTACTCTCATGTTTTGTTTGTTTATTGTATTGTGTTGTAAATATATACGTCTACTCTACTGCGCCCCAGCCCGCCCCAGCCCCGCGCGCCCCGCCCCGCCCCGCCCAGCCCACCCCCGTCCCGCACGCCGGCCATGATAAGTGTCGTCTATTCGTGTTGTGTTGTGTTGTATGTGCAAGCAGCGTCCAAAAGATTACTCAAAAAAAAAAAAAAGTGATAACGCCCGCTCCGGTCCATGCAAGAAGAATCAAAACGCCCCCTATGCACCTGCCCCGCCCATCCGCCCGTCCCCCGTCCCTCGTCCCCCGTCCCCCGTCCCCCGCATCCGCGTGCCTGCGCCCGCACCCCTCCGTCGCGTCTATTCCGCGGCCGCGTCGCGCAGCGGCACCCCGTCGGTCTCGGCGCACGTCGACCCGCCGAGACTCTCCTTGCGCACCGTCGCCGCGTCCCACACGGGCTCGGACGCGAGCTCGACGACCTCCCAGTGCGCAGCGTCGGCGCGCTTCCCCGCCGGCGCCGAGTCGTCCCACGGCGCCATCTTGATCTCCATGTCCTCCCACGGCTGCCGCGGGGCCTGCTCAATGGTGTCCTCGGTGCCCCAGGGGCGCATCTTGAACTCCATGTCCGCCAGCGCTCCCGACCCCCCCTGCGCTTTCCCGCCCTGCCCCGCCGCCGCCTGCAGCCGCTTCAGGCACTCGACGCCGACGACGCCGCGCGCGCCGGCGCCCGCGCTGCCGGCTGCGCCCTGCTTGCCGCCCGAGTTGAGGCGGATCCACTCCGGCGCCGTCGCGTCGGAGCCGTCCCACACGCCGGCGTCGCGCGCGGCGGCGGGCGGGATCCCGGCGGGCGCGGCGGAGATGCAGAGCGCGAGGGCGACCTGCACGGTGGCGAGCAGCGGGCACCACCAGGTTCCGACCGACGCGGCGATGGCGGCGGCGGCGACGACGAGCGCGAAGAGGTTGGTGTGGCGGTAGATGGCGAGCGCGAGGAGGAGCGCGTTGGTGCCGATGTTGAGGCCGTAGACGGCGGGGGCTGTCACGCGGTGGGTGGGGAAGAAGGAGAGAGTGACGGAGGCGATGGTGGTGAGGAGGATCAGCGCTAGGGCGGCGAGGGTGGCGATGCAGCGGGGTGCCGAGGGGAGGCGGGACAACAGAGAGAACTTGGTGAGCCCCAAAGAGATGAGGTAGATCGTTGCTGCGATTGTGATGTCGTGTTGGATGTGCGAGGTGATGCAGGAGGCGAGGAGGAGCGGGAGGGATAGTGTGATGAGTGCGAGGGTGAGTGTTGGCGGGCGGCGGTGGAGGATGAAGGACAGGCCGAGGATGAGCAGCGGCGGGACGTGGAAGATGTAGGAGAGGGCCTGTGGATGTTAGTGATGGCGGACGAGCAGCGGGGAGACTCGACGACGCACTAGAGTTGTGGTGTTCGGGGCGGGGACCATTGTGGGGGATGCATTGGTGGTGGCTGCTGTGGTCCGGAAATCTATCTGTTTCCTGGGTCGATATATTTGGTAGCGAATTTGCTCGACGATGCGCGATGGCGATGTCGATGTCAGCGTCGATGATGATGTTGAATGATGATGGTGGTGGTGTGGTGTGGCAGCAGCGAACGGCCAGCGGGTCTCGGGGGATGGGGGGATAAAACCCTTCTTTCCTTCCACCTCTTACAAACTCCCCTTTCTTCTAGAAGCCTTGTCTGGCCCCGGTCCCTGCAGTGCGTATCCACTCATCCACGACCGTCTGGCGCATCCCGGTTCCTGGCACCTGCTGCCTGGTGCCTGCACATCCTAGCGCACTGCAAGTGCTGACATAATTAGTGAGAAACTGCAGCCGACGACCACCTGCAAGGCCGTCGTTCGTGAGTGGAGGTGGTACCGAGATTCCGGCGCTCTGGATTGACGTGCAAAAGGGCGCTGGCAGAACACACCGAAAGACAGATCGTGCAGGCGGTGTTTGGAGATGTGAGAAGTGACGGCTCGGGTACGGTGGGGTACGGTTCGGTACGGTATGATACGCATGCAGCGTGGTGGCGAGCAGACATGCCCGACAGCCTGCGATCCGGAACGTTGTGCGGTCCTACACGCTCCGTACATGTAAACTCCGTCTCCATCGCTCCCCTCACTATCACCGAATTCCACCACCCGCAACCCACGCGCGAGAGCGTACAGTACAAAACTCGTCCTACACATGACACCGCGGCGACACAATCACAACCCCAAATCTCCCACCGTCTCGTCTCCGAAGCAGCCTGTCTCATCTCCATCCTGTCCCTCATCTCTCCCCCTCCCATCGCGCGTGTTTTGAACTCCTACAAAAAGTGGATCCCGCAGCCGTACTGCGTAGGCAGTCTTCACTTCTGTTTCTCGTTTCCCGCCTGCCAGCTCGGCTCGGTGCAATCCCCCGCGAGCGCTCGGCGCAGCCCGACGCCACCAGGCGTGTGGCTTGCTGGCGCGAACGCTTCCGAGACACCGCACACGCACCCAAATGCAAAAAAAAAAAATATGACGGCTCGGGTGCTGGGTGCTGTTGCGGGATTGGCTGCTTGCTTCCCCTCCACTGCTGACTGAGCACGACGACTCCGAACACTCCGACGGGCACATATCCGGCCGCACGCAAGCGACGCTGTCAGAGCGTTGCGGCGGTCGCCTCCTCGTACAGTATTGTACTCAGATTTGATGTGCACACGCTGACAGCCCCGCGCTTTGGACATCGCTTGCACTTTTTGTCTACGAAGAGCAGCAACGGCTGGCGATCAGCGCATGGTGAACCCCAGTGCCCGCTCATTGCAAACATACGACGCTGGGCCCGCTGACATCCGCGCAGCTTCGTGTTCGGACGCTCCACGGGGCGTCGTCGGCAGCGGTGGTGGTGGTGGCGGCCAGCCTCATGACGAACGCTGCGCCCGACACCCGACTGCGATTTAGAGTTCAGCGCCGCCGCCGTCGTCGGTTGGCGGAAACCGAGATCTGCGCTGGCTGACAGACATGACGGCCGGATGTGCTGCTGCCGGCGCGCGCGGTGGTTCGCGATGCTGACGGCACCCGAGTGAGAAGATGCATATGGAGGATGCACCGCTGCGACGGGCACGGTGAACCCTGCGCAGTGGTGACTGGAGATATAGTGGTCGATGGGTGGTAGGGGAAAAGGTTATTTGCGATTTCCTGAGATCCGGCGATACAGCTGCACCAGCGGCGGGTATGCCCGCTCTTGCAGATCCCCATCCTCGATCCCCCCATCCCATCCCATCCCATCCTCCAACCCTTCCCAGCAGATGCCGTTCGTTGCGAAGCAGCGCCCACGAAACAGCACCCTACGGAGCACGTCGTGAGACCCTACACCCACCCACACCCCCACGCGTTTTTAACTCTAATCGCATCGTCGGCCACTCCGGACGCACCTAGCACCTAGCGTGTGCAGCGCAGGGATGGTTACGCGCGAGAAATGTCGCGCGCTCGGACCGTTCCTCATCATCAGGTCTCACCGCTGAAGGCGTCGAAACATTCCTGATCGGCGGCGCAAGTGGTTGTGAGTGTTCTCCGCAGCCTGCGGTGCGCTGCGAGCGAGACATGTTTGTTTCGGTAGATGCAGCGTCGGGGTTCTAGAAGCGCAGATGCTGTCGTGCGCGCTCCGATCGGGGAATATGTGGAGAAATTACTCCAGGTGCAGACAAGACTTTGGTCGCTCCGCACAATTCCACGACGCAGCTACTGCAACAGCCCGTTTCATCAGGCTTAGAGTACCTACTAGGGAGATTTCGCAGTAGCCTGAGGGTTCTGTGATCCGGGCTAGTTCTAAGCCGGAAACCAACTTGTTCCAAAGGAGTTTTCGCAATCTTAAGGGTATGGTAATGCGCCAAGGTCTGGGAATGCGCCGAGACCAACAGCTAGACACTGCAAGGGCCGCTTGATTCTATCTTTGTACTTGTAAAAGCATCATGGATACAGACGAGTCCGCTGCACTCTTGATGTTGATGATGAACGGAGGGGCTGCGGCCGGTGCACTGTTGATAAGTGATTTTTTGGAGGACAGCGACACGGGTTCACAAAATTATCGACCCCCTTTAAGCCCAATACCCGGTATTTTTGATCTCAACTCATACAACGAAGACTGGTGCCGTGCACTGTTCAGATTTAACCAAACTGAAATCACACGGATAATTCAAGCTCTGGACTTTAGTGAACTTTGTTTCCGCAACCGCTACCAAGCATCACCTGAGATGGCATTGTGTCTGGTGCTGTTCCGCTTATCTTCACCAAACCGCTACCAGGACGATATGCACATGTTCTATCGATCGCGATCATGGTTATCATCGGTCTTTAACGACACAGTATGCTATATCTACCGTAAATTCCAGCAAAAACTTGATTGGGATCATGCTAGACTCAGCTATGAGACTCTGCAACATTACGCCGGTTCAATTGAGGAGAAATGCGGCGTCAGTGGTGTCTGGGGATTCATTGATGGGACTCTACGACCAGTTTGCAGACCAGACGAAAATCAGGAAGAATTTTACACTGGCTATAAAAAATGTCACGCAATAAAATTTCAGGCAGTCATTACACCAGACGGTATCATCAGTCATCTGTCTGGCCCTTGGCCTGGTCGCTGGGGTGATTGGGGTGTTTGTAAGATGTCGAACTTGCAACAAAACCTTCGAAATGTCCACGAGAATGTTCCCGGCGACCAACTGCTTTACGTATATGGGGATGCGGCCTATCGTCAGGCGTATGGCACTATGGGTTCGTATACAGCGCGCCCTGGTCATCCATTACCTCAAGCATTGCGAGATTTAAATGCCTATATGTCAAAATTCCGCATAAGCGTTGAGCATGGGTTTGCAAAAGTCATAAATCTCTGGAGTTTTAATGGATTTAAGGGAGATCTCAAGACGGGACTCTCTCCTGTTGGCTCTTATTTTGCGATAGCAGTGCTATTTTCTAACATACACACATGTTTGAATGGTTCGCAAACTAGTATTACATTTGATTGTATTCCCCCTACACTTGAAGAATATCTCGCACATTAATCCCTCTGCCTTCTTAACTGTTCCATTATTTGACCAAACATCGCAGTATTTTCTTGCCTGGCCACAACATTTTCCTCGGCTTGCTTCTTGATCTCTTGTCTAATTTCGGAAAATTTTTCCTCTATCTCGTTTGATGTAACTCCTTGAAACTGTTCCCTTTGCTTCGACTCTGCCAAAGTACGAGCAGCTATTTCCATACTTTGTCCTATACGATCCATAGCCATTAATATTATTTCTTGTTTAGCTGTATCCTTATTCCTGCGCGGGCTTTTGGAAGGTTCAGGCACATCATCGGTGCTTATTTCACTAATGTCCGATTGACTGGGTTTTCTCTTAAGGCCCCGGGGAAGCAACAAATTTTGTCTCTGAATCTCGGCTTCTGAAGCTTCTTTTTGGGCTGCAGAAGGTGCTTTACCAGCCTTCGCTTCCTCCTTCATCTCCAGATCACGAGCAATCCACATATCCAGCACTTGGGTTAATTCTGTCTCCTCTTGAACAGTCCCTGATTCCTTCCTTTGCCTTTTCACCACTGCTTCCCGTGTCGCGACAAGGCTGCTAACGGTAGATTGGGGATCCTTCAACTTCAAACCTGTCTCGTCCTCGAGCATTGCTCTAACATCTAACCAAAACTGCTTCTGCTCGTAGTTAGTACCCTTAAACCAAGTTGCGCAACATTGAAACACCTAC
Organism: Geopyxis carbonaria; assembly: GCA_024516215.1. Taxonomy (NCBI): domain Eukaryota; kingdom Fungi; phylum Ascomycota; class Pezizomycetes; order Pezizales; family Tarzettaceae; genus Geopyxis; species Geopyxis carbonaria. The sequence continues at coordinate 891,297 of JAJJXG010000016.1, read as the reverse complement.
CTTCGAACCATAAACATTTTTCTCCTGGCTATCCACGCATATCCTCATAAGCTTCAACTTGTGCTCATCAGTCATGAAGCTTCTCTTTGCTTGCGTTCTCTCCAAGGTTGTGGTAGGAGTAATGCTACGCTGGGGTGAACTTGCCTCCGACAGTGGAGCACTATTCGGATGAAAGCCTTCACTAGGCCTGGAAACACCAACCTGAAGCCGCGACTCGTAGCCTTGCCAATAAGCGACCTCATTGGATTCCACTTGTTGACTTTCCAATTGCTCGCTCTGTGGAAGAACAGCACCCACTACCGCACTGCAAGCATTTCCCAAGCCTGCGTCGTCGTTGAGCAAAAACCCTATTCTAACAGCTGACCTTGTATCCATCGCAGGTTCTGGAACCTCACCAGAAGATACAATAGCAGGAATGGTACGCGACAGGCCGGCAACGGGATACCCATCAAAATTTCTCGGCAAATAATGAGTAGAACCCGTGAATTCCCCCCCAGGAGCGTTGTGGTACGCGGCCTGTGCCTCCTCCTTGTAGCTGTTGAAGTTCATAGACACTGTAGTATCCCACTCTATCTGTAGTATCTCGGCAAAAATAGCGGACTGAACCTCGTGGGTACAGCTCTCGGCGCTTGATTTTTCGCAAAAATGCTGTCCTGCTAGATAGCTAACTGTCAGTCTTGAACTGGTATGTACTGGCCACAAAATAGGGACTCTTGAACCTCGTGGGTACAGCTCTCGGCACTCAATTTATCGCCAAAGATGTGTAGATAGCTGGGTGACTGTCAGTCAACTGGTAATAAGCTTGGACCAAAAATTGCGGACTGAACCTCGTGGGTACAGGTCTCGGCGCTCGATTTTTCGCAAAGGATGTGTCGCTACACAGGTAAAGGACTGTCAGTCAGATGGTTTAGAGAGCTCTTTCACTTGGGGGGATCACAGACCACAGCGCTGGGTCAAAGCACACACTAGACAGTTGAACCTTTCCTGAATTAGCTGGTATTCCTCAACATAGTGCCCTGAGAACTTTTGGGATCTAAAAGGGAGATTTAGCGTCTGGGATCTCATAGTCGTGACCTTGGAACTTGCCGGTGACTGAGACAGCCAGAATTCCGTCCCTCAGGCTACTGCGAAATCTCCCTACTACCTATTCGTACTATTCCCACTACCAGTCCCGCTACTGTGCATCTCGCGAGGGCGCTGCGGAATTCCTACCAGCTCGCCGGGACACCGCAGGCCCTGCAGAAAGGAGACGAGCAAATTGCACGCCCAAACCCACAGACAGCGCGGCGGGTGCGGCGGGTCTGGGAAATAATTGGTAGTAGTTTGGTACGGTTTTTAGTAGGGATAAACTTCGCGAACGTCGATGATGTGATTTCGCGTGGCTGGCACGCTGGAGGGCTGGCTGCGCCAGTGCCTGCAGAATTTAGAGGCGTAGGGAGATGGACGTTGTAGATGGCCGAGGAAGAAGAAGCACGGCGAGGCCGGCCTCGGTGCGGGTACAATATATAAAGTGGAGTTACAGATCGTGGTGACGCGCTGTGCAAGGTCGTTCCCTACTCTGTACATACTGCTGCGAACGCAGGCGCTTCTGGAAGGAAGGCATGCGGGGCTTCCAGAGTCCCAAGCCGGCGCCCAGCGCGTACTCTGCATCTCACGATACCACACACACACACACACACGTACGAACCTACAAACCAACTCTACAACCCAATCCGTAGCCGCAGATCAGTGCCGATGTCGACTCTCCACACAGCGATCGCGCAGGCACTCCACCATCCCCTTCGCGGCAGCTCTGCCAAGCCGCGTGCATAGTCCGGGGCAAATCGCTCGCAACGGCACCAGCCGAGCCGAGTCGAGTCGGCAGGTGTGGTGTGTGGCAGTCGGAGGTGCCGAGCGTGTGTAACGTCGTCGCCTGGGGAAGAAAGAAAGACAGACTCTGGAGCGCAGTCCGCAGGCGAGGGGACGACACCGGTGACCTCGCCAGCATTCCATATATTTTCAGCTACGTACCCCGCACCCACCCGGCAGCCGGAAACCTGAGATGTGGTATTGGATTGTGGGAGTGGAGGGTTCGGCCACCTGCCGTGGTGTCGCAGCAGAGGACGGGTGTCGCACGGTGTAGCCGCGCCCGCCTACGTGACGCCAGCGCCACAAAGCGATGTTAGGTAGAGTACCTCCTCCTTACCAAGCCCTCGCAGAGTTTGTGGCTGCACACGTGGAGGCGCAGGGGGGGCTGGTAGAGATAGAGTGCCAGGAGCCCGTCAAGGCCTGGAAAACTGTGCGAGTACTCTAAATGCGCGAAAGTAGGTTCTCGACGCGGGTGCAGGCACTGGATAGAGTCATGGCGGGGCAGACCTGGTAATCGGCATATACGGCGTGGTGGAATGGACTTTACGATAGCCGGGATTGCTGATGGCTACAGACGGTTGGGTATCGAGGGTTAAGCATGCCCTGGGAGGCTTTGATACTGCCGAATTGTGGTGTTTCGTTGAGTCCAGTGCTCGTGGTGTCACAAAGCATCACTCCGCGGCGGAGCTTGGCAGATCATCTGACGTGGCTGAGTCATTGATAACAGTTCACGAAAGATTACTAATCAACGCCATCTCACAAAGACGCTAGATTCAGATAACTGCGGCACGGTTCTGTCGAATCCACGTAGAAGTTAACCGCTAAAAAATATATAGTGAAAGGTTCCGGAGCTAAACGCGAAGCCAATTACGGATACACCCCCCCATGGGATCGCCGTACCAGATATCGCGAATTTGACAATTTCCTGTTCATGCAATCCGCCTTTGAATGCCTACCCAACCAACCAGTGTACACTTGAACACAGACTGTATTCAATCCACCCTCCTATTACCGTCGCATAGATTTGTCTCCACGCCCTGCTCCCGACACACCCTGACAACCAAACATGCAACACCCGCAAGCCGTTTTTGTCGCACATGGCCGTGCTGCGTGCACGTGAACATCGTCCTGAAATGCCAAAGTGCCGTTGCCCCTGGCCAGGCTGCAGCGAAGTCTTTGCCACCAAACCAAAGCTACGCAGGCATCGCGATCTTCGTATCTCAAACCCTCGAGGAAGAGGTTTCATTTCACGGCCACACATCATATGAAACCGTTCCATCAACTGTTGGGAAGACCTTGGCTGAGCCCCTGGATAGTTGGATGCATGGGATCATTTGTTTAGCAGTCATAGATCTAAGCACGCCTAAGACGTTAAAAGCGTGTGACTTTGATCAAACCGGCCAGGTGATGGCCGTCGTTGTTGCCGTATTGTCCACAAGAAGGGGCTGTTGAGCTGTGCAAAACGAGACTGGCTGGATAGAAATTGTGAAGGGAATATGGAGGGAAATTGCGGACTATTGCCTTTGATCTGGCCCCCGAGTTTCGTTGCAACCGGCCAAATTGCAGCGCGGTTTGCAATGCCCGGGTGAAGGTGCGCCGAAAAAGGGACGTACACAGTACCCTCGACGAGTGTCCACTGTGCCCGGCAGGTGGAAGGCGTTCCGGACCTGGACCTGGACCTGGAAGTGGAGCGACGATCCGGATGTGTCCTTCGTCGAAACCTGCAAACCTAGACCACGCACTTCGCTGCTTGTAATGCTGAAGGTTTTGAGCCTACCGTCAGCCCAGCCGATCATTGTCTTGGTGCGCCGGTTCGTGGTGTTAGGCGTCTCGTCGTATTTCAATTGCTTGCTGATTAAATAGAACGCAGCGAGTGATTCTGAGTGATCCGTCATGGAATGGCTGCAGCTTTAAATAGACCATCGAGGGTGCGGCGTGCCGAGCCGGCGAATCGATATTCAAATTGCAGAACTTTAGGCGCCGCGGTGCGGTTGTGATGGTGCGGTTCCGACAACAGAACAGAACAATCCGGTGTTTGTTTGTGGGCTGTCATTGTATAGCTGGAAGTGGCTTTTACGAAAGCAATGTATGGCTCCGGAGGTTGTCGAGTTCCCGGTTGTCCGGCTTTGCTTGATGATTGCTACAGAGTCGTCATACCGTGGGGAACACCAAGTAACTGTAGCCACGAGGATTTCGGGATAGAGCGAGAGATATTCGGCTGGGCACGGAGGCGGGAGCTTCCGGAATGATTACAAATATTTTAAGAAATATCGTTGCTCCATCTACAAGCACTCGGAAAAGCTGCGAATTTTGAGTTACCGCATTTATGAACTTCTGCGTAACCAATTGTATTTAACATAAACCGCTGCACTTCCATATATATCCGCCAGTGCCATTCGTCAAACATGATACATCTACCCTTTAGTCTTCCCATCCTCCCTCTGCTTCCGATACTCCGCCTTCCACCGTGTCTCCCACTTCTCCTCTATTTCCCTCACCCTCCCCTTCCAGCGATCATACAGCACCCACACCCCCGGCGGCTCGCCCGGCGGCCCCGCAATCTCCGTCTCCGCCTCTTTCCCAAGCCGCTCCTTCAGCACCTCTCCCGCATCCGCACAAAACCGATCAAACTCGACGCCGACAAAACGAAACACCGCCTGCTCCTCTGCCACCGCCTCTCCCGGAGCCAAGCGCTGGGCATACCAGAAGAACTTCCCCACCGCCAGCGTCGCGAGCAGCTCGTTGATCGGCAGCGAGTGCAAGAAGGGCCGCGACGCGCCAGAGACCTGCCACAGCCGCAGGTTGTACACGGCGCGCATGGCGCGCAGGTGCTCGGTGGCCGACGCGGTGGGGGGTGTGTCGCGCGGGGTGAGCGCTGTGAGGAGCGTTTTGACGTACTGGAGGGTGAGGCGGTGGGTTGCGAGGATGGCGGCGTTGGAGGGGCGCTGGGAGGCGGTCGAGTTTTGGGTTAGGCGCAGGGCGTGGGGGTAGTGGGGGGAGAGGGCGAGGGAGAGACGCATGGTGGGTGATGTGTGGGTTGTGAGATGTGGGCCGTGACGCGTGAGTTGTGTTTGTGTGAGTTTTGATTGGTGTGGTTTGTGTGGGTTGTGATTTGTCGGTTGCGATATGGTTGTCAAGGCGGGATGGGGAAAAACAAGGACGGAGATTTAAAGGGATAGGCGTGCATTGGAAGGGCTGGTCGTTGAAGGGATACACTTGGGCTGTGGATGATGTTTGAGCCCGTTACATGGCCAGCACTCGAAATACGGTCTTAGCCCAATCATGGAGCTTTTGGTTCTGTTTTGCCAGCCAAGTGAAGCAATCGATTTGGCTACATAACGTAGCAAGAACTCGCCAAGTTAACCTGCACTTGGATTCTTTGAAGCCGGAATCACAAATATGCAGTATTTACAAAGTGTAGCGGGTCGGCTCGAGAGACGTTCTACTATTGTCTGATGTTCTAGTCAGCCGGCGGATAATGCTGGTCCGCGGACTGACTGGTTGACCCGTGGAGTGACTGGCATCCGCCATCCAACCAGTTGACCGACGGAGACGGTAGTCCACGGGTGGGCCAGTCAACCCAATCGAACTGGCAGACCAGGTGGCCCACGGAGTATAGTTAGGTACCCAGAGTCCGGTCACCCCAGATTTCGCCGGCACGTACAATCTTCGAGCGCTGGCTGAAGTCTAGCGGTGGCTGGACTAAGGGTTCGTTAGCTAGCTATCTTGATTGACAGAACTTAGATTATCCATATGAACCAGTAATAAATTAAGTACAAATACAGCGAATACTAGCCTACACATCCGGTCGGAGTCCCGAGGGGTTTCGCCTTCCGAGTCCATTCTATGCTCTTCCTCTGTGTCTCCATCAACCTCAGTCTCCATTTCATCACTGCTTTCAGAACTAGAAGTTGCTGAAAGTACCAGCACTGCACTGAGCTTCAGCAGGGCCGGTGTTCTTTGAGCTTCCACTAAGTATTAAGGACCGCAAAGTGAAAAGGGCTTCGAAGGCTGTGTCCGCTTATGATTCAACCGTGGGCCTGTTCGCTTTTCGACAGTAAATATTCGTGAGAGGGCCAGACTCCAGTGACTCGCCGCCTGGTGCCAGACCGTCGTAGTTTTTATAGTTCTTATGATCTTTCCATCCATGACAAGGAAGCGAGCGGGACTAGCAAATCACTTACACTCCGTGTACTAACTGGTTAACTGACGGATTGCTCACTTTTGGGCCAACTGGTTTGCCAGTCCGAGTGGGTTGACTGGTCCACCCGTCGGTCAACTGGTTGGATGGCGGATTCCAGTCACTCCACGGGTGAACCAGGTAGTCCGCCTGTCAACCAGTCACTCCGTGGACCAGCATTATCCGCCGGCTGACTAGAACATAGGCTGATAACGGAACTATTCCATCCAGCACCGTCTCACAACTGCCACGTCCTGATATTTCCGCATGCGGCTAGAGTCATCATCCAATCCGCCATGGTGTAGTGGCTAGCATCGGCCGCTCTCATACAGAGTTCCTCTCAGCAGGTCCGGCCAGACCCGGGTTCAATTCCCGGTGGCGGAATTCTCTTTTTGCTGGCCTCTGTCATGCCCGCCGACAACCGGGAACTAATATTTTATGTGCCGAATTTTTTTGGTAGCTTCAGAAGCGGGTTCGGAATGGTGGGTGGTGTCAGTCTCCCGTGCGTTGCGGCTTGCGGTACAGTATTCCCACGATCCGCTTCACCTCTGTTCTCCAGGCATCATTCATCCGTGGCCGCTGATCGCATTGGCACAAAATCGTGGCCGACGTGCTGATGTGCGTTTGATAAAACTGGACCTAGCAACTATTGGGAGGTCCATCTCGCGACCGCGATAGTCAGAGAGCCGGGTAACGATGGTAGCTTGAGAATCTGGACGCCACACTGTTGATTTTGCACACCACCCATAATACTCAGAATTCTCGCGCTCTCGTTAACTAGAACCTGTGGAGAGAGATACCTGATAAGGCCAATGCAGTATGGTACGTCGAGAAATGTACTTACACCACAAAGCGATATTTCACGGACGCCATTTCTGTCGGTAAAAACCGAAGAACCCCAAGCGTTCGGAACTCGCCGCAGATTCTGGGTGCGCTCTGCACAAAAGAGAGAGAGAGAGAGCAAAAAAAGATGCGATTCCGCCACCGGGAATTGAACCCGGGTCTGGCCGGACCTGTGAAGGAACAGAACTCTGTTTGAGAGCGGCCGATGCTAGCCACTACACCATGGCGGATCACTGTGACTCACTCGCCGTATCCCCAACAGTACCTGCACGGGACTTGTCCTGCAAGCGACCTCGTGAAAACGAGGAGAACGGCCAGAAAGCGACAGCGAGCGAAGAGATTGCAGATTGGGAGGTATGTGTGTCGATTGCCGTGTCGTGTCCCGCTGCGATAATTGTCGGAATTTAGAAGTGCTTCGTAGGACCGTTCCAAAAGCCAGCTTGAAATGGAGATTTGGAGTCATCGTGGAACCAAGCTGAGAAGAGGTATGGGGGGGCAGGAGGGGGAGAGAAAAAAATGAGGGCCCCGCGAGTCGTGACGGGACAAGACTGTTACGCTGTTGGGAGTGGTTTTGTTCTTAGCGGTGCACCGTTGACGATGCACAGGTTGTTGTTGGAGACGATGATTCTATTAGATTGGGAGAAATATCCGCAGATTATTCTATCATTGTGTCCATGATGACTAATACGACAACGTCATGCCAGAGTCATCGCTGGTTCTGATTCCGACGAAGGCAGTGTTAGACGACAGAGGTCAATCCCGAGTCACGGTCAGCAATGCGGATCGACACGTTTGTGCCGCTGATTAATCTGTGGTGACGAATCGATACCATCGCAAACAGGGTTCGATACGGCTTCGCAGTTCTGGTGCGGCCAATACCGAGGTGTTGCGCAAGCTGTGTAGTTGTAATCACTATGTTTCGCTTGTTGAACGAGATGTGACAGTCGCAGGTTCGGATAGATACTATGCTTTACAATACACATTTTTTCAGTTCAATACGTGTTCTGGTGCGCACTGAAACATTGACACTGATAGCGATGTCGGGTAAAGCACCTTCTCCCCAGGCTTTCACGAGTGTGCAGAGTTTGTGATGCGCCCGTGGCGGCGAGCAGGGGGATGGGTGGTAGAGATAGAGTGCGGAACCACAGGCAGGGCTTCGAAAAGTGTGGACGAGTGCTTTGAATGCCGAACCTGTATTACGCAAAAGTAGGTTCTTGGGTGCAGGCGCTCGATAGAGTCATGGATGGTGCGTGGTAACCGTGAGTACTGAACTGCAGTTTTTGAACGCAGTGTTTCCGATCGGATCTACAAGCGTTTGTGTATCAGATGTTAAGGAACGAGTAGAGTATAGTGCTTGGGTCGTCACAACGCGTCACTCGGTACCAGAGCTTGGCAGTGTCGGAGTGACGGAGCTTAGTTAGTCATGGTCACATTTTCGAGAAGATTACTAATCGATGAGTTGACGCTTTCAGTTCTGTCCGCCATTGAATGTCTCCCCAACAATACAACATACCATAGAACCCATCCTTTCTTCAATCCCCCCTTCTCAGCATCGCATATATTTGTCTCCCACATCTCCGACTCCCAGAATCCATCAATAAGATATCCATCGACAAACAAACATGCAACCCCGCAAACCCTTCATGTCGCCGGTGTTCATCCTCCTCAAATCCACTCCATCCCGGAAGTGTGCGTCCTTTCGCGGAAAGAGACCCTTGGTACTGTCGACAACAAGGCCCAAGTTGTGATGCTGATTGGGCTGCCCGTCCAGACCACGCGCGAAAACGACATCGCGCCGGTGTTCCCCAGTTGCACCACCGTGAACCGTGGACCTGAAGGAACCACGCTACCGCCTTTTCCCGCCGAAACGCTCGTGCAAATTCAGGCCTCCTTCGGTCCCGCTGCCAAGGTGAACGTGGTCACTTTCCCTGTCTCCTGGCCCCTCTCACACCCGCCGTGGAAACGGTCACGCTCACGCTCGTCTCGGCGGAAAACGACACCGTCGATGCCGTCGTACGCCTCACGTCTGCCGTGGCCGTGCTTCTGGCCAGCACACCTTTGACGGCTGTGCGGTCTCCACCAGGTCGCTCCAGAGCTGGCTAACCACGCGCAGGCGCGGCGGCGAAAGCGTCACATCAATCGAATGCGCGCCGCCTCGCTGGAGTGGTTCTCGTTCTCGTTCATCCGCCCACCGAGGCTGCGTGGACGGCGAACGTCTGGACCGACGGGGCGAAAGCGTTGCAACGAACGATTGAGTGCGCGTGGTTCTGCCCCTCACTGCTGTGCTTGCTGCTCGCCCCCCCCGTGCCTGCCGCGCCTGCCACGACCGCGATCGACGCCGCCTGGACCGAGGGCTGTTGGACGTGGGATTGTGGGCACTGGTAGTGGAGTGTGCTGGAAGAGGAGAGAAGAGTAGAACATCATGCATGGCCAGACATTGAACTGTCGATGGTGCAGGATTGCACACTTCATCAACGGCGACGCTGGCGCCGCGCTGCTCACTCACACTTTACATCCCGAGCTAGTGGTGACCTGTGCTTACCTGTGGGAGTCTGCAAGGCCACATAACTACAGACATCGGTGTTGGAGCTGCAACGTCTTCACCACGCATCACCCGGGTTTGCGTTAGGATTTTCGCATGACTCACGAGAGACCAGCTCTCTACTGTACCTTTCCTGCCAATTGACGCTGCATTCTATACACACACAATACAAATACTTCACCCCACCCGGTGCTTCAACATCTCTCACAGTCCCCGTTATTCTTTTCCCTCTCTTTTCAAACCTGAAATGTCGTATCCAAAACGACCTTTTCCGTGAACCACGTCCTTGACCTTCTTGGGCACATTTTGCCGGCTCAGATGCCGGCTCAGAAACTGTCATTGATCTGAGCATTCCAGATCCTGGAATTGCGAGTAGGAATCCGAATCCAGCGACGATTGACCCGGCCGTGACAAATTCTGGACCTGGGAGCGTCGGAACGAACATAATGCGTGCCTCCAAACCTGCCCAGGGCCCAGGGCCGATCAAGCACTTCACGTCACTGCTTGTACTGCAGCTGTCTTGTACCCACCGTCTTCCCAAGTTCCAACCACCAACAACGTCAACGATGAATCACAACTGGCGTTGCAATCTAGATCGTGCTGCCATTGAAGCACGCTTGGCGAAGTCTAGCATATGATCATACTTCGGTCTGATGTCCATGTAAATGTAAAGGTAGACAAAGGAAGTATCATCGTCCATACTACTATCGTAATATAATATAATCAGGAATTCCTCCGGACTATCCAATGCACTATCCGACCCAGCCACAGTTGGTCCCCTTTTCGGTCCGGTCCCTCTTCCGTCCGGTCTAAGCAAATGAAAGCCTGGTTGGTGAGGTCGCTCCGAGCGTCGAGTAGACAACATGGAACTTTGCGACCGAGGGAGGTGGCATAGTTAACTCTAACAATAAGAATCATGTCTGCAGCTGTCAGCGACTTCTGACTACATTCGAGACGGTTGAAAAGGACGTCCGGCGTACTTGTACCAGACTTCAGTTGTTGGAGAAGCACTATTACTATTACTACAGAGGTTGAGCTCTCTATACCAGAAGATTTATCGAATACAATAGTGGAAAGCCAGCTTTGCAAGAGGCGTGGAGGCGCTCCTCGGTTCAAGTAGCAGGGTCTTGGTCAGAGCTAGACGGGAATGACACTCAGGTCTGGAAAGCGTATAAACTATAAAATTGTCTATCATTGTCGAAGATTTGAATAGAGTTGTGACACCTGGGGGGACCGGAGGGGGACCAGCTGTGACTGGGTTGGATAGTGCGTTGGATAGTCCAGAGGCATTCCTATATAATCGCCATGCCAAACGGGGTTTAAAAACGTTTATACGGTTATCTACAACCGTGGCTCGATCTTGAACGACGTGTTGGCACCACGGGCTCACTCCGATTCTCTCTGAGTACTAGAAGTTCCACGACCGACTCCCACGACCATATCCTTCAGGTTTCGTGCTTTGAACTTTCCCAACCGCTAGTGGCGTCGTAGTTGTAGTGGAGACCGCGGCGGGGCTGAGGAACCACACTGCTGTCTATACACGGCAGGATTACGTTTATCGACGTTCCTCGAACCCACGGCTCACCGCTCCCTTGTCACCACCCCTTTCCGGTTATGGTGTCACACTACGAGTGACTCATAATGATCCGCCATGGTGTAGTGGCTAGCATCGGCCGCTCTCATACAGAGTTCCTCTTAGAAGGTCCGGCCAGACCCGGGTTCAATTCCCGGTGGCGGAATAGCTTTTTGCCTCCTCCCATCATCCACAGTCTACAGCGAAGGGTATCAATTCGTTTGTGACGCTGATTAATCTGTTCGTGACGAATCGTTTCCGTCACAAACAGGGTTCAATACGACTTCGCAGTTTTTTTGCAGCCAATACTGAGGAGGTGTTGCGCAAACTGCGTAGTTGCAGTCACTATATTTCGCTTATTAAACAAGATATTACAGTCACGGGTCTGTATTGATACCATACGTTTCAATTCAGGTTATTACCATACGTTGCAAACCCAATCTTTTCGATTCAATACGCATTTCTACTCCCCTGTCATCCACGAATCACGTTTTTCACCATCACCGTTTCGAATAAAGCTCAAGATGTAACTAACGTGTACTCAATTAATGACAGTAGTAGGAAAACGGGTTCAAATTCAACTACGTCGAAGTGGTATCAATTCCTCGACTCTTTTCCTAGTGACTCTTCTTCAAAACATTCCAAAAAACCAGTCTGCAAAATGGGTTTAGCATTCATTCATCAGTAGCGCTCCAAAATGCGACCAAAACTTTTAAACCCCGACCTCCCTTTTTACTACTGCAGGTAGTAGCAGTTCTGTGTTTTCCGTCTCCTTACCGCACCCAAGAAACAGATCGATCCGCTACATGACCACACACCACCCCCTCGCCTCCTCCTGCGGGGGCTGCGGGATTCTCGGCGGTGGCGCCGGCCGCCTGGGCGCCTGATTCCAGCCCCGGGCCTGCGGCCGCGGCAACGCCCACCCCGTCCGCTGCTGCTGCTCCAGCTCCCGCTCCATCGCCTCCTGCCGCCGCAGCTGCCGGCGCTGCGCCTCAATGTACTCGTTGGGCGTCTGCAAGCGTGCCGCGCGTTCCAGGTCGTGCTGCGTTTCCGCGGCCCACTGCTGGACGGTGCCGGCCCTCCGTTGCGGCACGTTTCTCACAGGCTCGTTCCTGGCAGGCTCGTTTCTCGCCTGGGCCATCGCCGCGTACTCTGCGCCGCGCCCCTCGCGCTCTAGTAGCTCGCGTAGTAGCCGGTCGTTGCGCGCCTCTTCGGTCTCGCGGGCCGCGCGCACCGCGCCGCCGTCGGGGTGGACCGCGCGGATGTGCGCGTACACCTCGCCGGAGGTCGGGAAGGCGCGTGGTGGCGTGCACGAGAAGCACATCTCCGTGCGGCACACGGCGCAGGTGACGTGTGGGCAGCCGCCGTCTTTTTCGATGTCCGCGGAGCAGTTCGGGCATGGGTGCACGTCCTTCAGGGCGCGCCAGGTGGCGAAGGCGGCGGACGGGTTGAGGATGCGCTGGTAGTCGATGCAGGTGTGCGGCGCGTGCGAGACGGTGCGGCAGGACGTGCAGATTGCGGTGAAGCAGGTGGGGCAGCTCGTGGTTGGCGATGTGGTGGCGGACGCGGCGGCACTCGAGGTGGGGGGAGGCGAAGGAACGTAGACGGCGTCGCAGTCGGCGGTTGGGCAGAAGCTGTATTCCGTCGGGTGTGTGTTGACGTAGGCGCCAAAGACAGCTGTGAGAAGGGCCGTAAATATCTGCACCGGCAGAGTGGCGGTCAGGAATGGCAGCGGGAAGGCCTCGGCGCAGGAGATGCAGCGCAGCGGGAACGTGCGCGATGCGAGGGCCGCGGCAAAGAAGCCGTCGAGACAGGCTGCGCAGTGAGCGTGTCCGCATGGCGGCGTGACGGGGTCTTCCGGGGGTGTGAGGCAGACGGGACACTCCCCCTCGCCTTCGCCTGTTGTGCGTCTCCCCGCAACGTCCGGGACTGCTGCTGCAGCGGGGCCCTCTTTGATCCCCAACAACGCCCGCACCTCCCGAAGCTCCTCGGCGCTGCACCGCACAAGCACCGTCCTCCTCTCAAGATCCACCCCTACTCTCGGCTCCCCCAGCAGCGCTTTCACCGCGTCCAGTCCGCCCGCTAGCGCATGCTTCATCTGCCAGGGGTACAAGCGCAGCTCCACCGGCGGCCTATCCAACAACTGCTGATGTGCTGCGGCGAGAGCGGCGCGCGCCGTCGCACGTGCTGCGGGGGCGCCGTAGAGCGTTATTGTTCTGTGACGGGGGTCGCAGTATGCGTGAACATTGTGGTCGGCGACGGCAGCCAGAATCAGGGCGCGGCCAGCGTGAGTGGCAAGCGACGGGTCCCAGCGGGCTTGTCCAGCGGCGTCGATGACAGTTTCGCCCCGGATCAGCGACTGGATCGAGGCCTTGAGGCGTGCAACCGTGGCTTTTTCGCGGCTCTGGATGAGCAGCCTTACTGCCACGTTCGGGATCCGGGGCACTACCTTTAGTTTCGGATAGGCTGCGGTGTTGCCGCCCGTGCACTGCGCTGCGACTAACCGCTCGATCTCTGCGCTGATAGCATCGTAGATGAGGCTATGGATGCGGAACTTTATGGTGAATGAGAGCTTTAGCTCTAATCGTGCACCGCCTAGGAAGGCCTGAGGCCGGTCGAGATGGCGTGCGTACATTGCTTCGGCCTCCCCCCTGTCGGCTGTCGGGAACGTGATGAACGCGCACTGTCGTGAATCGTCGGTCTTGGTGACCACGTTCACCTTGGCAGCGGGGCCGAAGGCGGCCTGAATCTGCGCCAGCGTTTCAGCGGGGAAAAGGCGGTAGCGAGGCTCCTTCAGGTCCACGGCGGTGCAATTGGGGAACACCGTCTCGATGTCGTCCCGCGTAGTCTGGACGGGCAGCCCAATCAGCATCACAACTTTGGCCTTGTTGCGCTCCAACCGCGTCCTGGCTTCCTGGCCGCGGATGCGGATGATCTTGCGCTCGCTAGCCACCTTCGCTGTTTGCGGGTCGGGGAAGGACACGAAGGCGGCACGAGACGGGCGGAACCACGCGCATTCGATCGATGTGACGCTTTGGCCGCCCCCGTCGGCCGCGGCGCGTGTGGTCAGCCAGCTCTGGAGCGACTTGGTTGAGACAGCGCGGCCCTCAAAGGTTGTGCTGTCCAGCAGCACGGCTACGGCACTCGCGTGCGCGGCAGACGCAAGGCGCACGACGGCATCGACCGTTTCGTTTTCCGCCGAGACCAGCGTAACCGTTTCCACGGCGGTGGTGAGAGGGGCTAGCAGATTTACCACTGCGGATTTGCGGGCGGCGGTGTCGGGGCCGTCGAGCGAGAGGAGCACGAGAGAGGAGGCTGCAAAGTTGCCGTCAATGGGAACTACTGAAGTAATTGCGAGTCCCGCCGAGAAGGTGACAGAGAGGTTTCCACCCATCGTTTGTGTGTGGGTTTTGGGCGGGAGGCGGGGCTTGGCATTCTGCGGGATGTTAGCGGTGACGGGCGATGGCCGCATAGAGGGTTGAGGACGGACATCTGGGCGGGCTGGAGGTGCTGCTCGCAAATGTGGAGGCACATAACCGCTCTTTGCGTGTCCATTTGTAGTCGATGATTGCGGAACGGTGTCGGTCCCCCCGGAAGAACCACTATTATTCCACTGTTCCGGCGCTTTCCAGTTCTGCGATGTTCCTATCTTCGCATGTGCATCATTGACAGTCGGTGTTCTGGGCCCCCATTGATCAATCTGATTCGGCCGTGCCGGAGCCTTTCCTTTCTGCGGCCGTTAGTTACCATCATTTCATGCGTAGAAACATAGACGCGGGGAGGATAGGTACTTACATTGTTAGGTCTCTGCGGCCAACCGTGACGAGGGTTGTACTCGTGTGTCGTGTTCACCCGATCCGCTGCCGCAGGCCCGGATACCGGGTGCCTCGGAGGAGGCGGTGGTTGAGGAGGCGGAGGCTGTTGTGTCGACTTCTGTCCGTGTTGACTGCTACTGTTGCCGCTGCTCTGCGCGGGGTTGCCGTTCTGTATATGGTCAGAATCTGCACAAAGTACGGTGAGCGGGACACAAACGTTATTCTGGGTTGGGGGCACATGTGGTCTCTCGCCATAGGCACTGGCTGCCTGAGGGGTTGAGGAGGCGATGGCGCTGGTGCTGGGTTGGGGGTTGGGCGCACGGGTTTTCCAGTTCTACATACAAGACGTTAGCGCCTTGACGTCTCAGGGCGAGCGCGGAGTGCAGGGGTATAGCAAAACAAAGCAAACAAACATTATGACGCCTCCCCGGCTTCGGCACATTTCCATTCTTCGGCGTCGGTCCCTGTGGCGGCACATTTCCTGTCGGTCCCTGTGGCGGCACGGATTCCAGCGAGCGCGCTTCCGCCTCTCTAATCACCGCATCCGTGTAGTCCGTGTCCCTATTCTGTATTACCTCGCCGTCAGCCCAGTCCACAGCTCAACCTCCGTTTCAACAAAGACGAACACGTACCGGCGCTGGCGTTTTGAAGTGGCGGTGTGACTGTCGCGTCGGAGCTTGTTCGCTAGCCATCGTGCTGGCGTCGCCGTGCAAGAACTTACACGACTCACCGTAGCGGCAGTGGCCCCTAGCGTAATATCTGCAGGCGTGTTGGAATCTCGGTTGCGACATCGCTCTTGTGTCGTGTCGGGTCGTGTCGAGTCGTATCGGTTCGTTGCGGTCGTGGTCGTTATCGTGGTCGTGGTCGTTATCGTGGTCGTGGGATGAGGTTGAGGGGAAGACGGTGGCGATGGCGACGGGAGCTACTCTAGGCTGCGTTGACGCATCAGTTACCGTGTGCGTCACCGGTGGTACAAAGCTCTGTGCGCTGCCTGCCCCACACGTCGCGACGCTGGGCTGGGTGGGGCGCTTGTAACCTAAAATGTTTGGTGTGGTTTGGCAGGCAACGGGAGAAGCCCATGTGGTGAGCCTCAATCGGAGACCCGGATCTAGGTACATAGAAATCCATGCTAATAGAAAAGCCGAACGATTTGGATAGCTGCAGGGCCAAGCAGAACTAGCCGTTGAATCCGCAACTTTATGTAGAGAAAACGCTCCCGTGAGCGATTGAATCGCATTGTTTCCGAGACGCTTCTTTTTCGTTCTTCCGTTCATGGAGAGTGCATCCTGTGGCCTAACAACCACTGAAACGCTTGCCAGTAGCTATCAATCGTACCATGCCGACATAGAGCAATGCCCTTGGTGGTGTTTATCTATTGAGTTTTGCGCTTCTCGGTGCGGATGTTTGACAAATAGCTCCAGGTTCAGAATAGTCGCTGATGATGATCCTTTCGAGCTTATGTCTGGTAAGATATGTAGGGATTGCCCAGTATTTATTTGAATGTAGAGAGCTATTTTCTGTGGTCTTGTAACAATTCGACGGTATTGCTCGTGCCTGGCTTTGAAACGAACGAACGACGAAATCGCCGGCTGGGTACGGGACTATATCGCTTTCGGGGATCGAAGAAGACTGGCCGCAGGAGTATAGAGCTAGATGTAAAGTAAGTAAGATTGCACAAATCATACGGACCGGACCTATCGACCTGAAGCAGATTTATCACATTTTTTTCAGAGGATAGATCCACAGTAGAGAGGAAATGAAGCAACGGTTATGAGACGGTATGGGGGACAGACTTTGGTAGATAGAAGTGTCTCAAGCTTCCCACAACGTGTACAACAAACCACCGACCTCGTGAAGCTGGCGATCTTCTGGCAGGCTATCTGTGGAAGAAACAACTTGAAGAGAGTGATGAATTGAAGGATAGTGAGATGGGCATCTTGATGCTAATACCGCTTTGATGATGAACGGCAGAAGAGTCTGATGAAGAAGTGATGAACAGAAGGAGGCGATGAGAGGAAGCAGAAAAATATAAGTGCGCGTAAATCATGACGTATGGGCGGGCACAAACGTCAAAACCGAATCACAACCGGTGCAGATGCGCTATCTTCAAACCATGCATATATGTGCTTAGTTATATACGAACTCGAAGCCGTTAGAATAAATACAATTCAAAGAATAACCGTTTGAGTCTATTTCCTAAGTAATCATAGTTTTCTTCCCGGGAGTCTCTCACCGAGATCTCTGGCTGGGCACACTAAAATGGTCAAAAAAGATGATTTCGCCACCGGGAATTGAACCCGGGTCTGGCCGGACCTGTGAAGGAACAGAACTCTGTTTGAGAGCGGCCGATGCTAGCCACTACACCATGGCGGATCACATAAACTCACTCGAATAGGAACTTATTTGATCACATCCTGTGCACTTCTTTCAGTGGATTGCCTTCGTTTCTCTATGTTGGTTGTGGGATTGACGAGAGCTGTGTTTGCATGAGACTGGCCCAATAATTTTCGAATAGGAGACGTGTATAATATCGTTGAATATGACCCTCGTCCGCAAACAGATCAGAAAAAAATATGAAAAACGTTCAGAAGTCTGGGAACGAGACAATGTAAAGGGATTTGAATCGTATTTGCTTAGTTTTTATGGCATTCCACACGAACGCAGGTATAGTTTAGACTGTGGACAACGCTAGATAAGTTACAGTTGCAATTTCCGGTCATGACAAAATATTCAGGAACACATGAATCTACTACAGCCCGACACGCGTCAATCATGGTCTGTGAACCATCAAGACACCCTTTGAAGAGTGTAGAAGCGCGTAGAGGGTGCAATTTATCGGGAACACGAGGGTTTAAGTGCAACTTCCTGCATGTATCTACGTTATACCAATTATTAGCTGTTTGTGTGTGGAAAACAGGCCTTGTGGGTGCTCTCGTCGTCGAAGCTTCAGAATATTTACCAATAAAGCGACACGTTTGATAGTATCCCGTACATGTCAGAACAAGGCATAGTTGTTGTCGTGCATAGGGTCGGGGAGTGACGGGATGGTGGTGACTGCACAGCGACTGAGAGGACGGATGTCGGTTCATGTTGGTTTGTAGACTGCCTGTGATGAGCAGGTGTCTATCACAGAAACACTATCACCTCGGTAGCAGATAAAAAGCACAAGTATCTATGGAACGGTGCAGCGCGACTTGTGGCCGCCTTTTTGTCAATCTCAGCAGATGTCGTTACACACAGGTGACGGCCTATATATCTACGCCCGGCTAACGGAACATACGATCCGCCATGGTGTAGTGGCTAGCATCGGCCGCTCTCATACAGAGTTCCTCTTAGTAGGTCCGGCCAGACCCGGGTTCAATTCCCGGTGGCGGAAGTATCTTTTTGGCGGTGGCTCGTGGACTCCTGCGTGGAAATGCACGCGAAGAAAATATGCGTTTTGCGAAAAACAAAGATTGTAGCGATTCATTTTAGTCAAAATTGCGTCTATGCGTCTCTGGTATATGCTAGGAGTCTCTTTTTAATAGAGAGGGGGTTGACCAGCATAGAAACCAAAAGTGTGCACAGGGGCTTACCAGCGTCCGCCGTGGTCCGAACCGCCATCCTATGGCCACATTCCGCAGATACCAACCTCGTTTCACAGCGATCAGCTCGGGAAACTGAGGAGGGTTCTGAATGCAGAAACAGATGACGGGCACTTCGTCTACTACGGTACGCTTTCAGCTTCGAAGTGGGTGAAGAGATTTGGGATTTATGGGGCAGCGAGCAAGGACCCGCCTGATGTGACACAAGACAAAAAGTGTGCACAGGGGCCTACTAGCATCCGCCGTGGATCGAACCGCCATCCTAGACAACACCCCCAGACACCAACCTCCCCGGGAAACTTGGAATCCATTGATGCCAGAACAGATGATGGAGCAGTCGTCCACTACGTGATGCGTTCAGCTTCGGGAGGGGCAAAGCGATTCAGGCTGTATGGTGCAGCGAGCAAGGACCCGCCTGATGTGACACAAAACAAAACAAATGGAACAGGAACAGAGCTTTGCATCGCCTATGACTGAAGCACCACCCTCATGAAAATGGCATACCGCAGGCAGTGCTGAGTCACAAAATCTGCGGCCGTCTAACTGATCATCAGTACAGACTGCGACTAATGTGCAGCGAGTCAGCGTGGAGGAGATAGCGAAGGACGGATAGGCTCTTGCTACTACTGCTCCACCGGGTCCTGTACGACCGACACAACCTGCCGTTAACACACACTCTCGCTCGCCAACGTGCCCTTCGCCCATCGAGACGTTTGTGACGCTGCGTCAACTGTACCGTGTACGTGATGTATCGACACTGCCAAAGGTTCACTACCTCAACGGAGTTGTCGCTCGACTTTGCACTGTCGTAGCGGTCGCATAAATTGCGCAGTTGTACTCACTGTATTTCTCTCATTCAACAATGCTTCCCACGTCCCACCCCACTCCTCAACAGTCACGGGCTAATATAGATGCAATATAACACACTATTATTACCATCCGTTTCACACACCTTGCAACATAATCCGCATTCCCACCTGTCGCCGCACTCAACACTGAACACACCTCACCCCAGTCCCCACCCACGAATCAATAAAGTACATTGGTACACAACTGTAACACTCACGAGTGAGTCCATGTGATCCGCCATGGTGTAGTGGCTAGCATCGGCCGCTCTCAACAGAGCTTCACTGTTCCTCAGTGGTCCGGCCAGACCCGGGTTCAATTCCCGGTGGCGGAATCATCTTTTTTGCTCCCTCTCTCAGCTCATTCAAACGCAAAACTACAAGGTCGTCGTGGTTGTTTTTCGAAAGTATGAAAGCGGGTAGGTATGGGATGGTGATGCAGGGTCCTGGGCCTAACCGAACCCAACGCTTAGTAATTTATCACCTGTATTGGATAATCCGCGTTTACAAACGGTAGATTAGAGAATGAGATATTCCGTTCCTTCTTATTTATTGCAAATGTTCGCTCAGATATTACAATAGATGCACCAGTAAAGCTCCATCGCCGCCTGCCAATACCCCTGCCAGCCTCAGAGCCACACTCCTCGTTGGCAACTGCACGAACTTGTAATAGTCGTGGGGACCAAAATTCATCAATCATGTGTACAATGTGTTTGTAAATCCATACCCCAACTCCCTAATGACAGAATCTAAGAATAAGTCGCCGCTTCTATTCCAGGAGTACGTCTGTCTGCTGGGCTGGCGATGTTCTTGCTTAGTAAGGTCGCGATCTTTGGAGTATCACTCGCTTTAGGTGTACAAGGGAAGTCAATTCTGACATTGAGCATGGTGAATTTTGCAAACCGGCGTAATGGATTTTACAAAGAGGGGTAATTGCTTCAATCTTCGGCCAATTCATCTCTTGGCGCAAGCATAAAAAGGCAAGAAAAGTTTCTAAACTTTTTGGATTCTATTCTTTGGTTGACTTTGGAAACATGAATATTGGACATATTACGCGCGAAGATAACACGGCCTCAGCATGTATCAGAGTCGCTAGCCAGTGCCTGCCTGTCTCTATTTCAAATTGCAATCACTCGTTTTGGATGGACTCGTTCAATGCGGAGTTTACGGTTCGTGTTACACAAACGTGGAGAAGAAAATCAATTGTGTTGCTAAAATGTGGTGCCTAAGAAACTCGTGTACCAATGATCATAACCCTCGCGTCCTCCCACCATCCACCAGGCCCAATCGTTTAAACTCAACACACCACCTACGCCGCCAACACCCCTAAAGCCGGCGTCGGCACCGCCACCGCGCCCGCCGCCTGACTCGGCCGTGGCTGCACAATATGCGCGTCCGGGCGCACTTCAACAACCTTCTGCACAGCACTCGGCAAGCTCCCTAGCAGCACCTGCAGCCTCTCAATATCTCTACACGGCGCCGCCACGCCCGGCCCCTTCGCCTCTCTGCGCTCCCTCTTCTCCCTCTCAGATTCCGCACTCCCTGGCCCACCTTCGACCTCGGGGACCTCGCCGAACAGCGCACGTAGCCGTGACCTGTGACGGTCAAGGTTGAAGCGGATCAGAAACTGGTCAACCGCGCGCCAGCCTGATTCGAGCGCGGAGACGATCCAGCCGTGGTTGGAGCTGAACGCCTCGCCGGCAATGAACAGGAGGCCCTCGGCTGCAGGCCGTGTGAGCAGCGGGTAGAGAGTGGTGAATTGGCCCGGCCTGAAGCCCGTGCAGGCGCCGGCGGCGAGGGGGTCGCGGTACCAGTCGTACGAATGGTGCGTGAGGTACAGCTGCTGCAGGCGCTCGTAGGTGATTTTGCCCTCGTGGAGCCGGGCAAGCCCGCGCAGCAGGAGCTCCTTCAATTCATCTTCGCCATTCGGCGTGTCGCGGGACAGCAACGAGCCGAGACGGTGCGCGTCCTCCGTCCACGCGTAGCTGCACAGCAGCACGGCGGGCTGGCCGGGCGGGTCGTGGATGTTGTATGACGGGTACACGCAGTTGCGCAGCGGCTCGTCGGTGGTCCCGATTCCGCCCGACGTGATGCCGAGCTCGATCCACCACGCGCGCGCGAACTTGATGGCGACTTTTGTGGCGGGCGTGAGGTGGAGCGAGCGGATGGCCGTGCGATGGCCCCAGTTCAGCGCGGCGTCGTCGAGGTCCATGCGTTGCATGCAGCTGAGCGTTGTGGTGAGGAAGACCGCCGAGTAGTCGCGCGGGGTGGGCTCGCCAACGACCGAGACTGCCATGGGGCGGGGGACGGTGGGGTAGTTTGTGAGCGCGATGCGCGTGACGGTTTTGCCCATCACAGGCGGAGAGGAGAGCATTTCCGCAGTGTTTTCGGCGAGGAGCTGGGTCCCGCCCTCGATGCACCGCCAGTGCTGCGTGTTGAAGTCGATGGTTTGGAAGACGCCCTCGGGAAAGCCGACGCTGAAGAGATCGGTTGTGCCGGCGAAGGCTTCGAGGTATTCGATTATCTCCGGGGTGTAATAGGGGCTGTGTGGTTCTTAGGGCTGTGGGGACTGGAAGAGCGGAGGGGTAGGGGGATGTGAGAATACTCACCGCCGTGTCTTCAAGTGCTCGCGCGTGCTCAGGTCGTCCTGCGACATCAGCACTTTCAACGCCGTCTCCTTGGCACGCAGCGACTTTGCGTCGCGCATCATGGTCAGGTACGGCTCCATCGCGGCCTGGATTAAGTCGCCGGGGTCTTCCTTTGGGAGCCTGCGCAATCACCATATCAGCATCAGGGTCAACATCAACATCCACGTCAACATCGCTGGCTGAGAGGAGGATACATACGCGCCCTGCGTCTCAACGTTAAATGGATTCGTCTCCCACGGCACTTTTCCCTTCATCTGGCACACGTTGTTGTAGCGGATCGGGACGTTGACGGAGCCAGCACTCTGGTAGAACGGCACCGTCAAGGTGCTGGTTGCGCGGCAGTGCTCGAAGAACCTACCTCACTCGTCAGCAAATTCCTCCCACCACCCCCCCCTCTCTCCTCCCAACACACGCCCCAGGACAACCTACCGGTCCATCATATGATTATCTGGAAACCGCATCGCGCCGACATCATAATAATCATGCCCCCTTATCTCCTCACACGGCTTCTGTGGCAAACAGCTCCCATGCGCACGACACGGCAACGCAGCCTTGCAACAGCTTGCTGCGCCCGCCGTCGCCTTCTCGGGGTCATCATGCTCCCCGCAAGCCTCGGCGCGCTTGCACTCGCGCTCGCTGTCGCAGTCGTCGTGCGGGATACAGCCCTTATGGGCTACACAGCGGCCATGCGTTTCGTCGGAACACACCCGGTGGGCCTTGCAGCGGCCGTGCTCCTGGCATACCTCGTGCGGATCTGCGGGGCGCTCGGTAAAGTGGTGGGTGTAGCAGCGCCCGCCGAGACGCGAGGGGTTGGCCTCGAGGATCTCGTAGGATACGTCGGGGATGGCGAGGGCGTCGAGGATGAACGCGATGTAGAGACCGCAGATTCCGCCACCGACGATGCCGAGTGAGATGGGGGAGGGCGGGACGGTGTACTTGAAGGAGTCGGGGATTGGTGGGAGCGTGTCGGGCGTTATCCAGGACGTCGAGGTGAGCGGGGGTGCAGTGGTAGGGGCGACGGTGGCGGGGTCAGCGGTGGCGGGCGCGTCTGGCGCCTTGACTTCTGGCTCCGCGGGCGCGGGCGCGGGCTCGTCGTCGCCCAACACGGCCTTGACCACCTCGACGCCAAACCACAGCGCGGACACAAGCGCCACATCGACGGCAATATCAGCCAGCTTCACGCCCTCCCCCGCTGCGGCCGTCCCTGCAGCCGCCACTGTCCCTCCAGCAGCTGCTGCGGCACCGTCGATCGCAGTCTTTTTCTCGACCGCCACCGCCACCGCCGGCTTCTCTTCGACGGCCGCCGCCGCTGCCGCTGCCGCCTCGCCGGGAAGGTGCAGCGCGTCGCCGCCGTACTTGATGCTCTTCACAAGCGTGGGCTTTGCGGTGTCCTCGTTCGGACCCGGCGAGAGCGTCGGGATCAGCTGTAGCCCGGAGCGCTTGTGCTCGCGCAGCTCTGCGGCGAGTTGGTCGCGGACTATGGTGCGCGCCCAGATTGTGGAGGCGCTGGGGGTTGGGCGACCCATTCTGGTGCTGGTGGTGGCAGGTGGGAGGCGTGTGGGTAGTGAGTGATTTGTCGGTGATATGGGGATGGGGATGGGAGGAGAGTGAGGAATGAGAGGGAGAAGGAGTGGTGGGGGGCAGTGGGGTATATATATACCCAGCTCGCCGTGCGGACACACCCCACACCGGGCAATCGGTCAACGAGGAACGCTCCGCAGATCCTCCATGCAAGTCCTCGCCAATCTCGCCATCCATCGAAAGCCGCACTCCACGCGTTCACGCTCAGCGCATTGCATCCACCCCCAGTTCCAACCACACCAGTCGGAGACCATCTGCACAGGCCTGCAGCATGGTCTACACCTGCACGCCCGATCCAGCCCACCAGCCGACTGGAATTTGTGTTGCTATATCCTGTCGGCCGAGGCGTATTCTGCTACAGGTGGGTCTCAGACGCGTATATTGGTGTATGAGTGCTGATCGAAAGTTACGGGAAGATGCTTTGGATTTCGTGCGTTCATAGTATACTACGGCGTTTCCCGTAGCGATAGTACAATGTGAGGATTCTTGCAGATGTAACAAGCAGATATTGAGAGGTGCATGATCGACTGGACGCACTGCTGAGTTTGGCCAGGTTCTCAGCTGGCGAGTAATCGAAACGCGACCAGTCGCTCCCGTGCCTCGCTATCGAATCTGAGTCGAACCGCTGGAATTACAGAGCTCGCCGTGTCTCCAAAGAGTCACCATAAACACCCAAAAGCACACAGTAGACTACCGATTTTTGTGGCACAGAAAGTTGAGTTTGCCAGTATCAGCTGTCCTGTCCAACCGTTGTTTCATTGCAAAACGCAGCCCATATCCCTTGCGCAACATCAAGCTTCGCCTGCAGACTGCAGTACACCCCGCATTCCCTTTGCATCCTACGACTCCTACAATTCGCCTACAGCACGCACTCGCTCGTCCAACCGTGTTAGGACGTGTTGCGCAGTACCTACACCAGTTCCCGGCCGAGTCAGTGCCCAAAGCCCTTATCGCAGCTGAACTCAGACACAGAGAAAAGCAAGCAGCCATAGCGGGGTGGTTCGCATGTGTGTCTCTCGTATTCACTGTGGGAGCGTCCAACTGCGGTGGCCGGTCGTAGAAACAAGCATCGATCGACAGTGCGGCGCGGGGGCGGGGCGGATGCAAGCGAGAGATGGAGGCGAGACGGGAGATCGTGTAACGACGCCCAGCTGAGTCTGCCCAGCGTCGTGATAATTGAGCGGAGCTGGCTAATGGCAGGATTGGTTCCCCGGAAACACCTACGTCGTGGCATAGCGCGGGAGATAGCTCAATGTTCCACACTATGTACTGCGAAGGTCCTACGAAATTGCGGGAGTGGAACACTTCCCGTAGCGTCTGAAGCTCACTTCCAAACCTCGCAGTCACAACAACCTAATTATAATGGTTATTCATCGAATGCTTGGATTCAATGAACAGATATTAAATTATTTGAGGTCCACCTTTCAAAAACACTTTGTAACCGCTGAAGTTTGTTTCCTTTAGAAGGCCTCCAGATCGTCAAGGGGAATTTTCCGGTAGGTACGCAAAATCAGACAAACTTGCCGCAATCAATCAATCCACAATGTCTTAGAAAATACCAGCTGAACTTCTGCACGGCAGACAAAGCGGCTAGGGACGTTACACCGGCGATCGACGTCTCTGGTCGTCGCACGGGCGTAGAGTCGCGTCTTTACATGCCTACTGTTGCGTTACAAAAGGTTGATTGTGTTTCATTGAACAATTGTATGCACAGCTGAAGACAGGGAGAAGAGAAGACCAGAAGAAGGGTGATAGGACGCTGTGAGAGCTGCGCCTGAGTGATTGAAACTGAATGACAACCGGTGCAGAATTACAAGAACACAGCCGTTGGCAAAATGTACAATGTATAGACTCAGTGCGCAAGCCACCACTCCCCGCCGCCCTGATCTGGACAAACCGTTGTCACGCAGCAAGCCACTCATGTAAAACTCGCTCCGAACGCCGCACCGCCGCCCGCAACCGCAATCCAATGTCGCACCGGGAACCTGCCCGCCATTGGACACATGTGGAATCACGCACGCACGCGCACGCGCATGAGGCATTCATGCATTCCATCGGCCGAGACATACTCCCCACAAACTCTTGATTTGGTCGCGATGATGGCGTACAGCGGGGGCTGTGGGATCGGCTAGCTCACTTGCAGAGCGTTGCTTTTAGAAACAGAGCGCATGAGGATGTATCTGATATTGGGTTGTTGAGTTGGATTGGGTTGGAGGACTTAGGGGATGAACGATTATGGCGGGGCTTGCATGCGGAACCTGCGTCCCAGTGCTCGGATTGGACTTGCACTGGGGGCCGTCTTGGGGGAATCATCCATCCAACCTTCCAGACCTAGGGAGTGGCCGTGCTGCTTGGACTTACGGAGGGCAGAGGCTGGGTTTTCGGGGAATCAATGGCGGTCAATTGTCGAATGAATGAATACACGATTTTCAGTGTCCACCACTGTGCGTTGTTTTTTCATAGCCGAGAATAAAAGCGCACTAGCTGCTACTCCTAATACTCAAAATAAATTCTGAGTAGTGTTAGGGAGTGCCGCGATCTTAGATCATTGCACTTTCTATCACACACTGCTTACCTAGCCATCACCGACGACAACCATAATTGTACATGGCAGGTCGACACGAGGAGAAAATTTTTACTGTGCTTTCGAGCTGGGCAAAAAGAAAATTCCGCCACCGGGAATTGAACCCAGGTCTGGCCGGACCTGTGAAGGAACAGAACTCTGTTTGAGAGCGGCCGATTAGCCACTACACCATGGCGGATCACATGTACTCACTCGGGGACATGGACTTTGTGACCCTCGTTGCTGATGACGCGTTTTGATCAGTGAGGAGTGTGTGCGCCATTATCGCCGCACGCTTTTTCTTACGCTTAGTAATTTGACAATTAGACATTCTTGACAAAACTATCGCATCCGGTAAAACTGTTAATTGATGCCACTCAAATGATCAATCACACAGAAAATTATGCGAACATCGATTGTAATGTTAACGATGTCTTTTATTTTTTAGGCGATTAAGCTGCCAAGAAGAAGCATAAAAACGCGAACCATGAGCACATACGTCTCCTCAATGGACCACTTGATGAAGAACCCTTCTGGTCTTCTTCTTCTTCTCCCTCCTATCCTTCCCATCGTCTCCCTTGCCCCCCTTCCCCTTCTTTCCCTTCTTCCCCCTCTTCACCTTCACCTCCACCTCCTCCACCGGCGCCAGTCCGCCGGGAACCAGCCACACCAACGGGCCCTCCCCCATACGCTCCACATTCGCCTTCAACTTGCGCATATTCTCCACGCGGCCGGGCATCTGCGCCGTCCAGCGGTCGCCGCGCATCTCCCAGTCCAGCTCCAGCGCCGCCACAATCGCGCCGGCGGAATACTCGCGCCCGTACCACGCGGCCACCAGCGGGCTGAAGCGCTTCGCCATGTACTTGCACAGGCGCAGACAGTTGTCGGCGGCCTTGAGGTAGTCCGCGTGCACGTACTCCGATACGTTGGGGGGCGGGAAGGCGAGAGGGTCGAGGGCGTGCCCGATTTGGTGCGCGGCTTTGCTTTGCAGCATTTGGTGGTAGGTCAGGATGAATTGGTTGCAGAGCGAGCGGACGTCGGGGGAGAGGCTGATGGCGGGGGGGGTGGGGTAGGCGAGAGCGGCGGCGTTGGCTATGTAGGCGCTCGCCATTTGTGCTGTGGGGTCGTTTGTGTGATTGTTGTGGTTGTTGTGGTTGTTGTGGTTGTTGTGGTTGGCTTACGCGGTTCGTGTGTTGTTGTGGATGGTGGTGAATGAAGATTCGATTTGCTGGTGTGCGGTTAGCTTTATTGGGATTGTGCGTCCATAGAATGAGTGGAGATTTCAATATTTGCCGTCTATGTTCAGTGTGCAAATCGCGTAACGCAGCATTGAAATCTATCACTGCAATAGAAATGGTAGGGATAATGGGCTGTAGTGTGTGAAGCTCACTCCCAAGGCTCGCTGCATAACAACAACCAAGTATAATGGATGTTCACAGTCTCCTTTGTTGAAGATGAGAGCGCGAAAATTTAGAGTAATTGTGTTATTCAGAGTTATGAACATAGAAGGTGTCCAAACCCCGGGAGTAATAGGTGACGACCGCCTTACATCACATGAATAAGCGATAATTCTAAACCGAGTGATCCACCATGCCGAATCACCACTTCCAACATCCTTCAATTTAAATGACAAACCTTGAATTGCAAACACAACCCTCCTGGGCCTCTTACATGTTCTCACAAGCCTAGCTCAGGAGTTCTTGCTAGCTCTTAGCACCTCATACTTCGGTAGTAGTATCAACAAGCTGCCGAGAAACGAAGTGTGTGACTTGACAAGTAGATAAAAAGTCCGGGCACGAGAAAAGCTGTCATTTCCCATTCAACTCTTGATCCTTACCGTGTACACACCCAAGTAGCGTGTTATCCAATATCTGTAGAAATTGGACAGTTCCGGCAAGGAGAAACTAGTGTAAGCAGCATCGTGGTATTCTGTGATTTGATTTTGACTTCTCCCCACGAAATCCCATCATGACGTAGCACTCTGCATAATTTCAGGCTCACACTGTCAACAGAGAAATTTACCGAAAAACACAGTACGATTAGTATGTATATATCCGCCAGGGCTTTTGTTACACACGCGCATCCTGCGTAAGCCAAAAAACAACAGCATAATGATCTTTGTGATCCTATTCTGATTAGATAATAAATTACCAATCGTCCAGGCCGTCTGAAATCTTGCAGACATCGTCCGTCACACAGTGACACGATAAAATACAAAAAGGATATTCCGCCACCGGGAATTGAACCCGGGTCTGGCCGGACCTACTTTGAGGAACTCTGTATGAGAGCGGCCGATGCTAGCCACTACACCATGGCGGATCATGTCAATGTTGCAGGGTCGTAAGTATATATTTGCAAAACGAACGACGTAACATCATAGCACCCATCTAAGATTGCACCCTTCTGAATCTATCTTCTGAGTAGAAAGGCTGACAGCGAGACCAAGGGAGCTCGGTTGTTGGAGCTACACACGGCGAAAATTCCCCGCATCAGAAGATTCGCCTTGGGAATCAGCGTGGCCGTGTTGTAGCGTGCCATCCAAGCCATGTTTATTTCACTCCTTGAACGGCTTGCACAGAAGATCTCATAAATCAACACTATTTTAGACAAAAAAAAGGCCATTGAATATGGTAGTCTATACATAAGGAAAACCCAGACGCCCCCCAAACTCCAAACTCCAAATCAGTCCCTACTCGCTCTTTCCATTCTCCTTAACCGCCTCCTTAACATCCTCAACCACCGTATCACCACCCGCGCTCGTGCCATGTATCCAATCCAGCACGCCCCATGGCGCAAAGTTCCCCTTGCCGCCTTTCGCAAAATGGCGATCAGTTCTCTTAGTCGCCCCTCCTAGCATGCTGTACACCGTGCTATACCCAGAGTATGTCGTCACCTCCTCCACGCTCACAATCGCAAGAAACAGGTACCACGTCAACAAATGAAATCGAAACAACACGGCGGGGGCATAAATCGGCAACCACCGCGCGACGAGGTACACAATGGGGTGGTCGTAGTGCGCTACCGTGCTCCAAGGAGCCTTGACTCCCATCTGCCAGCGGTTGTGCAAGCGCGCCAGCATACCATCGCCATGTAGAAATACACGGTGGATATAGTAACCGCTGAGCTCGCGCAGCAGTACGGCGCGGAGGACGCCCCAGAGAATCTCGCCCGGCATTGGCAGCGTTGATGCAATTCGCAGAGCGGATTTGCGTCCCATCCCAGTCGTAAGTGAATATTCGACTGCGCCCTGAGCGGCGACGCCGAGGAGGGTGTTAAATAGTGCCCATCCTAAGACGCGGAGGCGCTGGCCGCCTGGGGCGATTCCTCCTGCGCCCCGGAGCTTGATGTTGCGGGCGAGGGATGGGAGAAGCGAATCGAAGAGCTGGAAGAGGAGCGCAGGGGTCCAGAAGAAAAGGATGCGGATGATGAGGGTGCCGGCGAGTTCGATGCGGATCGGTGGGTGCGAGAGGAGGAGTGTTGACCAGGTTAAGTAGAAGAATAGCAGGTTAAGGGAGGTAGACCAAGAGGTGGAGGAGGTGAAGAGGAGCGAAAGCCCGGAGAGGGTGACCAGCATGTCAAACATAGCGGTGGTAGTGTTTCAAACGGCGCGTTATGTTATTTTGCGGGCCGGATAGCACGTTCGGATTCGAGACGGCGTGTGAGTAATTATCGCGTTAATAGTGGCGCCGACGACGATGTTGCTCGATGTGTATGAGAGAAACAAACAGTATTCAATTCAGGAGGCACAGTGATACATATCTGTTTTTCACTCCCAGAGTTCGAGTCGCCGCCACTGTATCCGGTTTGCTGGCAGACCCTGACGTGACGTCACGCTGAGGAACCACGTCGCAACGATTTCCACGCGCTGGTTGGCCATTGTGATTCCAACTGCATCCCACAACACGAAAAAAAAAGGGTTTGCTGGCAGTGGTAAAAGTTTGTCTCGAGCCATAGGGAAGAGGTGAGGAACAGCGGATGAGGGAACAGATCGTTAGTGTAATGGTCATAAGTAAGCGAGGTAGTTGGGGAGCACGGGCCGCACGGGGGATAGAGATGCGATTATCTAAGCGGCACCATTGTCATTCCACGTGGAGTGGCAGTTTGCCCTACAGATTCGAATACATGAGATGCCAGGAGACCTGAGCCGCCCATTGCACATTACCAAAATGAGGCAGAGTGCAGCATTGACAATTCCAATAATGGAAACCTTACAGTTTGTCGAGCGCCGACTTGCTTAGTGGCTAGAATTAGAACCACAAAGTCACACATATATATATATACTTGCTTGTTCAATTTAATCATTAATATGCCTAGGTTTTGCCAAAACTTCCCGCACGGTCCCAGCGAGTGATATTTCATTTCATTGAAAATCACTCGCTCCGACTGTCCGACACAAGTAGAGGTAGCATTGCCAATCAAGCTACCCTATAGTACCCGCTCACCCCTACTTCTTCAACAGCACCAGCACACTTCTGATCCCTCGGTAACCTTGGCTTCGGGTCTCCACGTTCTTTGCCCGCTGCATCCGGGAAGTAACGCGTTTTGTGGTATTCTTTGTCATGCATGGACTTCATGTGCTTAGACAGATTTCCTTTGTCCCTCGAAACAGCACCGCAGATCTCGCACCTGATGCCCTCGCCTCCGTGAAGCCACTTGACGTGGCGGTTGCGGTCATGAATATTTGGGAATGTCCAGTCACAGGTGGGGCAATGCTCAGGACGCGTATGTATCAGCAAGTGCTTTTTGAGTAGACTTGGGCGTGTGAACCGCCGCGGGCAGTGGGAGCACGGGTATCGGTTGGCGGGGTTGCATTGAGCTGGAGTTGGAATGCGCGGGCGGGGCTGGTTATTGCCTAGGGGTGTAACACCAGCAGCGCGTTGAGAGGGCGATTTAACCGTATTTATGGAGCTTGGGACCGTGCCCTCAATCGACCCTAACGTGCTCGGAACGAAAGTAATGGAATTGACTAGAGGAGGAGGTGGTTTGGGGCTGTGAGCAACCGTTGCTATCTGCGCTGGGTTGGTGTCTTTAGATAAAAGCGCAGGGTCGATATGCTGCTTGTGGGGGGGCAGCTGCAGCTCGTCATAACGAGGTGCACGGGCTGACAAATAAGTGTGTTGGTCGTTAACTTTGCAATATATACTACCAAAGTCGTCCTCGGCAGCGGGATCGGCTTTAGATTGATCTAGTAATCGTGAGACGTCGACGGCAATGGCGTTGCCTATATGGCTGCTTTCGGGGTTGCCTTCGGGAGAGTGTTTCCCAGATCCGTTTACCGAGCATGGGTTGTTCATTTGTCTATCCCTATTATATTCATATATATATCTAGAATGTTTTTATTAGAAGTTTCATCAAGAATGAGACTTCCAGTGGCGTGGCCTACAGGTATTCTTGCTGCAACGCCTTTAGTAATGCAAAGTCGTAGCTAGTGTCTAGTTCGATTGGCATCGCAGCGAGATATTGCAGGCTAAGGATAGATTAATGCACAGGTATTAATATCTCTCGCGGGTGGGTGTTGATGCTCGAGGCGGTATCTAGACGAACTATCAGATCTATATTTACTCTCAAAGGCAAATCAAATTCAAGTACCTGCAGTGCCCAAAGACAAATCAAATAAATATCGATGTCGTCCTCAAGCATTTCAGTGAATATTCCGGAATGGCCGTTGCCCTACCCTCGCACCTTAGCTAGCTACGGTGTAGAGTTAATTAAGCTGCAAGTTGTGGGTTCGGATGTCGTAGTAGTAAGCAAAATTCTAGTCGATCTAGCTATTCGGTAGGTGAAAACTTTTCAGGAGATTCTGAAGGACTGGATCACCTTACTGGAGCGCATAACCACCATTCTAAATACTTGTGAGTTGCCTAGCAGCTTTTATTTTTTGATCGACGTCGTCTTGGCGTTCATGCATCCCCTCAGCCCTACAGTGCACAGCCGACTTTTCAAAAAAGACATGCGCACGCACGATAAGCTATCGCAAATCCTAGCTAAGTCTGTATATCTGTCTTGAGATTATTCGCGGGAAGGGGGTTTGTTTCTCTTCTACATAGCCTGTAAATTTTTCTTTCGTCATCTACTCTGCGTAGCGAGTATTTTTGCGGGGTGACGGCCGGGCCGGACCGTGGACTTGGCCCGCACTTTTCCAAGCCTCGTCCCGCAATTTTTGTTACCTCGTAGCTAGTTTTTGAAGTAAGAGCTTTCAGCATAATGTGGGGTACCAGCCAATCACAATGGCTAAGACGCTTGCCTGAGCCAGGTTTGTGACGTATTTCTGTCATAAGGCCTCGGTAAATTCGCTAGGTGTTAGTATACCTGCACAGGCTCAGTTACTCATCCAACTGTAGATCTGCTTTAACCCACGTAGTACAGTCACTGTGCCCAGGTTGGCACCCCGGTCTTAACGACTTGCCGCTGTACTTTTTTTTCTCTCTTTTTCGACTTCAATCTTTTTTTCCGCATCATTGACGACCGGAGCAGAACTCTCTGTTGCCGTGTCTAAGAGTGAGTCGATTTTAGTACGTAAAATAGGCGGTTCAGCAGGCTGATCAACAGATCTATTAGAAGTACTAGTAGGTTGATATTTGGGCCTGGTATCTGCAACCTTAGCTTGATCATAGCTCTAGAGCGGCCCATCTTGAAGTAGAGTACAGCTTGCAGTAACTAGCCCAAGCAACTGCGTGTTAAAGCCCTAGTGTCCTATTGGTTTTCCATGGAGAGCCCTATCTCCTCTCGCTGCCTTGCTATGGACACGACGGGCCAGACTCTGTGCATTTCAGTGCTTGTGATTGGCTTGAAAAGAGGGATCATGCACGTAAATTCCACCCCAAGGCTGTGGTATGCATTACTGCGGCGCGGAAGCGCGAACAGTGCGAAAATCGATCGACTAGGTAGAAATCGGACTAAATTACAGGAAACCGCATAATTAGCTGCAAACTCCAATTGCAGCTGCTAGGGAATACAGGTAATCGTGTTCGCTATCAGGGGAAAGACACTGGTGCACTACTTTCTGTATTCTCAAAGTCGCAACTATGAAGATGATGAAATGGCTCAAGAACATTGGTAGAACTACATAATTAGATTTCCAGTTGAATCGAGTTAATCACATAATATGAATATTCTTTCATAAATGCCTAACGTAACTCCGTAAAACAATTTGTTTACTATTCCACCAGTGGTTCCGCCGATTAGCTAGGCTGCCCAGATTCATTCACAGATGACCACAGAAACTTGTACTAGGCTTTGGTTAACCGAATGTACAGCCTTCCAGAGCTTTGCCTAATGTTTCGAAGTGATCATCAGCCACCCAAGACAGGCCGAACCTTTGAGCCCATTTACCACCTCACACCAACCTCAAAGGGTACCAAGACCCCAACACTCACTATGGAAGAACCTAACCCTGCGATTGAGGACTTACCGCAAATCTCGAAAGAACACCGAAAACTCTTTCAACGCATGATCACCATGTACCACTACCGTCTCCTCGCTGCGTGGGGCACCTTTTTCCGCGGCGAATCTGTCCCCGCGTACGGCAGGAATCCACCCTGCATCTACGACTGGTCACTCGATAAGATCAAAAAAGCCGTCAAAAACTTTGAGAACCACCTCGGGCACTACTGGCAGTACACACAAAAATCAGTGGCACTCTGTGACCCGCATACTATGCCATCAAGGAATTCGATTATCATGATGATACAACATGCGAAGAAGCTGATACACGATATACCCTACGAGGGAGAATGGAGTGATTCGGAAAATCTGGAGCGGTGCTTAGATATTGTGGAATTTTTCTTGTTTGTGAATAAAACCAGGCTTTGGGTCGATCCTGGGCCCGGTTATGTGGCCAATGGAGAGATCGGTCTATGAGTAAAATACCACAGCTAATGAGAATAATTTTTGTTCTAGTCAGCAGTCGGAGAGGTCCCCTACTATAGTGTACAGTTGATTGGCGGAGAAACTGACAGAAAGGATGAGTGAGACAACTAGATAAAGAAACCACTGGTACAGTCGGGGCCATTAGTATTTGCAAAGGTTAATGATCATTCTCGGAGTCTTGCACTGTCTCAGTGGAACCAAAATGGATATCTAAACGGTTGCGCCGATCCTCAGTATTTTGTCTTGCTGGAATTGAATCATGACAACTCCCACTTTTTGTGAAGCAAATGGATGAAATGGTATTTTCTCACTTCTGGTAGAGCGAATCCTATTTTCTAAATAGAGGACTTCCAGTAGAAACTGAGAACAGGTTTGCAAGGGAAGATTTAGAAAAGTCGTCGTTCTAAACCTCTTTACAGAGGGGGTCTATAGAAAAGATAGAAAAGCGACTTTTATTGGATGCGAAGATTATGTCAGAGCAACAGCCTCGAGGTGGGAGCTAACCACTTCAGCTTAAGTCGGGAACGAGTTTGGTTCTATCCCAAATCCTATTTTCTAAGTTCGTTCTCAAGCTCTACGGGAGCCCATCCACCTGGAACTGTATACTTTCTACAAACTCCAACAATTATGTGGTTCTCAGCCTTTAATTTCTCTACCTCTGTAGTATGCTCAGATATTAGCTTCTTCAATTTTTCCACCTCTGAAGAATGCGCAGATTTTAGTTTATTTATCGCGAACCTAGCCTTTTTCAGTGAGGCTTGTTCAATGTTTTTCTTGTTCTCAGCGTTCAATTTCTCCAACTGTGTAGAATGCATAGATTTTAGATTGCTCTCTGTAAGCCGTAGGGCGAGAGCTAATTCCGTCGACTCAGTCTTCAATTTCTCCACCTCCGTAGCATGTTCAGATATTAGCTTCTTCAATTTCTCCACCTCTGAAGAATGCTCAGATTTTAGTATATTTATCATGAAGTGGGCCTTGTTCAATGAAGCTCTTTCAATGTTTTTCTTGTTCTCAGCGTTCAATTTCTCCAACTGTGCAGAATGCATAGATCTTAGATTGCTCTCTAAATTCCGTAGGGGGAGAGCTAATTCCGTCGACTCAGCCTTCAATTCCTTTACCTGGCTAGCATACCCCCGGATCGAAGCTTGAAACATCCTATCATTCTGATCGGAAGCTCTCCTCATGAGTCCCACTAAATCAACAACAAAATCTCCGCCTTCCGCCACCAGCTCCTTTACAGCTTCCCCAAACTCACTTCCGAAGAATGCTTTTTGCTCTAGCACACACCACCTTGCTAATATTCCTCGCATCTTCTCATCCGTGTGTTTATAGACGTATCGTACCAAGTTTGTCAGTGGTCTAGGCGTGGATTCTGATAGCCCCTGCACAAAGTGACACAGTGCTAGCTCCGCCAACGGCACGACCTGTGTATAGAGAGCGATCGCATAAATCTTAGCATGCGCCAATGACCACTGCTCAAGATGATTGATTGTACCCGGTCCCGGGGTTTCCAGAAGAGCAACAGCCCACTCTTTGTTCAACACCGGTAGTTCTGCAGGCTTGACAACTTGGATAAACCGGGTGATTGGTGTTATGGGCCGCTCGTGCTTTTCAGATAGCGTGTCGGTCACCTCAGCGGACACAGACACAGCCGATTCCTCTTCAGGTTGCTCATCAGATTCCTCTTCAAGTTGCTCATCAGATTCCAGAGGCAAAACATCCTGTTCTTCGTCTCGAGGAACGACCTCGAGGTCTGGCCCGGTGTATTGACCAGTGTACAGGAACTCCAGAAACCGCGATACTGTGTCGGGATCCCACTGTTCCCACCAGATGGTTGTGCTTTTGGACTGGGTCCAGCTGTCGGAAGAGACGAGCGTACGTATCGTCGGGGAGTGATGGCACAGAAGCTCACGGTGAGCCGTGAAGGGGACGTGGGAGGGGCCAGCGTGAATCGTGTAGACCTCGGAGAGCAGAATACTCTGGTAGTTGGGAGGCGGCTGCGACATGGTGGAATATAACAACGATAATTAAGCGGGACTGGAGTTCGACTGACTACAACATGGCCGCAGTCGGTGTACCGAGTGGGACATTATATTTTACTGCCTGTTGCCTACTTGCGTACTTGCGCCAAGCCGCGGGGGAGCTGTATGTAGAGTACAGGCCCACACGAAAAAGAGAGCTCTGGTTGCTCTACCACCCCTGGAAAAGCGACTTTTTTCACATACAAAATTTAGTATGGTGGAAAATCATTGGTAATGAGACTTAAGTGTCACGTCTCATTACCAATGCTTTTCCAATGCTTTTCCAATGCTTTTCCAATGCTTTTCCAATGCTTTTCCAACGAATTACCGGTGCTTTTCCAATGAATTACCAATGAATTACCAATGAATTACCAATGAATTATGTACAATTGACTGTCACCCCGGCTTCGGCCGCTGCTGCCCGGCCGGTGCTGCTGCCCCCCGCTGCTGTCCCCGCCGCTGCTGGCACCCCCGCCGCTGCTGGCACCCCCGCTGCTGCTGCTGCCCCCGCCGTTACGGCTTGCCCACGAGACCGCCCTTGCCGCTGCTGCTGCCCTGGTTGCCTCTGATGCTGCTGTGCCTGCTGCGAAGAGAGTCTCTCATTAGTGCTTGCCCTTGACTGTTAATGGATGGAGACTAGTAGCACTTACCACTATCAATAGTTCAGGCATGCGGCACGCTGTAGACACTGAACATCATCAGTACAGGTTGATGCTGAAGACAAAGTCACTTACAAGTAAAACCAATCGAACATGGTGTTTAGGCGAGGATGGTGTGGCAGGGACAGGAGATGGAGCAACAAGTCAAAAAACAGGCGAACTACTGCTTTAAATACGCGAGAGTACGTAGTGTTTGGAAATGCATTGGAAATGCATTAGAAATTCAACGTTCTATGGAGGGTAAAGATCGTGAAGCCGTTGGTAATGCATCGTTGCCACACTAGCAGGGGTTGACCAAGGCAAAGATCAACTGAATCCACGGTAATGCATTGGTAAAGCATTGGTAATTCATCGTTTGTATGGGAGGAAAATCATCGTAAAGTGGTTGGAAAGTCATTGGAAAGTCGTTAGAAACAGTTTTGTATGGGAGATGGTGCGGAGCAACCGCGAGAGCAATCATTACCCAATGCTTTATCGATTTTAGCGCGGTTTCAACCTCCGTTTGTATGAGAGAGCCGCAAAAAGTCGCTTTTCCAGAGGTGGTAGAGTTGGGTGCATCCAGACAACCCTTCGTTGGTGTGGGTGAAGTATTTATGATTGGCTATGAAATTCAATGGAAAAAGGGCAGAATTCTTCGACCACCATCTTGAGGCGACCGCTTATGTTATGGCGGGATTCATTTATCGCTCATACAATATTTCAGGTTTCGTTAAAGTGCACAAATAGTGGTTGGTATATATCAACTTGTCATGCGCTATCGATGTTCTGAGGGTTTAGCGAATCTACACCAAAAACACCGGATTCAACAGTTCATGAACACTCAAATAAAGGAAAATAGCAATTAATTGATTGAGTAGATAAGAAATTTACGAGCTAGGAGTGGCTACAGATGTAAGTATGTTTTTGGTGAACGACGAACGGTTTTGGCCCCTACATTGCAATTAAGAGTGCTCAGTCGTTACCGCCCTGAAATGTCGCGGCGACTGAGTGTATCGTCTGTATCTGGCGGATCGTAAGGTTGCAAAGGCCTACAGGGGATGTTCCCTCCGGGGACATATAACCCAATGCAACAATCAATGGTCGACTCCCATCACAATAGTTTTTAGTTTACAAAATAAAGCTAGAGTGATTTAATCCCGATGTATTATTCAAAAAAAGCTTCGCTGTGCAGCTAGGAACACCTACTGTCAGATATTTATCGCCATTTGTATTCAACGGTTGCTGTGGGCTCTTGTACAGCACGTCGCCCTCGATGCTACAATCCGCCGGGTACAATCATAAGGGGAGCTCTAAGTCGATTATGCACTCGCTATCACTCGATTGTGAAACTTCTGTGTGTATTACGTAGTGACATCTACCGTCTATTTAAGTTCTGTTTGGCAGGCTCTGCTCTCTTTCCTGTACCATTCACCAGAGATCATGGCTCAGTACAATCCGCATACCCTCCAGAGCTTCATCGCCATCTTTCAAGAGCTTCATCGTCTAACAACAAGAGACGAATGTTAGATCAGGCCCGATAGCAATCATACCCTCCAACAAACCGTTCATCTTACATGAAGCTCTACACTTCCCGCAACACCACCCGGAATCCCGGGCCTTGCCCACAGTCTAGCAATTATTAGGGGTTCTCGTCCATGTAATTGGCTCACGATCGGTATGTACGAGATCTAGATGTTTTTCCAACAGTTCATCTAACCGTTGACACAGCTCTTGCTCTAGTACACAGCTCGATTTAGTAGGTACATACAACCTTTCTCAATTTACTCGATGAACCGTCGATGAACCGCCGGAGTCTGAGAACCCCAAGGTTACGGAAATACAATATTTTCCAGCTGGCTTTATCATGATTCTGGTGCTTAAAACGAGTTAGTGCTGTTCACGGACCGGACCCAAGTCGACCTAGGTCGACCTGAAGCAGATCGATCTGAGTTTTTCAGGTCGACCTTAGTTCCGAACCTGATATTTGGTGAGGCAGCCATTGGTATTAGTGGTGAACGGGCCCGGTGGTGGTCAATGATGGCAGCAGCTCTGATACAAACAGGACTGAATGTAGTTTTTCCTATGCAACACTGGGATTCTAGATACAATTCGTCGGGATGAAAGTAGTTAAATTATGAGGAGAACCTTGGCTATTTTATGAATGAAAAATCGTAGACTTCGGGCAAATATTGGTTGTTTATGAAGTTTTAGAAGCTGAGGGTTCAAACCGTGACCTTGAAGTAGATGTTTGCGGGTGCTCACAGGTCGCGAGGTTCAGAACCTAGATCGATCTGTGCAAACCTCCGTTTACCGAGGTCGACCTAGGTCGACTTAGGGTTTGCCCACCACTAAAACGAGTACACACATGTACCACTCACCAGGTACATAACAAGACGCCCTAGTTCTGACTGATTTTTATGCTGATTTTGTTTTCGATACAGGGATACATTTGTCTTGTGCTGATTCAACTATCGGTGTTTAGTTTCGTGCACATCGTTTCATGGATCCTGCAGCTTCAGAGGGCTGGACCGACACCAAGACGAGACTGCACACCACGGTTCACCACCCCACCAATTACGACCCCCCAAAAAGTGTAACAAAAGCTCGTCAATTTATGCTACGACCAACAACAATGACAACTCCATCATGCATCATATCATAACAGCATCCGAAAACATATGAAATCGAAAAACATATTAAGCCAGGCCTCCGCTCTACCGACCATGCCACGCAATGCAAGTCCCATCCATGCAATTTTTCCAGCTCCAATGCATCCGCTTTTGTGTATATACCAACTGTAACCAAGCCCATGCCGTGAACAAAAAGAAACAACATGCTGATGAAAGAAACAGGACCGCCGGGAATGCGTGCGATGCAGCGCTGGAAAACAGAAACGCAGATGAAAAAGAATCGAAAGCGACAAAACACAAACAAAATTCGTGAAAAAGGGAATCGCAAGACAAAACAAACACGTAAGCCCATGCTACCGTAACCGGTCAAACCCAAACTTATAATCTACAGCTCACCGACTCCCACTGCGGCTCCCCCTGCCACTTTCCGCACTCTCCCCGCCACTCCAACTCCCCTCAGCACCCTTGATCCGCCGCACCTCCCACCCCTCCTGCACGCCAATCCGCATGCCTACAGTAACCTCGATAACCGGCTCCCGTCCGCCCAGGGCCCTCTCGACGCTCTCGGCATCCCCCGCCTCGCCCTCAACGCGAATCTCAAACTTCGGCTTCACCCGCACGCCGTCACGGCCGCGCGGGCTCCACAGCATATACGGCTTGCGGTCGAGATACGGCGCCAGCGCGGTGAGCACGGCTGTCAGCGGCACCCACGCACCCTCCTGCGCCGGACTCTGCCCCGCGGCGGACACGAGCTGCTGGTTGAGGCCTGCAATCGCGAGCTGGTTCCCCTGGGCCTTAACAGTATGCCGCAGCTCCTCCGCCTCGAGCCGCAGCCGTGCAATCTCGTCCGCCAACTCCTCCGCGTCCTCGTCGTCGCCGCCAGGGACGCCGCCAAAGTGCTTCCGCGCCTGCTTGAGCATCAGGCGCGCGTTGAGCATATCGACCTTGACCCGCCACCTGCCGACCTCGTCATCCCGTTCCTGCACCAGCCGCGCCTTCTCGCGCTGCAGCGCCTCGACGCGGGAGTTGAGGGTGTTGATGGCAGACGCAAGTTCGTCGTGCGCTGGCTGCCGTTGCGTGAGTGTGTTGACTGTGGCTTCGAGCTCGGAGTTCGATTTGCGCAGGGCCTCGATGGATTGCAGTGATGGCAGGCGTTGGAGCCGTTGCTGCAGCGCCGCTTCGGATTCGGATTTGGCGGAGAGCTCAGTCCGGAGCTGCTGTACTGCCGCGTCGGCGGCCTGCAGGCGCGACTCGAGCCTGTGTAGCGTGCGCTCGGTCTGCACAGCGCGGCCGACGGCCTCAGCGGCCTCCTCCTTCGCGTTATCCAACTCAGACCGCAACTGCAGCACCACCGTCGTTGAGCTGCTACTGCTACTGTCGGCGACGTTGCGGAGTTCCAAAACTAGTCGCGAACTATTCTCCAGCTCCGCCCGCAGCTCCGAGATCGTCGTCGTATACGTCTCATTGTCCTGCCGCAGCTCCCAGTTCTCGCTCCTGAGCGCCTCCAGCTCCTGCGCATCCACGCGCCATCTTCCCGCGTCGTCCTCCAGCTCTGTCACCTTCCCGCGCAGCTCAGCGACCACGCGCCTTAGGCCCTCGCACTCGCGCTCCACGCCCTCCAGCTTGACAATGCGCATGCGCGCCTGCACCTCTGCATTCCTCGCAGCAACAAGACGCTCCGTCGTGTCCGCCAGCACCGCCGTCTTAACCTCCAGCTCATACCCCAGCTCGTCGGCACGCTCCAGCTCGGCACGCAGGTCGCGCACCGTCTCGCGCGCCGCGTCACGCTCCGCCCGCGTCTGGTCCAGCTCCATCTGCACCGCCGACGCCACGCCGCGCTCCTGCCGTTCCGCGGCGCGGGCGAGCTCTAGGTCTCGCTCGGTGCGCAGCTCGGCGAGTGCCGCCAGCGCTGCGTCGCGGGATTTTTCGACGGACTCGAGGTCCTTGGCCCAGCGCAGCGCGAGGTCTCGCTCTTGGCGCACGGCGTCGAGCTGCGAGGCGGCGAGTGCGGCGTCGCGGCGGGTGCGGTCTAGGTCCACGGAAAGTGTGGCGTGGTCGCGCTTCAGCGTGTCAAGGGCGCGCAGCTGCTGTTGCGCCGCGTCAAGGTCGGTGCGAATCTGTTGCAGTTCAACTTCGGCAGCTTCGCGCAGGTCGCGCTCGGCCTCGAAGTCGGCTTCGGTCTCTTGTCGCAGCGTTTCGAGCTGCGTCAGCTCTGCAGCCAGGTTCTTGCGCGCAGCACGTTCGGTCTCGAGGTGCGTTGTGAGTGCCGCAGTCTCGGCTTTGTGCGCCTTCACGTCGTGGCGGTACTTCTCCACCGTATCCGCCAGCGTCTTCCGCGACCGCTCCAACTCGGCCGCAGTGTCGGCCAGTAGCTCATCAGACTCGACCCGCTTCGCAGACTGTGACAGCCGCAGCTCGTGTTTGGTCGTATCGAGCTCCATCCGGAACTCCTCCAGTGCTGCGGCGGTCACGTCGAATTGGACTCGCTGTCGAGTGAGTTCCACCTGATGTGCCTCGGCCTGCACCCGCGCCGTCTCCTGCGCTTCCTGTGCCTCCTTCGCGGCGTGTCTCTTGACCTGCACCATCTCCCGCTCCATCGCGAGCAGCTGCTGTCGAAGCTCTCTTTCTGTCGCCGAAGTCTTTTGACGCTCCAGCGCCGCCTCGGAGACGGTTCGCGCGGCGATCGTGTGCGCTTCTTCGACCTCCGCCACCCGTTTGAGTAACTTCTCCTCGCGCTGCCGGAAGCCCGCTGTCTCAACTTCGTACTCCTCGATGCGTGTCCGCGATATTGTCGACTGCCGTTTGTACTCCGCGGCCTCGGCTTCGGCGTCGGACAGGCGCAGGTGGAGTTTCGACTCGCGTTCGCGGAACTCTGCTGCTTCGGTGGTGATTTGCCGGAGCTGCGTGGTCAGCATCGTCTCGCGTTCATAGAACGCGTGGGACTCCGTCTCCATCACCTCCAGCCGCGCTTTAAGCTCAACAACCTGCTCCTCCGCCGCCTCCCGTGCCCGCTGCACCTCCACCTCCACCTCGCCGTAGCCGTACTCCGGCACAACCTCACACACACCTTGCACATCCACAAACGCCATCTCCTGTCTCTTCCTCGCCATCTCCTCTCTCCTTCTCACCTCCATGAGTTCACTCTCCCGCTCCCGCAACTCTGCAGCCTCAGCTTCAACTTCTATCAACCGCGCCCTCAGCCCGTCTTCGCGCTGCCGGAACTCGCACACCTCGTTCTCGACGGCCGCCAGCCGCCGGCGCAGCGAGGTCGCTTCGTGTTCCGCGGCTTGGCGGGATTGGTGCAGAGTTGTTAGGGATGAGCGGTGGGTGTTGTCCGGGAGGAGGTCGCATATTGTTGTCACTTCGGCGAAGTCCAGCTGCTC
Source organism: Geopyxis carbonaria (assembly GCA_024516215.1). Lineage (NCBI taxonomy): Eukaryota > Fungi > Ascomycota > Pezizomycetes > Pezizales > Tarzettaceae > Geopyxis > Geopyxis carbonaria. The sequence goes on along the minus strand of JAJJXG010000016.1, from coordinate 848,734 downwards.
CTGCTCTTTCTCCCTCTCCCTCTCCCTCGTGATCACCGGCGCATAGTCCACAGTCTCAAACTCCCCCATCACCATGCACGGCGACACCTCCTCCTGTATCCCAAGCCCGCGCGTTCCACTCGCGCCGGTCAACCCCAAGCCCAAACTCCGCATTCCACGCTCTTCCTCCTCGTCCTCTTCATCGACGTCGCCCCGGACCACCGTGGTGTTGCCGAACGGATCGCGGAGTACGCCCCCCGTCTTGCTGGGCGGGGCGAGCCCGAAGCCGCGCAGGAAGCTGGCGTCGGATATGTCACCGCCGATGCTGAACGTGCGTGGCGGCGTGGGTGCGAGCGCGGGCATGCGGTGGACGTGGGAAGAGGTGGTGGAGGTGTAGTCGCTGGGTGGGTAGAATGAACTCGGCGGCGAGGGCGCGGCTGCGAGCGGTGCTTCGCTGTGCTCGCGGTGTTGGCAAGTCCCGCATTCGGTGACCACTGCAGTAGTATCCAGGTGTCGTCTCCCGAAGTGCGCATCGTCCAAACTCCTCGTCCTCCGCAGCCCATATCCCCTATCTTCCTTGTCCATAGCGGGAAGGGTTTCATACACTGTCTCCACCTCTCTGAACCCCATAATCTCATCTTCCTGCTCTCTCACCTCATCCCCATCTTTATCGCTCCCACTCTGTGTCGTCTCATCAACCTCCATAATCGTATCCAGCCCCCACTCAGCACCGGCCCATTCACCATTGTAACTTCCACTCCCTCCACTACTGAACACCTCGTTACCAATCTCGGCCACGAACCCATGCGGCGGCGGTGCGGTCAAGCCGCGGAAACGGATCCCGCCTGAGCCTTCTGAGGAACTGGCGTCCGAGCTGGCGTAGGCATTGAAAGTGCTGAATTCGGCGAATTGACGCTGCGAAGAAAGGGGGGAGAGTTGTGTGGTGTGGTAGGGTTGGTAGGGCTGGTACTGGGGCGGCGCTGGGGAGAGGGGGGTAGTGTTGAACTCTGCGACTGCCGTCGGTGAGGTGACCTCGATGGTGTCTGACCCCGACTCTGAGTTAGTGTCGGCCTGGGAGGTGGTGTCGGACGCGGTGGTAATCTCCCGCGTCGTCGTAGTCGTGGCCGTAGCCGTAGTCGTACCCGTAGTCGTACCCGTAGTCGCAGTCGCAGTCGTAGCGATAGTCGGGATGTCAGGTATCCGTGGGCTCGTCCCCGACTGTTTACTGGTCGCCGTCCGTCGTTGAACAAACTCGCCGGACCCCGACGATGCCGGCGATGAATAGGCAGAGCCCCAGCGGTCGGCGTACATCCGCTCGACCATGCTTCTCGCGCTCCGGGCGTTGTACTTCACGACCGCTGACGTCGTGTCGGTGTGTGCCATCCCCTGCTTCTCCTCTCTCCCCGCGGCCTCCTTCGACCCCCTCATCTCTGTGTGTTCGAAGTACTCGTGCATATCGTCTGCAGGTTCAGGGCTATAACCCAACTCGCCTCTGCGCCGGCCCCACTCTGCGCCGGCCTCGTCGACCTCTTCTCTCTGCTCGTAGACTTCTTCGACGAACCCTTGTTCGCCAACGTCAATGTCAGTGATCCCCGAGTCCCCCCTGCGCGTCAGGGCGGGTTTCATCTCACCTCTCTCACCTCTCTCACCTCTCTCACCTCTCTCACCTCTCCCTGCCCCCATACCCGCACTTCTCGCCGTGATCTCACCTCTCCCCGTGATCTCGCCTCTCCCCGCCCCAACGCCCGTGATCTCACCCGCCGGCGTAAGCCCAACGTGGATCCTACTCGCCGCTGCAAGCTGGGCCAGTTGGCTCTGGAAGACGCTCTGCATCTGGGTGATGAGCGTGCGCTGCTCGGCGCGGAGGGATTGTTTGGCGAGTTCGGTCTCGGTGGTGAGGAGGGAGTGGATGTGCCATTGCGTCGTGTCGAGCGTGGAGGTGGAGGGGGGGGAGGTGCGGAAGACGGCGGGCGCGGAGGGGCGCGGGGATTTGATTATCGCCGTGGACGTCGATGTCGATGCTGAACTCAGCGTGGATTCCTTCTCCACGGTTCTTGCCTGTTGGTGTAGTTCCCGTTCGGACTCGTACACGCCAGACTCAAGGCGATGCTCAAACAGTTGCGTGGTTTCGATCTCAGTGGCGGTTCGTTCCTGTGTTTTTACTGCTTCCTCTTGACCCCGTTCGACATTAGACTGGCTGCCGTGCTCAAATAATCCCAGGCCGAGTCCGAGTCCGGACGCTTCGGAGATGGTTTGGCCATCCGTGACAGTTGTTGCTTCGATCTGTCGCTCGCGTTCGTGTTCAGTGTCGGCGTCGAACGTCTCCCAGTCCTCACTCCCCTCACTTCCCTCGGTTTTCTCGATGTTCTGCCTAAACGCCTCGAAATGCGCGACTTCTCTTGCACGCTCCTCGTCGGTCGCGGAGAAGCTGGGGAGGCGGGCGGGTACGAACTCGCACTCGCTTGCTTCGGTGTGGATTACGGACTGTGAATGTTGTGTTGAATGCTGCGCGAACTCGGATTCGTAGGACGAGTGCCGGTGTGAAGTCTCATCAGTGCTAAACCGCAGATCGCTCTTGTCCTTGCTGCTGCTTCTCTTCACCTCGAACTGTTCATCCTCCCTACGCTCCACAGTTTCCGTCGTATCCATGCTGTGTTCGGATTGATATTCCCTTGACCTGTACCACTCTCTTGCAACTTCCTTCCCATAGAGCGTCGCGTTGTTGCCCGTTTCTGAGATCGTTGATCCGTTGTGTTTGTAATCATGGCTGGTTTCGGCGATCTCCCAGCCTTCCTCGGACTCGACCGACCTAGACTTCGAAATCTCCGTGACACTGTGCTCCGTGTGCGCCTCCGAGTTTCGGGACTTCTCTTGCACTACCGCAGCCTCGTGATTTCGCTGAGCGACTTCGTGGTGGCGTTCTGAAAGTTCTGCCTTGTCGTTACCAGAGGAGCTCGTGCGGTCTGAGTAGTACCCCTCTGCGACGGATGCTTCTGATCTTTGTTCCCGCCGAGACTGGGTGCTCGTGATAGCCGGCGTAAACGGCTCCTCAACGACGACGACGGCGTCATTGTAGTGCTCGCGTTTCGCCACCTCCGTTTCAGCAGCAGTAGCCGCTTCGGTAGTCTCAGTGGTGCGCTCAGTAAACTCAGCCGAATTTTCGCGGTAAGCGTCGACGGCGCGAGTTTCAGCGACTTGAGAAGTTGCCGCAGTAGTGGCAAGCTCGGACTTCTCGGAAGTATGGGAGAAACGTTCTGTCCCGGCACTGTTGGAAGACATCACGTCTTTCTCGTAAAGAATTGAACGCTCCGTTGAAACATTGCTATCCTGGATCTCCTCTACCTCCTCTGTCTCCTCTGTCTCCTCTGTCTCGTGGCGCTCCGTAATGGTTGTTGATACTTTTTCGGATGTAACGTCTGTATGTTGTAGTCTGGAAACTTGTTTCTTGTCCGATAAGACAATGGCTGTAGCCAATTGTTCTGTACCGTTTTCCATACCCACAACGTCCAAAACATACTTCACTCGTTCCACATCTGCAACTTCTTCGATCTCCTTCTGCTGCTTTGTAAACCTGCCGTACTCCGCTTCCTGCCCGAATTCGCTTGATCGGTATTCCTCCAGCGTATGCTCCGCAAACTTCTCGCTAGAAGGTGTGGCTGTAAACGCAGGCCATGACTTGGTTTCTTTAACATGCGCACTGAAGCCGGGGATTGTCGAAGAGCACTCATCTGCGGCACAGACGAAGCGCGGGAGACATGCGCCGAAGAATAGTACAGGTTGTGAGTCAGACGAAGCAGTATAACTTGATGTCTGGGCCACATTCGATTTGGTGGAATCTGTGTAATTGACGTGCTCCAAGACCTTGGTAGAGTGTGAATCTGCGATTGCCGACGTCGGAATCTCTTCAATGGCAACGTGTCGACTAACCACAACTTCTTGCGTTGTCGCGTCAAATTGGGTTGTTGACTCGGACCATTGGCTTTCGTGTTTCGCAGACCTCGTCACTGCCGACTCGGACTCGTGGTGAGTACCCCATTCTTCGCATTCTTCGGTATCAACCACCAGTCCCTGTCCCTCTCGGACAAATTCACGTTGGACCTGCTGAGGGGTAGATTCCGCTGCAGCTGCATATTTCTCGCTAGTCTCTGCCTCCATATTCCTCTCCTTGGATTCGAGACTCCGGGTCAATGTGTGTTCCGCCTCGCGATAAACCACGGCAGAAGCATCGGATTGCACATCTTGCTCTACCGATTTAGAGTTGACAGTGTTGCTGATAATTGATGAAGCAACCTCGTCTGATGGCGATAAAACATCTTCTGGAGATAATTCTGTCTGGTATTCGATCGAATATTCCTGCTCATCTGAACGGAGGTTTGTAGCGACTAAGGACTTCGCGTCATCGCCTTTGGTAAACAATTCAGCTTCGTGGTGGACTTGGCTGATTGTTGTCGCGGTCTCCAATGGGTTGACAATCGGAAGGGAGTCAATGATTGGTGATTTCGTCAGGCTTCTACTTTCGGAGATTCCCAATTCGACAGGGCCCACAACTTCTGGCAGGCTTACACTCTCTGCCATACCAACCGACTTTTTGCTGATTTCCACCGAATCTTGCTGTTGCACCTTCTCCACCTCGACTGCTTCACCGAAAAACGGCAACCGTGCTGCAACGAACACCGGCTCCAACTTCTGCCGTCGCGCAACAACTGCCTCCACCGCTCTCGCTGTGCTCCTCCGCTGTACTTCCTCATACTCCTCCTCATCAACCTCCTCGATCGTCGAGAGCCCGCTGTCGTCCGACGGATCCTCCAGAACCTCGCGACCGGCAATTTCGACCCACTGCGCGGTGAGCGATAGAAGATCTTCTTCGTGGTGCGCGATGTATTCGGCGGGAAGCTCTTCGACTGATTCTGGAGTGTGGGTCCCAGGTGCGTCTTGGATCACGATCTGGGGAACCGACACGACCTCGTAGGGGGAATCGGAACGACTGGGGGGTAGAGGATAGTCTGGTGGTGCTGGTGATTCACAGGGCCTATCGTGGAGCGGAATTTGGCGTTCTTTGTCGATGACGACGCGTTCAACGTCAGACTTGGATTCCGACTCACTCGAGAGTTGCCTGGTTTCTTCAGCACGGTAGGAGCTGTCTTGCTCTTCAGAAGATTCTCGCTCGGTTGCTGCGTGACTAGCCTTCTCTTCCTCTACAAACTCGACGACTTGATCAGGAGACTCCGATCGATGGACAGAGAGCACCTCCTGAGACTTTGTCTCAATTTTGGTATCGCACACAGGTTGAATAGGTGGCTGCCGAGTCTCTTTAGTTGATTTTCGAATCTCGGTTGATTCAGTGGTCCTTTCCGACGCCGTTTCAACCTCGCGAGCGCCATCATGAGTTTGTTCTCCGGAAGCAACTTCTTTTCCGTTTGTATCCACAGTTACAGACTCACCCAATAGCTCACCAGATGACTCTGATCTGCCAATTGAGACTGGTGTATCCTTCACGGCTTCCGCATCTTTGTGAACTTCGGAGTCCTTTGTCTCGGTGTAGGACGATGTGATCTCTGTCGACTCCGATGGGATTTCAGCTATTTTTGACTGGACGCCGTCATATGACTCCTCTTTTGACACCGGCTCGACCTCAACCTCGCGCAGTGACTCCGGTCTGCTCGGTGGCAGTTCGATATTCCCCGCAATCTCCCACGTCTCCGGCTGCACCACCTCCTCACTCCACTCTTTTACCTCTTCATACGACGAACCAGGTCGACTCTCAGGCAACTCAACATCCCACGGCATAACACGTCTCTCTGTGTCGCGGAATACCGGAATTCTCTGACTCTGTGTATCTCGGTACACTCTCATCGGCCGTCCTCTAACTTCCGACTCGGGCTCCTCCTCCTCTTGGATAGTCCACAGGGACCGACTGTCCGACGAGTATGCCCCTTCGTCGGTGTCTTCCTCTTCGTCGATTGATAGCGCAAGCTGTTCGAGATCTCGGTTGGACTGTTCAAAACGTTGCGCTGCTTGGAGGGCCCTGCGGACGGATTCCATCGGATCGCCAGAAGGCGGGGATGGGCTAGGGGTGGTTAGGGTTCGATCTACCATCCCGGACTCTTCTTGCTCGCCATGATCCTCAGTGGATGACTTGGCGACAGACTCTGCCACAACGACTTCGGTCTCGTTCGCTTGACTTGATTCGCTTCGACGACTTTCCCAGGAGCTGTCTGGAAGTAATGAGAGGCTCTCGAACGATTCCACCGAAGGAAATCGTCTGACTTGTTGCCTTTCCGGAACAACTACTGACTCCTGTGCTGGTGACTCGACTCGACTCTCTGGAAGCGCAATCTCGAATGGCAGCAGGTCCGTTTGCCTCGTCAGATTGGTGGTTTGTCCAACCTCGAAGTGTTTAAGCGGCATCGATTCAATTGTCGGGCTACTAGATGTAGAAGGAAGTTCTTCGACTACTTCACTTATTTCTTCTTCCATCTTATTCTCGGCAGACGACTTATGTTCCAGGTCAATTGTCCGATGTTCGGTAGGCATGTCACACTGTTTGATTTGCTCAGCCCAGTCTTCTTCGGAGAGTGTGATGAATGCTGGGAGACTTGCGCCGATAAATACACCCTGATTGGTGCCAACGTTCGAATCTCGCTGGAAGGACTTTTCCACTGTGGTGGAAATCGCGTCTACCGGCTTTTCACCATCACTAGCTAGACCAACCTCGATTTTCTCTTCATTAACCGACAGTAATGGCATTGTTTTGGTCGGGTCGTGGTCGGTTTCGGCGACGATGATTGGCGAAGCGACAACGCCATCATGAGATGACTTCTCAATGGAATCACTGTCGGTGTGTTTAACATCATCGCACGCGGTGTATTGTATTTTCTTGACCTCCGACACAACATGCTGTTCTGGTTCCACAAAGTTGCTGGCAGACCGCTGAATAGCTTCCTCCGCTGTGTGAGACTCGGGCGCATTGTCCGTTGCGTGGCATAAATCATCAGCTTCAGTTGGGGACGCCAAAGTCTTCTCGGCAACCTGCTCGACCTTCTCGATCACCTCAGAATCTTGCTCTCGGTCGTTCTCGTATTTTCTCTCGGAGGCCGACTCTTCAATTTGAGGGTGCACATCGATTTCTGCCAATAGCTCATGGCTGGGCTCGACCGTCTCGTGAACTTGCTGTGCCTTCATGCGATGTTCCGTCAAGACCTCGGATGTGGGTTCATCAACCAGCGTCGCCGAGTGTTCCGAATGGACTGAATTGGCCGATGAATTGGGCTCGCTGGCAGTTGCCACTGAAGTATCTTTGTCATACTTATCCTTCGAATCTGCTTCAAACATTGGAGGAAGCTCTTGAGAGATTTGCCGTTGACTGTGATAGACTTCGTCATGGTGAATTTCGGTCTCTGATTCTGTTGGCTGTTCGGAGACAATTGCCTTTTCTTCCCTAGACTCGGTAGAATCACGTTCGACAGAATTGTGACTGGCGACGTCGTGACATTCACTCCCTTTGGGTGACTCTTCGCTGATAACCACTGCCTCTTCGATGGCCTCTTGTACTCCCGTTTTCTCTCTGTCAACACTAACATCAGATACATCCGCCTCCGCTCCAACTTCTTCTACCACTGGCTTGTCGTTAAAGAAATCATCGACGACTTCGCGGGAGACTTCTTTGGCACATTCAGTCTCCACACCCTGGTTCGCAATCAATGACTCGTTGTCCTCGTCAACCATCACATCGACCTCTCGGGAGGTTTCTTTGGATTCTTGACCATCGATGGATGACTCTTCAACAGCGCTCTCTATACTCTCTGCCTTCTTGTCTTCTCTACCATCCACACTTGAATCTCTTTCGACTGACTCCCGTACAACTTCCGTCGATGCTGAGGACGATTTTTCTTCAGTTGTAGCGGCTGTGGTCGCTGGTGCGACATGCGACTCAACGTCCTCCTCAATAACGCGGCCTCGATCGATCTCGCCAACGCTGGTTGCTGCTTTTACAACCTTTAATTGCGATTCTGCAGGTATCGATTCCGTCTGGGCCTGTGGGGGTGTCGCTGGCGTAAACATAAAAGTTGGCGCTGCACTGTCCATGCGAATGGTAGTGATGTCGCGATTGACCACCTTTTCAATGACTTCGCAGCTCGACTTCTCCTCATGGTCATCAATCGACTTATCAACAACCGGCAACTCCTCCACAATCTCCTCAACTCTCTCCATCTTGGCCTCATTCTTATCCACAGCAGGTGAATTTGCCACCGACTCAACCCCCACAACTGGTGTCGCGGGTGTTATCGTGATAGCCGGCGTCTCATCAGCCTCTTCTTCCACGGTCACCTCCTGCACAACATCCAATCCAAGACCGTGGGCGGTTCCACTCGACAAGCCAAGGCCATCATATGCCTGAAATTCGCCATCATTGATGACTGGCGACTCAAATGTTGACCCAGGAGTAGCCACGAGAATCTCGATTGACGGCGAGTAGTCTACTGGCGCATATGCATTGGCGTCAGGGCTCGGATAGTCAGCTGAAGCGAAGGTGGCCCAGTCGGGCAAGGCTACTACTGGGATATCGGCTGGGATGTGGGCAGGTACTAACTGCTGCTCGGCGGCGTTGGTTTCGAATAGGTCGTCATCGTTCGTGTCTGGGAGTGCGATTGATACCGGATCGATATCTACATCAGAAGAAACCGGTGTCTCTTTCTCGCTGAGTGGAGATATGGGGGTCTGCAGCTCTCCGATATTTTCGCTTACGACTTCGGGCTGTTCCTTTTCGAGCGACTTTTCGAAAGATGCAGGTTCTTCCGCTATTGATGAATCAACAGCCTTCTCAATCTGACCTACTTCGACGATATCGACTTTCCCGGCGTTCTCTGCCTCAACTACAGACCTATCGGGCAACGGCGACAGTGGTTCGAACCCTCCTGTCGGCCCTTCGCCCACCGGCACCAACTCAACATCAACTTCACTAGTGCGCTCGGAGTCTGCACTTTCAACATTCTCTTCATAAGCCCCTTCGTCGCGATGATGCTCCTGCTTGACTGACCGATCACCAGGCATCTCTTTCAACACATCTGGTGAGGCGGAGCGACTCATCGGCAGCTCTATTTCAACGGAACTTGGACTGAACGTTGGTGAATCGCACGGGCTGCTCGGCAAACTCGGAAGGTCCTCTGGCACCTCTGGCAACTGATATGGCGATCCTGGCGTGCTATCTGGTAGCTCGACGTTCCATGGTTCTATGCCGTGCTCGATAGTTCGAACATCTTCAGTTGACTGTGTTTTCGAGATACCGGTGTATTCCTCATTCATTGTTTGGTCTTCGGACTTGTCCATGATCTCCTTTCTTGTCGGCTCTAAAGTCTGGGGAGTGTCGATATCAATGCATGACTCCGGCAATTCTTCTGTCACATTTGATGACTGGCGAGAAGACTCGGTACGCTCTTCGGCCTGCGTGAGTACAGAAGGTTCTTGAATATCTGCAACGATTTCGGCAACAGCACTATCAGGCTTCTCTCGACGGACGACAAACTCGCTTTGCTCGGTATTAATATCCGACGTGTGATCAATCGCCGATAGATCAAGTTCTTCTATCGGTGCGGAAAGGTTGAAAGACCTCCCTGGTTGCTCTGTGGTTGTCGCTTCCTGGATCGCGGTTTCGGGAGAGCCCTGCGTTGCTGTTGTGCTATCGACCATGAACGAAGAATTACCCATCTTGTTCGCTGAGCTAGGACTTGGCTGTAGCGCAGGTGAAGTGGATTCCATCTCTTCAATTACGATGTTGGACGATTGTACTTGCTCCCTGGACTGATTGTTCTCGTTGTCAACAGGATGTGATGATACTGAATTCGTTGCTGCGACTGGTGTCTCCGCCTGGGTCTGCGGAGAAGAGGGATGTACTTCGTCGTGTGCCTCCACCGTTGAAACCTCCACATCCTCAACCTCACGCTTTGCTTCCGAGCTTTCAACAATGGACTCATCCAACCCGATTGGCGCCTCTTTCCGAGAGTCGTGGTCGATTGAAAGTGGAATGTGTGCCGGATCAACCTCTTTGACCTCTATCTCCTTAATCTCCTCAACAACCTCCTTCAACCCCTCACTCTTCGCATCCTCATGAACTTCATCAACCTCCATTACAGACTCATCAAATACAGAGTCTTCTGGGACTACATTGGCGATGTCGTCATCGGCCAAAGCATTCAGATATTTGTTGACAAGCTTGGAATTATCCATCTCTTCTCCGTCGCTGGAGTCGAAATCAAAGTTCACGCTTTCCCGCTCGTCAATGTCGCTCATTCCATTAGCGGAAGTAGGCGCATCAGGGATCGAGTGAATGCTTTCGATGTCTACATCTTTTTCGGCTGTCTCTGAGGATATTGGAATAGTAGGGCTGGACTCGACGACGGGAGTGATTCTTTCGATGTCTGTTTGCGAAAACCGCTCGACATTTACAGTATCGATAACCTCAGTTGTGGTGTCTTCGGCAGCAGGCTGAGATATTGAACGAATAGTTTCGACATTAGCGACCGTTGGATCTTGTCGTTGTTCCTTCAGAACCTCGGCTTGCTCGTCAACCGATTCAGTATTTTCCCGGACCACCTCAGTCTCAATTTCGGCCACTTCGGTAGTAGCCGTATTTGGCGTCAGCGCTGTCACCGACACTTCCGTCGGTCTCTGAACCGGACTCTCCGGCAATCTTGGTAGGTCGTCGGGAACCTCCGGCAGCTGATACGGCGAGCCTGGGAGGCTGTCTGGCAGCGGAATATCCTGCGCACCAGACTCAACTACCTTGGTAGTTTCGATGGACGAGGTTCGAATTGGTGTCACTGCTGGAATGTCAACGAACGGTTCGGGGATACTTTTATCGCCAATTGAAGGCACGCTTCGCTCCTGTGTTTGGGTCACATCAGTGGCTTCCGCCAGGCTCTCTGTTGCTGCAGTCTGCTCCTCTTGTACATCGACTTGCAAGGTGTTGGCGTCCTCGGCAGTGATTGATGGTTGCTTTTCAATCACCATATCCTTGTCAACAGTGTCGATGACCTCTTCTTCCACCTCTGATTCGCGTTGAATGGGTACTGGTTCCGTAGGGATATCAACCGTTGGTAGTTCGCGTTCCACAGGCAGCATCGATGGTGTTGCCGGTCTACTGGGCACTTCCAGTATCGGGCTATTTGGCAATGCCGGCAGGTCATCAGACACGACAGGTAGCTCATATGGTGATCCTGGTGAGCTCTCTGGTAGCGCAATTCCACTAGCAACGACTTCCACATCGGCCATCTTCTGGTCGTCTCTGTTGAACTCCTGCACCACTTCCAACTCTTCTGGGGTTCCCTGTTCAAGCACTGGTGTCGCGGTAGGGAAACTTGATGATGGATCCACAATTTCGGATGTCGTTTCAATTGTCTGTGCAGATTCCGCATCCTTTGAAACCTCGATGTCGATAGTGCGTTGTGGAATTGGGACTTCCGATACCTTCTTGGTAACTTCAGGTGTTTCACTGTCGACCGCTTGCACCGGTAATGATGGTACAACTTCTACCGCACTGGGCTCCAACACGGAACTGTCGGGCAATATTGGTAGGTCTTGTGATGTTTTCGGCAGTTCGTACGGTGAGCCTGGGGTACTTTCGGGCAGTGGAAAGTCCTGTGGTCGCATGGCAACTTCAGAATTGTTTGCTTCCTCTGTTGGCGCAACTTCTCTCGCGATCTCCGTGTGTTCAACTGGTACATCATCATTCTCCTTGACGGAAGATGTTTCGACGCCGCGTTCGAGTGCCATGTCTGTCTGGATTGGTGCCACATCTAGTGATGTGCTTGGTTCCAGCATCGGGCTTGTGGGCAAGCTTGACATAGATGTCTCAGCTTGTTCAACTTCCTTCACAACTCCTGTCATGGCTTCTTCCTGTTGGACTTCGATAGTGCCCTGTAAATCAGGCTTCTCTGAGGTTTCGGATTCGTTGTGCATTTCCGGCTCCCTCACTGGGCTCTCTGTCACTGACGATGGGATCTGTTTCGCGACCCCCTCCAACTCCTTCTCGACAGTCTCTGACATTGCTAACGACTCTGCAGGTTCGGGTACCGCATGCTCGATTCTCGCACTTTCACTGTGAATTGGCACCTCCGGCATCGCGACGCGAGATTCTGGCACTTCCATATTGGGTCTGGCCATTTCGTCCCCAACTTCCTTCACAATCTTGTCTTCTTGAACATCGGTGGTATCCAGCAACTCTGACTTCGGTACAGGTTCCAATCCATCTTGTTCAACAGGCGACCCTTCGGTTTGGATCGGTACCTCCGGAACTGTAACTGGCTCCACAATTGGATTATCGGCCAAGTGTGGCTCGTGGGTACCTTCAGGTGGTGAAGTGGTGCTCGGTTGGATCGTGGGCTTGGAAATTGACTGTGCCTCTGAAGCAACTTCGCTATCGACAATATCGTTTCGCTGCTGGACTAGATTCTGTTCATCGGTTGATGGTGTCGCAGTCGCTGATTCATGCTGGGGGCTAGGCACCGTTGTCTCTCGTTCGACTCCCGGTGTTTCCTCTTGTTCGGCCTCAATCTCCGACTTCTCAACAACCTCTTCGATCCCCAGTATCTCGTCAACATGGGTCATGCTCTCAGCCACACTCATAGCATCTTCTTCCACAGTCATATCATCATCTGACAAACTCCCCAAACTCTCGGGCAGCCCTGGCAAATCCCTCGGGACGTCGGGCAGGAAATACGGACTCCCCGGCGTACTCTCTGGCAACTCCAGGTCTACGGGGAATACAATATCATCGTGTCCGCCCCATGCATACGCTTCTTCGGACCGTCCACCCCAACTTCCGCTCTCCTGACTGTAGCTACCTAGCGTCTGCGTATCGGAGTACACAGGCGACGCAGGCGACACAACCTCTTTCGGCTCCAGATCATCCATCATCATGAGCACATCCGTCATCTGTAGCTCACCGCTCGGCTCCTGGGCCGGGCGGGGCTCGACTGGGCGGGGGCTGTCAAGCAGATCCAGGACGTCGGACATTTCCAGTTCGCCACTTGGTTCGTGCACGTCGGCGTCCGAGTCGTCTGTCTCCCCCGGTAGTCGTTTCCGTGCTGCCGGCGGTGCGAGTGTCTGCATCGTCTTTGCTACAGTGGTGGGACTCCCCAAAGGCGTCACCTCTTGACTGCCCCTCCCCGTTGCCGAGGACCTAAAACTCCGTCCACTTCTGATACTCCTCGTCTCGGTCTCACTCCCGCTCCCCCCACTCCCCAGGTTCCTTCTGAAATCCGGTGCATCGAGCTTCTCGCCCCTGGCCTCACGCTCGGCATGAAAGCTCACCCGCGACGCACTCCTCTTTGGTTTCGGCGGCGGTGGCTGCGCGGGACTGCCCTCACTATAACTTGCAGCACGACTGCGGCCACGCCCCATCCGAAACATGCTCTTTAGCGCATTGGCGGTTTTCTTGTACCGTGCACTCTTCACGTCCTCCGGCGTCTCGGTGGCATCCTTACTATCCGTAGAAGTGTTGGTGCGTTGCGGCGTGGTCAGCACCTCTTTTGAAGATTTGGATCGGAGGAAGCCTGGCGTCTTGGGCGGCAGCGTTTCCTGCGATGAACGACGGCTCAGCGAGAATTTTCGGGACAACTTTGGAGCTGGCGGCGGAGAAGCGGCGGCGGGGGTTATGGAGGGCGTTGAGGAGGAGGATGAAAGCGTAGGTCGCAGGAAGTCGTAGTCTGAGATACTTGGAGGCTTTGAGGATTTGGTGGGTGTTGGTGGTTGTGAGGGATGTCGAGACGGTGTCGCAGCCTCTGTAGGCGGCGGCACGTCTGGCATTGTAGTGTCTATGGAGACCATGCTGCGTATGCTGGGCGGCTTGCTGCGTCCTCTCTCCGTCCTAGTCGTCTCAGTATCCGACTCTGCGGATCGCGACACTCGGGGCGGCGAAGAGCCTGTAACGTCCGAGATCATGCTGCGCACACTCATGCTCCGCTTTGGAGTTTTCGGCGGTTTGGCAGCCTTCGTCACTACGGACTCGGAGGCGGCGGTCGAAAGTACGGGCTTCGGCTCGGCATCTTTCGTTACCTTGTCAACAAGGTTCTGCCAGAACGCGCCGGCGTCCTTCTTCTTCTTCTTGGTCGGGGAGGGGGGTGGCATGAGGGAGCGCAGCTTCTGTGCGGCGCTGCTGACTGCTGCGATTTCGGCTTCCGTAAGTGTCGATTCGGTTGGTGGTGGGGGAGGGGGTAGTGATGGAGTAGATGATATTGGTGTAGGCTCCTCTTGCGGTATGGACTCATTCTCAGGAATAGATTCATCATGCGATGTGGACTGCTCGCGTGAGGACGTAGGTGCGGTCTCCTCTTGGGCCATAGGAGTTGGGGAAGCAACGGCGGTCGGTTCTACGATGGGTTCGCCTATGTGCTTGTGGAAATTTGTAAAATAATCGTTCGCATCGGCGGGCGGGAGGGATTGTTTGATATCTGTTGGGTCTCGAGGAATATCGGCGCTGGCGGTTTGCAGGTCAAAACTCGGAACATCATCGTTCTTGGTCTTGCGCTCGCGCTCCGACGCCTCCCACTCTGGTGTGCCGATCTTAGGTACCTCCGTCGTTTGTTGCGTCGATTGCGCCGAGCTCGCAGCTTCCGTCGTCGTTGTTTCGCTGCGCGCGACGTCCAATTCCCGTGTATCGTCGGCTACCGTGTCGGTCGGTGTCTCTTTCACGACATCAGTCGCAGTCGCCGTCGCAGTCGCAGTCTCAATTGCATTATCATTCTTCTCATCCTCGAGTTTCTTCGCTGCTTGCGCAGCCTTCATCAAGCTGCCCGCAATCTCTCCCTTCCGGGTCGCATTCTTGTTCTTCGAGTCGCGTCGCAAAAGCTGCCACATCTCATCCTGTCGCGTCGAGTTCGTTTCGTTCTGACTCTGCGCAGCGGCATCGGGGGTATCGCGCTGTACTAGTAGATTGTCGACTCGTGGCGCTACCTGCTCACCTGCAGCTGCGCTCGTAGGCGTTGCAGGCGTTGCAGGCGTTGCAGGCGCTGCGACTGGTGCCAGCTCATCGAGCGTAGGCTTACCCGATTTGGACTATGGATATTAGGCACACTCAGGCCAGAAAAAAACAAGAACGATGTGGAAAAATCGGGATAGGTCGCCCACAGGCGACTCGGAGATGGGGAAGACGTACCTGGATTGCTTCGCTAGCGGTAGGTGCAGAAGACGTTGCGGTGGGGGAATTAGTAAGCGGAGGGGACGAGGCATGGATGTCCCACGAGTCAAAATTCATGACCTGCGGTTCAGGCTTCGGAACAGAATCCTCTAGCTCAGTCTTAGCAGTAGATGGAATATTACCTTCGTTGATTTTTGTGGGGTTCTCTTCGTCTTTAGCCACAACAGTATCCTCCACCACTTCGTCGGCCACAGGAAGGTGCTCAGCCGAACTTGACTCGTTCGCCGGAAGCTCGACCTCTTCCGTCACTTGTTCCGCCTTTGTCTTTTCTTCGCTGGTGATAAAGAAATTCTCTACCACCTCAGGTGATTCTTGATCGACAGCTGGGACTTGTTTGGGTGATGTGGGCTCGCTTAGAGGCAGCGCCAGGTCTTCGGGCCGGAATGATTCAAATTGCTCTACAGCAGGTATCGCATCGTCCCGGACGACTGCGAAATCATCAATAGCCTCACTAGACAATTCATTGATTACTGGAAGCTGTTCGGGTGACCCAGGTGCACTCAGAGGAAGCGGCAGATCTTCAGGCCGGAATGATCCAACTTGCGCATGTACAGCAGGTATCTCAGCTTTCCACGCGACCGCGTCGTCATTGGTGTCCTCGGTAGACAGATCTTTGATGGCCTCAATAGACTGTTCGTTGACTACTGGAAGTTGTTCGGGTGACCCAGGCGCACTCAGGGGAAGCGGCATGTCCTCGGGCTTGAATGATTCAAGTTGCTCGTGTACAGCTGGTATCGCATCCTCCTCAACCATTTTGCGGTCATTTGTAGCTTCTTCGGACGCTTCATCGGCTACTGGAAGCTGATCAGGTGACCCTGGCGCACTCGGGGGAAGCGCAACTTCCTCCGGTGCGTAATCGCCGGTAATGGGAACCTCTGTTCCGAAATGCTCGGTGGTCTCAGCTTCGGCTATGGTCACGCTCGGAACGTATTCGGCAGCGTCACCGACGACTTCAACCGTTGGCGCATCTATCGACACTTTCTCGTTGGGAACCGACGTCTCTACTGACTCGGTAGTTACGACCTCCGAAGACTCGGGCAGCTTGGCTGGCATTATGAACTCTGGAGTCATCGCTCTCGGTTCGGTTTCAACCGTAGTGTCGGGTACCGTTTGTTTAACCGCCTCTTCAACCACATCCAACGACAGACTGCCGATCTCTTCCCCAACATCTGGTACCGAACCACCTTCCAACCTGTTTTGCGCTAGCGGCTGCTGAACTTCACAATCCTCTATGGATGCCACTTCCGCCGCAACTTCAGTGTTCGCAATTTGTTCGACAGGAACCACGGACTCCCTCTCGGCGACAGCAGGAATCTGCTTCGGCGACGATGGTGCGCTAAGTGGGAGTGCGATCTCTTCTGGTCGGATGAATTCAATGGACGACATCTCCTCGGCGACGACAGGAATTGCCTCTTTTACTGACACAGTCTCATCAAAAGTCGATTCTTCATTCGTGACAGAGGTATCCTCAAGCTTCGGCGTTTCTTCTTGAGTGGCTTTCGCCACGACCGGGCTTTCGTCTGCGGCGACATCTGCGACGGACTGGGTGGGAGTCTCCAACGGCAAATTTTGCTCTCGAGTCGTCGAGAACTCATCGTTACCAATAGACACATCTTCGACAACGGAATTCTCTTCCGATACAACGACTGGAGCGCTCATCGGTGAAGACGCTGTGCTGAGAGGCAGGGCGATCTCTTCTGGTCGGATCAATTCAACGGTCGACTCCTCTTCAACGACCACGGGAAGGACCTCGTTCACTAGCACAGTCTCTTCAACGGGTGATTCTTCATGCTTGATAGAGACATCCTCAAGCTCCACAGTATCTTCAGTGGCTTGCTCCACAACACGACTTTCAGTTTGTGCGACATCAGCGACCGAATGGGCGGGAGTCTCCAACGGCAAATCTTGTTGGCTGAGCTCATCGTTGCCAATGGTCATATCTTCGACAACAGAACGCTTTTCAAATACATCGACTGGGGCACTTATTGGTGATTCCGGTGCGCTAGGCGGGAGAACGATTTCTTCAGGCCGCAACGCCAGGCCATCGGCAACAGCAATATCACCAATATCTGCATGCGATTCTTCCGCTGATAAATCCTTAGGCGATTCTGGTCGAGTGATTGGGAGCTCGTTGACTGATTGACTCTGTTTGGCTGACGTGATTGTATCGGTGGTCACAACTCTCTCTACATCAGCAGTTGTGTCGGTGCTCTCTGCAAGCCTCGCTTCAGCGACCGAACCACCTTCCAGCTCTTCGGCAAGATCTTGCTTGTCTTCAATATCAATCACTTTCACAGGCTTTTCTGATGCATCTACTGATGGAACAATAGACAATTCTGGCCCAGTAACCGGGGGTACGGCCTCTTCTAGTTTCACCGGCTCATCGAAAAGTGGATGTTCAACATCAGAAATGGTGTCATCTGTACTGGAGTTGACTGCGTTGTCTTCCACAGCGGCAACCTGCACTTGCATTGACGGCTGCGGTTTACTGTCAGGTGTTTCAATCGACTCCACTAGCACTTTCTCATTCACAACATTCGTCTGCCGCTGTGACAACGATACACTGTCTGACACTTCAACCGGGGTTTGACAGACCTCAATAGAACTCGTGCCTGTTGGCTCTTCTATCGCTGTAACCTTTGGCGACACTGGGGCACTTATGGGGAGGGCAATGTCTTCTGGTCGCGTTGGCTCATCCATGACAAAATGTTCAGCGTTGGCATCACCGATAGTATTAACCAGATCGCCACGGTCTTCGGTAGCGGGGGATTGCGTCGGCAATTGAACGGGTGTACAAGGGGTTTCGGTGAGCTGGACTGGCACGGGAGTCGTCGGTTCGGGCTGGTCTGCTTCTTCCTTCTGCGCAACAACTTCCTCTTGCGTAACGACCTTATCCGCTCCACTTCTCTCTTCAACAACTTCCACCGGCACCGTCGTCGTCGGTTCCGGCTGGTATGCTCCTACCTCCTGAGCAGCAACCTTCTTTGGCGCAATAACTTCCTGCTGCGCAAAACCCTCATCCACTTCACTCCTCTCTTCATCAGCTGCCACTGATACCGTCGTCCTCGGTTCGGGCTGGTCTGCTTCTTCCTCCTGCACAGCAACTTGCTTCTGCGCAACAACTTCTTCCTGCGCAACAACCTCATCCGCTCTACTTCTCCCTTCAACAACTTCCACTGGTACCGTCACCGCCGAACCAATCTCCAACTCTGATAGCGTCTGCTTCTGCACCCTGTCGTCAATGGACACTGCCTCCACACCTCCTTGCAGTGACTCCTCATCAACGACAGATGCTGACGCATCCACAGATTCATACACCGGCGAGGGTGGGAGCTGGATATCTTCGGGCCGCAACTGCTCCACGTCATCGTCGATGCTGGCACCCTTAGGCGACTCGGAAAACTCGGAAATCGTCAGAGTTTCTTCCGACACCACATCCGAAGTCGCCTCACTGGGTTGCGATTCAGTCTGGTCTTTGAGATTTGCCAGTTGGGACATGGGTCTAGGGATCTCTGCTTCGCGAGTGACGGCCACATCTTCATGCTCCTCAATCACCTCCTCCGACCGATGCGGTTGTTCAGAACCAGTGTCTCTCGCCACGCCATCCCGCGTTTCTTGCTCAAGCGCAGCCGACGTTTCTTCAAGAAATGCAACTCCTATCGGTGCGAGCGTCGGTGCCAGTGTCGGTGAATCAAATGGACTCATCGGCAACTGTGGCAAGTCGCTGGGTACTGGCGGAAGCTGATACGGCGACCCAGGTTCACTTTCTGGTAGCTCGACGTCTTCTGGCTTCATCGACGGCGGACTATCCGGTAGCGGTACCTCACAACAATCCACCTCTCCATTATCTTCAACCGCTGCCAGGGGTGCAACATACGACGTTCCCCTAGGCAGTGACGTCACCGGATCGACTGCGCGCGACATTCGGCGTACAGAAGCAGATACTGCGGAAGCGACTGGCGAGAACGGGTCGGTGAATGCTATGCTAGGTGCGTAATCCTCATCTTCGGAAGAGTAGTCCAGGCGAGAGAACGCAATTGCATCCTCGAGATCGAAATCTTCCAGCTCTTCTGCAACTTGGGTCGGCGAGGATGGTTCGCTGCGCGGTCGGCGGAGTGGGAAGACCTGCTGATCTTGTAATAAATTGAGGCGGGGGGTAGATAGGGAACGATATGGTCTGTAGGGGGGTGCGGAGGTAGGGTAGACCTCCGTAGGCGTTGAGCTGACGACTGGAGTAGGTATTGTAGTGTCTATCTCCATCTCAGCCAATCCTCCACCAACAGTGTACATTGGGGCCATGGAAGCGGGTGGTGTCTTGTATTCCTCAGCTTGACTACTTTCAATGGAGTTTTGCTGGGATTGCTCGGTCTCTGTCTTTGCAATTCTGGATTCATCCATCGCCGCTGACCCACCTTCCACGATGTACCCAGGCAGGAAGGGCTTCGTTCCAACGGTATGTGCTGGCTCTTGCCCAACCGTGCTGAAAACCTCCACTGGTTCCCGCTGGATAACTTCATCCTTCACATCAACATGCATCTCTTCCAACCGGCCGCCAAACCCGTAACTAGACCCGGTCATTGATTTCGCACCCTCAATTCGCTCCGTGTCCACCTGGTCTTCAACCTCCACAGTTGTTGGCCGTGCATTCCATTCCCTCTCCAATGAACTTACTGGCATCTTCACCTCCGCACTCACCTCCGCACTCACCTCTTTATCTGGGGATGTGCCTACCTCTGTTTCGGGAACTTGACCTACCTTTGCATCTGCAGAAGTGCTATTCGTATCATACGAGAACCTCTGCCTCTGCGTCCTCCTCTGTTCACTACTCACAACTTCTGCCACCTGCACTGGCACGGGTGGTGGCGCCGGTGTAGCGGCGCCGCTCAACATCCTCAAACTCTCATATGGATCGGCCGCTACTGTCGGTCCTGTATCCATTCTGCTGCTTTTCTTCCTCATCAACTCTCCGATCCTTCTTGGCCTAGGTGCAAGACTCATGACCAGCTCTGTCTCTGCCACAGAGTCTACGTCACTATCTGTGCCCTCTCCTTCATCGCTATGATCAGAATCTCCTGCAATTTTCTCCACTTCTACAGGTGGCTGTGGTGGTAACGGGCGCGGTGTGGTGGTTGCTGGTCGTGGCGTGGTAGTTGCTGGTCGCTGCGTGGTGGTTGCTTGCTCAGCATCTGTATCACTGTCGGAGCTACTGTCACTATCCGAGGATGAAAACTCGGATTCTGATGTTTGCGACTGGGCAAGCGAAGTAGGTGCCATAATCGGGGGCGGTGAGTCCATGCTCTGCAGCATCCGATCGACGTTGAAATCTTTACGCAGGCGGTCGACGACAACCGGAACGTCCTGACGGGGGTCGACAATGGGGGGTGGTGACGGTGAGGCTGGCGGCACAAATTGTTCATTCACTACTGCTGGAATACGGTCAAAAGACCTCACCGGTGATGGATTTCTTTCGGCATTGTCATGTGTGGGGTGCGGAAACATGGCGGGTGGTTCAATGAGGCCGGAGCCGCCATCAATTGACACCACTTGCCGCAGCCTTCGCCGCTCGTCTTCATTGGATCTAGGGCGGCCATAGGCAGGTTGTGCAAATGTTGCAGCACGCGAGAGAAATGGTCGCTCGAACGCATCGTCCTCATCCTCATCCTGTGTAGCCTGTGTAGCTGGTAAACCATGGATAGATCGCCTGCTGCCCTCCTCTTCTCGGTTATGGTTCGGGTCATATCTTACCTGCGCAAATGTCGCCGCACGAGGGAGATGTGGGCGCTCGAATTCCTCTGTCTCGTAATCCTCATCTATCGATGCTACATGTCGTATTCCCCTGTCTTCCTCGTTGTGCACTGGGACCGGGACGGTATAAGACCGTGACAATGGTGCAGGACGTTGGTATAACGATTCGTTGCCAGTATCAGTGACGCCTTCGATTGATAACACTTTGTGCAGGTTTCTCTGTCCTTGCACCGGCGGGGGTGCAGGCGGTGGGTAACCCGGCGGCGGTGGTGCAGGCACAGGCCGTTGGAAAGGGTTATTAGAGGGTCGAAACGCTGTAGCTGCAGTCCCGACAGTCCTTGCGACCACCGGTAGTCTTGATAAAGCTGGCGCTACTGTCGGCCGGTGCATTGGTGGTGATGGCGGTTCCTCGTCGGACACGCCGTCAATGCTCAGCACCTTCCGCAGTCTTCTCTCTTCCTCCTCCCTTTCTCTTTCCATCCTTAACGTTTCATCCGGCACAACCGCCATAGTCTTAGCCCTAGCCAACATCCCCGGCTTAGGCTCATCATTACCACCATCCGAAACCCCATCAATACTCAACACCTTCCGTAGCCTTCTTTCCTTCTCCGCATCTGTCTCTCTCTCCTCGTCACTCTCTTCGAGCTCTTCATCATTACCCACTGGCGGCGGCCCAGATGGTGTAAGTGGGCGTCCTATGAATCTCCCAAATAGCGAGCTCGCTGCTGGTCCTCGTCCTAGAAACCGTCCGAACCCGTATCCACCGGCTGCTTCTGGCTCTGGTTGAGTCGTCTCGTGTTTCTGTTGAGTCTCTTCGTCAGAGGAAAGATCGATACTGATGTCGGAAAGGACCTTCTTCAGCTCTCTTTGCGTTGGTGGTGGCGGTTGGGGTGGTGCTCGTGTCGGTGGTTGTGACATCGACTGTGGTGGCGGCGGTGGCGGTGGTGCTCGTGTTGGTGGCTGTGACAGCGAAGGTGGTGGTGGCGGTGGTGGTCGGCTCGGTGGTGCGGTGTTGTAGGGCGCAGATGGGATGACATTTGTAGACCGTGTAGGACTCGGTATAACGTTGGGTACATTAGGAGCTGTAGGCATCACCGGCGCCGCAAAGCTCTGTGCTCTTCCAGGCAACTTCTTTGCGGGCTTAAACACACCATTCCCACCACCAATGGTGTTGGCTCGTGAGAGCACGCCGGGCCGTTGGTGAGGGGCGGGTATGCGCGTATCTTGATTAACTGAACGTCTTCGTTGCAATTTCGGGGGGTCTTCTTGCTGTCCTGGACTTGGAACAGTCCGCCGTTCCTCAATAGCTGTTGGCGATGGATCCATCAATTCGTACAAGTCGTGAGATGTTGGCCGTCTCATCACCGGACTCGGCTCTGGGATGACCCTAGGTGGTTTCGTCCTTTGCGTGCTCCCCGGCACCGGAATGCTAGATCTCGGGCTCGGTCCAACGTTCGCAGGTGAGGCGATGGGTGTTGGTCGCGTTGAGCCGGTTATGGCGTCGTGGAAGCTTTCTGATGCCGGACTTGACGCACCACTCGCACCGGGTGATTCGAACCCGCCGGGCATTCTAGAGGCCTTTCGCTGTAACTGACGTCGCGGTGCAGGCTGCTGCTGCGCATTATTGGATGGATTGAGCTGGCGTCGCGAAGGTTGTGGCTCGAGCATGGCGCCGCCGAACTCGGTGTCGTCTTCATCGTCCTCAGAGGTGTTAGGGGAGGTGTAGCGAGGGGGCGCCATTGCCATGGTATTAGTCGTTGTCGCAGTGCAAACAGCAGACAGCGGTGCTGGTACTGGTGATGATGATAGTGAAGGCAAAGGTGAACGCTCCTTTTTGTTCGTGTTGTTGTCGCGTAGTAGCTCTGTTTCCGGGACGACAGCTGGCAGCAGAGGAGGTCTGTCCGCCCGAATGTCCGCTAGTGGGTGTGCAGGGGTGCTCTCGTCTCGGCTGTCGTCTTCGTTAATGTCTCGTTGAATGCGCAGCGACTTTATCGCCGCATCGTGGTTGTCGATCTCATGTATCTCGTGTTTATCGTGAATTGACAGTGGTGATGCAGTTCGCGATGGTGATGGTGTTGCAACAACGTTACCAGGAAAAGACGGTTTCTGGCGTTGGGACTCGATGTTTGTTGGGCCCACACCCAGGGCGACGCGGGGTGAACCGTTCCGCGACGTGCTAGCGTGTTGTTTGTTGGCAAACGCTGCAGATGCAGATGCAGATGCAGATGCACGAGATGCTTGCAGTGCTTTTAGATCCGCAGGCCCAATTGGATCGTCGTAAAACTCTGTAGGGAAAATCTCAGGGCTTGCGACTGGTGCATTTGGTGAAGTGAGGCTCTGTTCAACTGTAGTCATGAGATCTCCGGCACGAGTAATTATGTCGGTAGAAGCCGTGGTAGGGATTAGGGGTAACGGAGTTGTTTCGGTCACCGGTGTTTCAGGTTCGCTTCGCTTGTTAGTTGGATTTTGGTCGGGAAGATGGTCAACACCAGTTTGAAGCTGCGTGTGAATCGATCTTGAGTATTGATCAATATTCTCGTCAAGCTGAGAATCACCATAAATTTCTTTCGATGATTTCGTTTCCATCACAGTTGTCCAATGTTGTGTGGAGACAGCGTTATCATACTCGCGACTTGGCAGCATCGGACCGACACCCTCAATTTTGCTTGTAAGCCCATTGTCAGGACTGATATAAGGGTAAATCGGATTAATCTCTGCCAGTGTATCTTCGGTGGTCGATAACATATTTGTGACTGTATTTATTCTGAGTAAATTCTCATAGCTTTCAACTGATGAATCAATTGGACTCATTTGGTTCTGCTCCGTTGTTTTGGCTACCAGCAACTTGGAAGTTGGTGACAACGACCGGTTTCGAATCGAGCACGCAGTGTCGATAATATCGGCGCCTGGTAATAGAGGTACATGTTCATCCTGTTTTCCAGTATGCGAGAGTTCATGTAAGTTAATCGGTTGTTTAATTCCTATAGTCAAAATCTCCGGTTGAAAAAGTAGTCGCGAGCGGGCAAAATCCGTGTTAATCTCAATTTCGCTTTCTTCATTTCCATGGCCATACCCAGTACTGCCATTACTATCGTCGTCATCTTCGGAATCTGGCAACGGTGCCAGATTTTCATCATTTTGTAGACCTTGACGATAATTGTGTCTAAGCCGTGAGCTTGAAACTGCTGTGCTCGGACTTTCCATGCGGCTATGTTGTTTTACATCGGTTGTAGCCATCGGGATCTTCCCACCGGGTGATCGCGGTGGTCGGACAAAATGAACAGTGTCGGCAACGCTGCTGACATCATCCGTCATTTCACCGGCCTGATTTTCAGGTACCGCTTTTTTTGTGTCTTGTACAGCTGCTTGAGTGTTTGCTTCATTGCTCGCTACCGATACTTCATATCCTTCTTTGGTTTGCGAATCATCACTGATCGGTGAGGAAATAGGTGTGGATTCTCGCGGTGTGGCTGCGGTTTTGTTCTCTGTAGAGTCTGTATCCTCAACATCGTTGATTTTAGTGTGATCACTTCCGGTTAAAATACCGAGGTAGTCGGTGGAATAATTCTCAGTTGTCGATGAATCTTCATCATTGGTGACAACTTGTGAATCTTGAATTACCTCTGTTGTCGTTACGATTGAGCTCTGTACGACGGTGAGGGTATCCTTCACTTCGCCGGCAGTTGTCGCATCTTGTTTTTCGCCTTTTACGTCTTTGTCTTCGTCGTTATCTTCGAGAATGGGCGATAACGACCTTTCTTCTGAGTGTATGCCGGAATCTTCGTGTGAGTCGGCAAAAGGATCCTCCTCATAGTCATCTTCGGTGTCGTGAGGGATTGCTTCTGTGGGGCTATCCTCCGATATATTTTCGCATTCTGAGTCTGTTTTAGCGGTATTGCTAGAAGTGTTTGTAGCACTCTCTTTCGATTCACTTTCCGTAGTTGGCGAAGATTGGATTACTGGCGAAATATTAAAACTGTTGTTGACAGGAATTTGATCTGTGGCTTTTTTTGGATCTAATTGCCAAGTTGGGGGGGTTCTCTGCATTGGTGATATGGTAGTGAATTCGATGATAACATCATGAGATCTGGTTAACGGACTATTGCACTGTGTATCTGGATCTTTTTTTGGTGCTGGGTGATGGTATGCCCTTTCGGTTGTGACCTCAACCTGCACACCACCTGTAGATTCTGGCCTATCACCCTCGAACATAAGTTTTTCTAAGAAAAGAGTATCACTACCTGATTGAACCGGCAGATTTCTAATCGCTACGTCTTTAACTTGAACTGACGTAGCTAGAGCTTCTTCAGGACTCATTAAAATTTCGGTCGTCCGTTCAGTATCCTTTCCTTTGCATCGACTTATCGTGTTCTGTTCTGCTGAGTGTGATTCTATGCTGACCAAGGATAGTGTTTGTGGTAGATCATCGGAGTCGTAGTTATAACTATTTTCATCAGGTTGTCGATAACTTTCTAGACTTTTGTCGTCCTCATAGACCGGAGGTGTGGTGGAACAGTTGTATTGGCTACCGACCTGATTTCGGGTTTTCTGGGATTCGATACAATCGATGTTAATACGTTCCTTGGTGTCAGTAGATACCACGGTGTTACTTTCGACGGATGGTAATGAAGGGTTTGATTTTTCGCAAGTAGGAATTTCATCAATAATATCGTGGCATTCTTCCACTTTGCTAGCCGTCGAAAACATTGATTTCTCGGTAGCTGATCTACAATAGTTCTCTGATAACCCTGTAGAATCATCAACCCCATAGCTCATGGAACTTTTACGTTTATCCGTTGCAGCTTGGAAAGTTGCCTTCTCGACGGCATTCAAACCATTGTGGCTGCCGATTGCACCGGTGACGACATCATCTTTATCGCAATTTTTTCTCGTCTCAAGGATCGTTGTGTAGTTGACGGCATGCTCTGGCGCTTCAATTTTAGCCTTTTTATCTACTGTTATAGTAATATGTGGAATACCGGTTGACTCAGTAGCGGTATATTCCATTTTTGATGGTATGTCCACCGAGACGCCATGTGAAGCAACTCTATTTTTTTTCTCGTCCTCCATCGGTACCTCCGAGCCACCAGAAACGCTTGCGTCTGAATCATCGTCTTCTTTTACGTCAATAAGATCGTCGTCCACAAACTCCTCGCCGGAAGTATTATTCACGTCGGCCAATTCATTGTGCATCCGTGAAAGTGGAGCCTGTGATTCGATATACTCGGTGGTAACTACCGTATAGTCTTGTGTATTTGTATCTGTATCGGTGTGGGTGTCTTCCAAATTTTCCTCCTTGGTGTTGCGAAGATGAGTATCGGAAATGCAGCAGTTAAAGGCTGATTTTTGAGTCGGCACGATTTGTATCTCTTGATTATCCCCGTCGGCGGTGTCCGTATCACTGAACGTCTTCTGGACGGGACTAGGGCTGTACACGAGTGGCTCCCCCGTCGATTCTACACCACTTTCTTCACAGTCAGAGTGGTATTCAAGTATATCAGTAGAGTCTTTTGGATTTTTGCTTATCAATTCCACTGAGCGGCAAGCCAGCCTCGTAAGTGGTCCGCAAATTTCAGGGTTTGCTTTGGTGGTCTCGCTAAAATTGGAACATTGCTCAGAATCGGTGGTAGCAATACTATTAATACTTTCTCGCTCAACTTCGCATGTCGCATCTTTCTCTACCGTCGTCGGGATTGATATTCTTCTAAGGCTGATACTGCTGACCGCCGCACCACTGGAATTCTCCCGATAAACTTCACAGGTATCTAACAATCCAGAAGTGGTCTCCTCTGAATACGAGCGACTTTCTGCTGTCTTTTCTCTGACCTTGATTTTGGGGGTATGGTACGCAACGCTTGAGTTACTTTCTTCGGCGATGAAATAAACTGTTGACCCAACATAAACATCTCGCCCATCGGTGGTACATTTTATAACACTCGGGTTCAATATCTCTAGTGTTCCAGACTCGGGGGTGGTCGTGTCCCGAAACTCTGATGGCAGATCCGGCTTTTGAGTACTGGGTGAATGGCGCTCCTTGGCTGAGATATTTTCGGGATTTTTATTCGAACAATCCATCTTGTTTGAAGACATCTCTTGAATATCTGCCTTAACCGAATCATGTTGTACCTTTTGATCACCCACTGTCATTCCTAAGGTAAGGAGCTCAATCGGTGATGATGAAATATTTACTCCCGAAGTGTTGAGCAACTCAAAGTTAGCCGTCTCTTCCGATTCACCAGAGTTGCACGCTTTCTGTTCCGTGATTTGGTGCTGCGTCATGGGAGTGCCCTCGGCCACCTGTTTAATGTTATTATCAGTCTCAGTCCCAATCGCGTCTATAGTCTCAGTGACGCCAGCATCCGAATCATCGTCTTCTGTTACATCAATGAGATCCTCATCAATAAATTCCCCCTCAGAAATATTATCTACGTCGTCTAGTTCGTTGTATTTTGATGAGGGCCGTGTAAAGTCTCTGTCGTCATTTTCAGTATCGTTTTCGGTAGCGCTGACTAGCTGCACAACGTGGCTGGCTGGTGGTGGCTGCTTATCTGTGGCAGAGACTTCAGCGTCGGAGTGATCGTTAAATGTGTCTTTGCAGGTTTCTGTAATATCGCTGATCAATTCGCCCAAAGAGGCTTTTTCGAGAATGAGATTGATGTCTTCAATCTCTATCGGCTGGCTAGCAATATCTTCAATGGTGTCGGCCCTGCTTCTAGTTGCGAGAATCGTTTCCTGTCTGACCTCATAATTTGCCATCTGGACTTGAGTAGTTTTAGTGATTTCCCTAATGGTCGCCTCGCTCGCTACTTCCTTGAAGGTATCCTGCGACACTGGATGGCTGACCGGACTTTGTCCACCCCCCTCCACGACCATCAAGTTTGAAAAATCTTCAGTTGCGACAGCCGAATCGGCAAGCTGCCTATGATCAACATCCCGCTGGTCTCTTTCAGTGGCTCCACCGCTTTTATGGGTTGTTGCAATGACTTCCGTTTTCATTAGTTTAGTTGTGGCCTCTTTGATAAATTCTGTAAGATGGCGCTCTGATGACAGCTCCGATGGCTGATCGTTTTGGATGTGTGGTGATGTCTCACTCGACAACTGTTGATCATATGGAGAACTTTCTTCCGCTATCTCAGGAAAGACTCGTTCGCTTGTCTCAATGGAAACTGGGGAGGAGTAGACCAAATAACCTTCTATGCCTGGTCTGTCTGTAGAACCCGTGGTTCGGACAGCCTCCTCTGCGTCGCTGTTGCTCTCTTGAATAGAATTCACACTGGCATTCGAATCTTCATCTTCCGTCACATTAATAAGGTCTTCGTCAATAAACTCCTGGTCGGGGATATCATCCGCATCCTCTAGTTCGTTGTATTGTGGTAGTGTAGCTAGTGATTGTCGATGACCAATAATACTTACCACATGTTCTGCTTCTGTGACAATATTAGTGCAAACATATTCTTGGGCTTCCATAGACAAGTCAAGGGAGTCGTCCTGCGAGGAACCATGATTATGGTGTTCCTTTTTCTGGACTTCGGCAACATCTATGTGCGAACCAGTTCCATCACTATTGCGTGGAGATATGTCGCTTTCATTGGCGTTGTAGGTGATTGAGCCTATGGTATCCGGAACGGTTTGTACAATTGTGCGGGCTATGATGTGGTCTTTGTTATTCTTGGAAGTATTTGCGATGTCTGATGATACGGATTGAATATCAGAAGCTTCAGGCGTGTCTTCGCTGCCGGTGTCGGCTTCCCATTCTGTTTCCCACTCGTCTTCGCTCCTGAAATCCACCAGGCTGTCATGCAAAGGATTGTCGTCCTTTCGGTTGGCCGTGTTGGTAATTGAGTCTTCCGTATAGATTGTCTGTAGTGATGACAGTGAGTTATTATCCTCCCTATGCGCAGTATGTAGATTAGCAGAATCAGCATTATCAACGTCAAAAATCTCCGCAGAATTGTTATTGTTGGTTTCGTCGTCGGTCCAATCTTGGTCAGTATTAATATGTGCCATCGCATCTTCTGAAAGGTCTCTGTCGCCGACTGGTTGGACAAAGTTCGTAGGATGCTCAAATAAGGAAGGACATTCGCGAGTGACATGTGAAGATGGTTCTCCGGGAGCGTTTAATCGTGAGTTGTCGTTTAAATCGTCCACCTCCGAATTAGAAGACTGCAATAGATTAGATGGAACTGATATCGGGTTGAAGAACTCTGGTGTTCGGTAGCTCTTGTTGAAATCATATTTGGATGTGATGGATGAATCTCTGAATACCCGTGGACTGTCATTCGACACGTTAGATTCCTTGTTGCATTTCTTTGAAGTG
This sequence comes from Geopyxis carbonaria, assembly GCA_024516215.1. Lineage (NCBI taxonomy): Eukaryota > Fungi > Ascomycota > Pezizomycetes > Pezizales > Tarzettaceae > Geopyxis > Geopyxis carbonaria. Next base: position 819,500 of record JAJJXG010000016.1, on the reverse strand, counting down.
TTCGCTGAGATAGTGGCCAGCCGAACTGCTGGCGAGTCAGTGGTTATCGTGTGTTTCAGAGCTGTTGGAGACGTGATCATTGTCAGTTCAGAATCTGTAGATAGCTCATCTTCCAGAGAGTATTCATTAGTTCTAAAGCCATCTTTGAAAACTTCTTCCGCTGGAATACTTGATAGTAGCTTGCCGTCCGTTTCCGATTTCGGTTCTGTTTCAGTGCTATGCTGAGTGATGTTTGATGCTTCTTCGCCGATATTTCTTGATTGATCACTGTCATTTCTTGGTGAACATCTATCTAAATTCTGAATTATATGCGATGATGCAGCCAAGGCTGCAATCGGGATCATTCGAGATGGCGTTGTTCCAGTCTGACTTGAGGATATGACTTTCCCGGAGTCGAATGTACATTCTGAATTGCCTAAGCAAGCCGCTTCGACAATCTCAGATACAGCTTCTGATTGGTATTTCTCAATAGGATTATAGTTTCTCAGATTGTCAATCCCATCGCTGGGTTTGATATTTGTGACTGGCTGGGTTTGTTCGGAGGTCAATACTGGCCCCTTGGGGATTTCCGCTGAAACTTGGGGCGGTGATTTTGGATTGTTTGTCAGTTCTGTCGTAGATTGGCGAATATTATGGGTTTGTGATGTTGGATTGATAAGTTTCCTTGAGTCTAAGAGTCAGTCGTTTTCGTAACACCTTTCTAGGGGCTCCTAATCCTAACCAGAATTGACCTCTCTGTTTAACAGAGGTCCTGTTGCATTCATCACTGCCAGTAAGTAACTCTTTGTTTATCGTCAATTTCTTCCCCAAGTGTTCTGTTGAAGAGTTGTGCAGAATGATTGTCTGGTCCAAAACTGGGAGATCGCTACCGCAGTGTGCTTCTGCAATCTGCATAGATATCTCCGACTTCAGATTTTTAGTCGTAGAAAGCTCAGCTTGGTCGCGCTTGATAGGAGGCGTTGTTTGCTCTTTAGCTGAACTTTGGATAGACACATGTTCATGTGACTGATGTTCTGTGAGTCGTTCATTAGATATCGGACAGCTTTTCGGTATGGCACACATACCTTCTTTGTCGGTCGTATATGTTTTTTCATCAAGGGCATCAATGGATTTAGGAGACTTAGAATATTCTTTTGATGGCGCATAATTTGTAGAGATTGGCGAGTTGCTGTCATGGTGGCCAGTCAAGTTTGCTCTGTCTGGCAATATTGAGGTGTGTTTACTCTCCACATATGACTCTTTCTTATGTGTCGTAACTTCGCCATCAGTTAAAGCGGGCGGCGTTTTCTCTTTTCTGTTCTTTCCAACAGTCTCTATAGAAAAAGCATCTGCTCCACTACTGCCATCACTAGGCACGTGATTGTTGGATAACGAAACACCTTGAAGTCCAGTCTCTCTAGGTGTGGTAGAATCGGGCGTATGCATACCGTCGGCATTATCATTATCTATTTCTTTGCTGTTATCATCGCTGTTGTCCTGTGCAGCAGTCGTGTGTTCTAGTGAAAAGACCGGAACCCCAAGTATAACTCCGCCTAATCCACCGTCGGTGTCTGAATCAGATTCTGTTATTAATGCGTGGTGGATAGTCTCTAGATCTTTGTCATGTCCTGGTGGGCTTCGTTCCAGATCAGGTGGGCGTAAGATGGGGCTCGCACTGGCCGGCAAATGTTCATCAAGTTTGTAACGAGATGACGATGGCTTTGTCTCGCTGTTAGAAGGCCTGCAAACTCCCGAGGAAGAAATGGTTTGTGTTTCGGGAATGGTGGGACATGGGTTTGCCGATTCGGGGCTGTGCTCAACGCGCTGGGACACGAGCTGTGGTTCGATTCTTCTACTTCGAGCAGATCCATACAGAGTTTCGCTGGTGTGGTCTTCTGTCTCCTCCTCCTCCTTCACCACATAATTATTATGGTCTTCTTCATCTTTAGGAACACTCAGCATATCATTTTCGTCATGCAACCCGAATCCAGCAGCTACCGAAAGTGGGGCAACTTTTGTGGAAATTTCGAAGCTGTGTTTAGATTCAGAGATTCTCTGTTGTTCTTCGTCGACTGTCTCTTCTGCCTCGTCTTCAACGTTGATTATTCGATAGTTGTATATCGCCACTTCAGTGGAAAGTGGGTGTGTTTGACCGATTGTGTCAACTGTGGATGATACAAAGGGTCGGATGTCTTTTTTATCGGGTGGTTGTTTGGTTTCAGTGAAGGATTTCTCAGCTGTCATGCCCGTTTTTTTGCATGAGCCGGAAATCAGAGATTGTGCAGGTTGGGTCGCTGCGTCATTCTGGGTATCATCTAATTCACTACCGTCCTCTTCAGTGATACCCAGCATATCATCGTCTTCAAGCAGTGACCCAACACCTGCACTTTGATGAGCGACTCCGACTGCATTCCTCATCCGCACCGACACTACACTTTCGCTTTCGCTTTCGCTTTCGTGGCTTGTCCACCCGCACTCATCTTCGGTGACGTTTAATAAATCATCTTCGCGCTCAACAGCACTTAGTAGCCCGACACCTGCATGTGGACGCCTGGTAACAAAAGCGGAAGACAGAGATACAGCCTCGCTATCGGCGCGTTCCGACGCCTGTGATTGGGACCTTGCATTTTTGTTAAAACTCTCTTGCTCAGATTTTTCTTCCTCTTCGTCCTCCTCCTCAGTTACTGCCTCTTCGTCCTCGATCTCTTTCAAATCAAAGTATTCCATCTCCTCCTCTTCGTGGTTGTACTGCTCCATATCTGGAGATGTCCTCTCATCAACACGAGACTTCTTAGGCGTCGCCATCGCGATTGTGTATGTGGGGGGCTATCGTGCAAGTTGTCAGGGACCGCATTCTGGTAAAAAGGCCCTGCATCCGCAAGTCATGTCTTAAGCGTCACGGTCTGTGCTACAGCCAATCACTGGCAACCACCTGATGGGGCTCCAGCGACACGTAGCGGTGCTCTCCATAGCTGAAAACCCGGGAGCGGCCAGTCACAACATTTAGAGCGTCCATGTCTCAGGTGCAGTTTCCCACGAATGACTAAAATAACCTAGCTTCTACTTTGTTTCATTCGCCAACCCAGTGGCCAAATAGTCACCAATCGACCGATCCTACGTTTCAGGCGACAAGGGTGCATTTATCTGCATCATGCACAAACACGTTGTTTAAAAAATGAAAAATTTCGTCGCTTTTATCAAGATGTTGTAGGATAACTACTACTGTTTTCGTAAACATTTTTCGATTATGTCACTTCCGCCTGTCCTGCATATCATGTCTAAATGGTTAGAGATTGCACAGGGCCTTGTGCGTTCGATCTTCCTAACTACTGGGGAGATACAAGCTTTTGTCCTAGGGGTCATCCACTGGACGCCTGAAGAGTTATGCACTACTTGTATCGGGTACAATGGCGAATGGGCGAAGTCGGAAGCAAACTTCTTAGGTTTGCCGTACGTACTATGAATCACATGAAGACTAGCAATTTGTCAAAGATTTTTAGTTCAAGGGTCATAGAACGTCTTCCCACCGTCAATATCGATATCTTGCACCACCACTCCAACTTCTGCCGCCTCCAAATCCAAATTGAGATCATCCGTACCTCCACCACCATCTTCCCACATGTAGTACCGACTACTTCGATCAATAATCTCATCGCCACTGCGATTATGGAACTCAAAATCGAACCCATCGCCACCACCTTCTCTCACTCGCCCTTTCACTATTGCAGCCGCCCTAGGGGACTGCGGCATCTCAAACTCCACCTCATCCTCTCTGTTCTTCATAACCGCAAACCGGCTTCTCATTGGAGTCCCGGGTGTAGTTGGTGTTTGGGGTATCATTTGTCCTGTTAGCGCCTGCGACTTGCGCAGACTCATGCGGAAATTGATACCACCGTTCTCGCGTATACCCCGCCATAGAACTGGGGCTGTGGCGACTATACATGATGCTAGCATTTCTAGCGATGCAAACTGCAATGGGTACGTTAGGTCAAGTTTCCTGCGAAGCGGGGGCGGGGGGCGGGGGGCAAACCAGCGTGCGCCATTGCTGTAGTGCACGATTCTCAAGCACAAATGGCATTCGAAAGATGCTAATTAGAATATCGATTATGCCAATACTGAATAGTGCTGATATCTGAGCTTTGCGCCGCATGGGGAGATGTGTGCGGAATATCATTGGCAATGGGAAGGCAATCAGAAGCGCGTCGGTCATGATATTTAATGATCCGGTGGTATACAGCTGTACCGGAGCGGATGAACAAGAACGAGACGGCTGCGGAATTATTTTCCCTGCATCTTAGCTTAGCTTGGTCTATGAAGTGCAACAGTATTTAACATACAGTAGCTTTTGAGAGAGACAAGTTAGTACAAGACACATAATTAAGGTGGATGACCTACTCGTGGAACGGCCGGCACTCTAGAAATGTTGATAGTAAGCTCCCAACGAGGGTTGCCATCAGTATCCACCACATAGGCCTCAGCCAGCGTTTATACTCTTGTACTTGTCCTACAATCTGCTCATATAAAGCTAAGACACAGAACTTCATGCACCACAAACTATCCAGCTCATCGGAATTTGTTAGCCGTGTACTATGTTCCTGAAGCCAAGACTTACAAGACTGCATAACACGTCCTCCCCACTAGAATCATCTTGCTCCCTAATACTCGCCGTGCGATCTCATGTTGACTTATCTGACCCGCTCCAATATCGTTATTTGTTTGATCGTCAAGCACATACTGGATCACCACGATGCGCAATACTAAGATAAGGCTAGCCAGCATTGTCCAGTAGTCGTCACTCCGCCATTCGTGGTTGCGAGTGCGTGAGAGGTACAGCCGGACCGCAATCAGTATTAGACACACCGAGTAAAAAACGTACCCGGCGTCGAGAGTTGATTGGGAATCCAACATGGTAATTTTTGTGGGGTAGTGTAATGCGGAGTCAGTCGGGCATTGTCTGTGAAGCTGTGTGATTGATCCAATTGAGCGGGATCCCGCAAGTGGCAGTACCCGCAGAATAAGTACCAGCAGTGCTCAGAGGGAGGCCAGCTCGGTTAGGGGCCGCTAAACTCTGGACTGCTTAAGGGTACCAATATACCGGGTTAACTTGCTGTCAGGGCGGATGGGTAGGGACCGGGGCCGACGCGGATGAGATTAATACGACTGTTTGGATGGGGGTTAATATATTTGGTGGGAGATATGGGGGCGGTAGATTGGGGGCGGATATTCGGTAATAGCAGAGTTCTCAGGACGAGAAATTGATCGACTTTGACGGCAATGAGGTACTCCTACTATGGAAAGAATTCTTTCGTTGCTCAGCTACATCTCGACAATAGTCAGCTCGAAGTTCACTCCCTGCACAAAATCAGAGCCGATGTCCTCACAATTAAAAATGCAGCAAGACCGGCAGGGACCACCTCTCATTGCCAAATGTTTGAAATATCAATTTCCAACCAATGCTAGGAGCCCCGTTCCTTGCCATTTTTTTGTACATTCGAACATGATACCAACCGGCGCAACAAAGCGTACTCTACAAATATTACTAACCAAAAGTGTATCTACGCCTAGAAAAACAAGCTTCCCCGCCTGCGCAGCATCCCTGCATTATTCTTCCGCGTCGCAGCATCACGACAAAACATCCAATTGCCGTCATCCTCGTCTCCTACCTATTCCAATACCTTTCAACACACGTGGGGTACATAATATACCGAGCTGTTATATGGGTGTACTGGGGAATGGGCGGGAGTATCACGGGAAGCTGGGATGCTGATGGATGGATGTATAGATTCAGCCTGATAGCTAGGCTGCTCGCGATTTACAAACATGGCAGAGCAAGAAAATAAGCAACCCGCGAGTGATGTTCCATGTTCTCACTCTCTGGCCGTGACTAGAAGGTTCTACAAACCTGTGGTTTGAGATTGCACCGGGAGCAATTGATGGGGATTGTGAGGTGGCGGATAAGACTGAAGATCAATTACCAGCGCTGCAAGGTACCCGAGCGTGTTTAATAAGATTGCCTAACACAGTGTATATGCGTTGTTGTATGTTTGCCTCGAACGGTCGGTTGGATAAGCGGCCTTCGGGGTGCCGGACTAACCTCCGGTCGGGAACCTAGAAGCACGTTTCGCATCGGGTTTGAATAGATCCCGAGCGCACGATTAGTGGCGATGTAGAAACTTCCAGGATCAAGGAGGAAGCGAGCCAGCTTTCCTCGAATACTATTAAGGTAGAAAGTTTATCTTAAGAGAGACCTTTTTCGGGCGTGTGGTTATCTAGATTCCGGAGTTGGTAGGTTTGCAAGCTAGATACTGTAAATATCAAAAGGCTTAGTTAAGGGTTTTTTTCTAGGCGCAATAGAACAAATAAAGTACAGAGAATTTGTGACAAGGAACCGAATTGGCACACAAAGATATAGGAATAACCCAGAGTGGAGGATCATAGAGAAGCAAGCCACATTCGCTAACATTTTACCAAAATTCAAACTAGAATTATGAATTATTTTATGCAATATGACACGTAGGTGGGACACGGACTGAGAAGCGAAGAATAACAGGGGGATAAAATGGATATATGAGAAGACTGGTAGTTGCTGTCTCTATGTTTCACAAATGTAGGGCTTTCAAAAGGACTGCGATCACTAGTTAACGGGGGTATTACCCCTGGTATCTCCGGTCTGACAAGAGAAGAATCTGTGGTCTGATCGAGGCTTCGTTAGGTAGGATACGGTATACCCCAGTATGGTATATGGTTATCGGAAAGTTGATACAATAGTCTTACGTTAAGTGAAAACCGGCATTCTTTTGTCATTTGGAATTACATCAACAGGAGTTTAGAATAGCCCCGCCCCAGTGCAGAAACTCATGCAGAATATCCCCAGCCACATAATAACCTAGCTTTCCGAGTTTACACGTTCAACAAAACCCCACTCTATATGGCGGTTACATAACAAGCAGTATCTGCTAGAGAACGGCCTGGAAGGATTCTACTTCAATATAATTAAGCTTTGTACTACTCAATTATTTATACACAAAAAGCTAACCAATTCTACAGCACAGCCTCTGCCCTGTTATATATATTAGTCGCCGCCTGCTGTATTAGTAGTGCCGTTCTGGCTAGCTGTACAATTATAGGGCCACTATGGTGTAAAAATGACCATAATTTATATGGGGCTGAGCGCACTCGCGGGAAGCATAGCTTGCGTATTTTTCTATGAATGTAGCTACAAGCAGTACTTGGTAGGGTTATATAGACCATGGCAAATTATAGGATGCAATATGTATTTGTACATGAACTAGTAGCAATAAACTCAGCGTGGCATCCATGTGCTATAATGAATGCAATACATTGGACTGTTGTTCAATGAGATCATACTAGACTGAGCACTACTCTGCGCTAGCACTGTTTTTCCACACCTGCACAGATTCTTAGCAGTTTGGCGAAAATTAGACAAGTAAAGATCCGCCGCCTGTAGCTTGCTTTCCGTCGCCTGCTGCTTGCTTTCCGTCGCCTGCAGCTTGCTTTCCGCCGCCTGCTGCTTGCTTTCCGCCGCCTGCAGCTTGCTTTCTAATGCGCTACTAGTATCTCGTTCGTGACCCAATTTCGTACGAAGCGTCTTCAACTTTTCTTGCATATTGCTGACTTCACGTTCCAATTTCAATATCTTCTCCGTCGCATATGCCGATTTCAACTCATGCGTGTTCAACTTCTCATTTTTTGCGTCCACCACATCCATCTGTCTCTTCACCTCCTCCTTTTCCCACCGCAGCCCTCGCCTCATCAGTGTCATTACATCAACCGCAAAGTCCCCTCCCTCAGCCACCAGATCCTCCACGAAACCGTCCACGAAGAATCCGTCGTGGTCGAGTACGCACCACCGCGCCACGGCCCCCCGCATCCGTTCGTCGGTGTGCTCGTACACATATCGTATCAGGGTTTTCAGCGGTCTCGGTGTCATTTTCGATAGGCACGTCAAAAAGTGTCCCAGCGCCAAGTCCGCCAGCGGCGTAACCTGCGTGTAGATTGCAAGCGCATATACGCGTGCATGTGCCAGCAATAACTGCTCGGAATTTGTACCAAAAGGGCCCGCGTCTGCGAGTGCCGCTGCCCATTCGGTCTGCAATGCCGGCGTTGTGGGCGGCTGGCCAAAGGAGGACGGGATGCGCGCGGTGATAGGAGTTATGGGCCTCTCGACCCTCTCACTCTCCTCTTCTCCCTCACTCTCCTCTTCGTTCTCAATCTTCTCTTCTCTCTGAATCTCCTCTCCTGCCCCACTCTCCTCTTCATCTTTTTTCTGTATGTTTTGAGGGGCAGGTTCGAAATCCGGCCAGGTGTAGTCACCGGTGTACAGGAACTCGAGAAATCGCGAGACCGTATCAGCGTCCCACTGGTCCCATTGGATAGTTGCGGTTTTTGATTCTGCCCAGCGTTCGGAGGAGACAAGCGCGTGTAGCACGGGGGAGTGGTGGGACAGCAGCCCGCTATATACGGCGAAGGCGGACTGGGTAGGCCCTGGGCCAGCAAGGATCGTATAGATCTTGGAGACTAGAATACTCTGGAAATCAATGCGTAGCTGCGACATTGTAGAGCAATGGATATCCGTACGGTCGACAACGGCGGTGCGATATTAAGGTGTTGAGCATGGGCAGCTCCCAGGTTGCCTACTGTGCCAAGCCGTCACTGAGCTGGTCGAATCTCATTCGTCCACCTATTCCAAGCCCTTCAGCTTCCTGAGAAAAATATTTGCTTTTGTCTCTACTTTATATCGCTCCAAAATCAACTGCTCTACTAATCTGTTATGTGCTTACAGATATAATTGTCCAGTTTTCGGTGGTTAACATAACATGCATCATTTAAAAATCCAAGCTAAATCCATGTTGCCTACATCACCAAATGCACAGTAAAGTTGACCAGAGTCGCAGGGACACTAGTACTCTATATATACGTCTATAAAGAAGTAACCACAATTTGTAATACCAATACATGGCTCTAGTCCACGTAGCAAACTCACGGAGTTTCGTCTATCACGTGACATCGCGTATCCGCCGGGTAACGAAATCCAATTCCGCTCTTAAGTCTCAACTCCTATTAGCTTCTCCACACCTGAAGCTTGCTCGTTAGACGCGACCACAGCTCAACCCCACCATGACCCTGACCCCTACGCAGGATACCCAGTGCACACCTCACTCCCCGACTGGATAATCACCACGTCCTTGATCCTGCTCTCAGCTTTGCGCAGCGTCCTCACCATCGCTAGCTTACTGGTGCGCGCGCTGGAACGTCGTTAACGAACTCGAGAGATGCTACGTCTGCAGCTCGGGGCGTCTCGTGCCATTGACGTCTCCAACGCGCTGCAGTTTTCCATTAGATAACCTGTGCGGGGAGCGATTTAGATGTGTGCACAGGTGATGGTGTTCAAAGTTACCTGGTTGATGTAGAGGTCTATGGAGAGCAAGCAGACCATGGCGACTCTGGACTACTGCACGGCCTTCGATTCGAAGTGTTTACGACGCTTCAGCTGGTTCTACCAGAAGGGAGCATGTTGGGTGCAGTGTCTACAGCATTCGTGAACCTCTACACGCGCGTAGGGACATAGTGTTCGCACTGTTTCCGCGAATAAAGCGAAAAAGTAGGATTGGACAAACGTCGATGGAGAGCATTGGTTGGTCGGCATACATGGTGCATCCAGTTTAATACAACTGGAGTATATGTATCCTGTCCCAGAATCCCACTCCCAGAACCCAGTATCAATACCAACCTTTGATGCTCCCAAAGATTCATCAATGAGCCCGCGTGATCCCTCATGAACCTCGTCCTCAGCTCGCGTTTGTACCAAAGCCCTACCATTCACCGCCAGTGCATTATATACTCTAGCGCCATGCATCCACTAGTATCAATCCAGTTCGACTCTCCGTTCCCCAGCACCCACAACCGGGTACAATACGAGCACAACCCCTACGGCCCCCACCGGCCCCCAACGTCGGTGGTCGGCCAACGCAAAACAAGCTTCGCCGCTTCGGCGAATCACATAACCATACCCAACATGCTACATGCATCAGCCACTGGAGAGTCGCAGCCGCACGCCGCGATAACAACAACAATACTAAGCTTATGCAGCAATGCAGATGGGTGAGTAAGCGGCCGGCATGGCCGGCTGGTTGCGTGCTTCAGCAGTGCTGTAAATTGGAATTTGGGTTGGAGGCTGGGCGCTGTTGATGCGAGCGGTAGATGGAGATGTTGGATTTTAGTAGTTTTAGTAGGTGAATTGTGAGAAGGAGCGAGCTAGGGAGGGATATGCATGCGGTGTTGTGCTCTACGTTTGCGTGGTCCCACCAACCAGAGTGTGGCTGACGATAGCTTGCTGGCGGTGGTGGTGGAGGCTGAGCGGCCCTGTTGTAAGGCTGAGGAGACTATTAAGGTTATCAGCCAGTCCCCTGGTCTCACTCCTACTCCTACTCCTACAAAGACGCATGTAGAGTACTCGTACCACCTCAGCAAGTAAGTAAGTATCTTTGTAATACCTGTAGTAAGGTCACACAGCCCAGCAGTACAGTACGTTTCGTTGTTATTGAAGGATCTAGTGCGGCTGAACACTCGGCCATTCCGTTGCATCTCACGGCCGACTAGCTATATGGCAATTTCTAGTACCTATTGGTCAAGTACGTACTAGCTAGCAGGCGTTCTTTAGACTTTTGTTGCGCATATGATGTAAGAGCGCGCCGGGGATAGAACTGCTACTAGTTGGGGGCATGCAAAAACAGCGCGGTCTCCGAAGGCGGTCTGTCATTCGCGTGCAGTTGTGGACGTGTAGCGTGCCCACGTTCGTTCTATGTGCTTCAGCCGTCCACAACAACAACAACTAATAGCAATTGCGGGCTGCTGCTGGAGGAAGAGACTTATATAAAGCGGTTTCCTGCGTGTTGGATCAGGGCTTTGTCAAGACACACACTTTTCCGCCTGCAGAGACTCGCCCAATTAACGGCCATTCAATCACCTAATACCCTCTTCATTCATTCACTCACCCACTCACTCGCCTATACTTTTTAATCGGCCACCATGTTCACCAAAGCCCTCTCCCTCGCCATAACCCTCCTCTCCGTCACGGCGCTCGCCGTCGACCCGTCCGCAATCTACGACGGCGGTATCGCCAGCTCCACCTCGCCAATCTCACTCCGCATCGCCAACGGCGGCGCCGGGCAAAGCGGGCTCGTCAAAGCCCTGGCCGACGCCTACATCGCCGACGCAGTCGCCAACGGGTCCAAGCCATTCCGGGTGGCCTGGATCAAGAGCGACACGACATACAGCATCAAATACCTCGCGACGGGCGACGCCGACGTCGGAATAACCTACTCCCCCGCGGCGGAGGACATCGCGATCGCGTCCAACATCGCGTCTTCACCCAGCTACTACGCGTTCCGCGACCACTTCCTGATCGTCGGGCCGGAGTCGAACCCCGCAAACCTCTCGACGTCGACTGGTGATGACAATGATGTCTTGACTATGTTTACACAGCTGCACCAGGCGGCGGAGAATACTAATGCGACAGTACCGACGCGCTGGTTGAGCAGATTTGATAAGAGCGCGACGAACATCAAGGAGTCGCAGCTGTGGCTCGGGATCGGACAGGTGCCGTGGGCGACCGCCTACTCCACGTGGTACCACCAGTACATCGCGTTCCCGCTGCAGGCGCTGGCGGCGGCGATCGCGCTGGAGGAGTACACGCTGACGGACCGCGGGACGTACTTGAGTCTGGCGCCGGAGCTGCAGAAGAAGGTGGTGATTTACAAGGCTGCGTCGGACGAGGAGAGCGACCCGCTGCTGAATCCTGCGCATTTGCTGATTGGGAAGGACGCGAAGAATCGGGAGGTCGGGCAGATGTTTGCGGACTGGCTGGTCGGCGCGAGGGGCCAGAAGGTGGTGACCGGGTTCAAGAAGAATGGGAAGCAGTTGTATACCGGCGCACCGGCGAAGACAAATCAGGCGAAACAAAGACGGCCTCAGGGGTATCTGAACCGGATGTAATGTGTAGAACAGAGAAGATGTATTTGTGAAGGTTTAGATTACCATAGCAGAGTGTTGTTTTGTATTTTGTATCTTGTAGGAATTGCTTTAGACGTTGAATTGATTTCTTAGACTTCTTATACTATCCACAAAGTGAATAAACTCAAAATCATGTGGGTTCTCTGCACTAGTCCGAGCAACCATACAGCATATGTTTGAATATAATTGTAAGATATGAATCAATCGTTCTAGGCTACAAGAGTCAGAAGAATTGTTTGAGATGAGAACCTGATCGTGTTCAATTGTAAGGTTAAGTGTACAGGAAGAGAACGATCTAGAAAGAGAAACGCGGAGAAAGAGTGATGAGCGCCGAGAACCCAGATCCAATAGACCGAATGATCACCAGCGCAGATGTGCTATCTTCAAGAACAGCAGAAGATGTAAGGTTCGAACACGATTGCCCATACTATTACAGTCTTCGGTAATCCGAAAACTGTCTAATTCTATAGAACCCAATTTGAAAAAAATAGTTGTAGAAATCATTGGTAGTCTAAAGCGCTGCAGTTGCTAAACGTCGTGGTCCCACTTACCGACGATTGCGGCGATATCGAGCAATGTATGATCGAGACCGTATGATGTCTTCACAGTATATCAATCGGGGATATGGTTTAGTGGTATAATGCATCCTTAGCATGGATGAGGTCCCGAGTTCGATTCTTGGTATCTCCAGATTGTCTTTTTTGGTGTACATCTGGATCGATAGAAGATGGTTACTTATTGAGTGGGAGCGAAATGGAAGATGTAACTGTTAGGCGCAAGCAGCAACGGTGCACTAGGAGATTACAAGAAAAACTCGACAGAGCAACCAATTCGAACATGTGTGTAGAGCAACTTTTCATTTTCATTTGACCTGACCGGACTAGATTTCCGTCGACCGGACCGGTTGATCAGCGAAAGTTATCCACAAATCAAAGGTAAAACTCTGCACAGTGGAAAAAGTCATCGAGCTCCCATCTTTGTCTTGCTAGTTAATCGTGCAGTCAAAAAATCTTGTATGACTTAGCACAAACATCACTTAGTACAGTATCACTATCGCATGCAGATCAACTGCCAATATGTATAGCTTTATTTACACGCAAGGCTTGCTATCCTTTAGCCACATTTCGGCGTTCAGCGTACTACAAATGAAAATGCTACAATGTGATGTCTGTATATCAACAGGCGTTGTGGCCGAGTGGTTAAGGCGAGAGATTAGAAATCTCTTGGGTTCGCCCGCGCAGGTTCGAGTCCTGTCGACGTCGTCATCCTTTTTGCATCTGTCTCTATCGACCAGCAAAGCAAGTCTTCGCCCATATCACACAAGCAAGAGTGTTGAAATCGGGCCCTAGTCTTACTGAATTTTTCACTTATCAGAACAATGGGGAATCATAACGCTTTCGAAGAACGGAACCCGCCAGTAATAAGTATTGCGGGCAAGTTGGTGCAGAATAGCAAAAAATTCGAGATGTAGACGCCGGACGGTGACCGAATATATTATATGCGGGACGGTTTGCTTCGACTTAAACAGACGGCCTTGGCCCACTTTCCAGTGATTTTCCAGTTCAAACTCAAACTGATCAAAAAAGACCAGAATTGTCGGCCATGATCACTCGACACTTATGAAGCCGCCGTGTTTATTACAAGTTCTACAGGCCGGTCGGGGTACGGCAGGGGGTCAGGTCAACGAGGTTATATCAGATTGATACGGCTGTGCTTCACTGCGCATATCTTCTCACTCGCCCAAGAGCGCTACGGTGGAGTGGGAATGGTTGTCGACATAGCTGCTGGCTTGAACCTTTCCGATCTATGTATTCGAAATTCCGTTAGAGACGCTGAAAAATCGACATGTAATGAACATTCGAGAGCTGGTGGAGGGAAACATGTCACGTGTGCCATGCGCTGCTCACGTGAGACAGGCGTGTTTATGAGGCACAAAACCGAATGACCGCTGGTGCTAATGTAGGACTCCAGTCCCGATCAGCCCCGGCTAGTGTTCAAGCCCCTTTGCGTCCCATCTCAGCCCACTGCATTGCATCTGTACTTTTTCACCCACTTAACTATTTCTACCACCACTACCACCAACACTACCACCCGTCACTCGCACTCGCGCGCTGAAAAAAGCTACTGAGCTACATCACAAATGATACGACACACGCACTGGTCAGGTAACGCATATGATTTACTATATCTATAGGCTATTGTCCTATCCATCTATGCTACCATGCACATCCCACGCGTTCCCAGAAACAGTGTTGGCACTCCCAACGATCCACCCACACACACCAGGGCGGCCACCAATCCATCATAGCCCACCCTCCCTTGAACGGTACGGAGTCAGCTATTTATCGGACCGAGTATCCTCACTGGGCGTGATCGTCGTCGTCGCAGCAGGTTCAGATTCAAGATGCGGAAACACATGTTTCAACGACGATGTCTCCACGTCCTCCACCTCGCGCTCCGGCGCACCCGGCGGCGCTGCGCCAACGACCATCTCCGCCTTGCGACCCCGTTCTTTCTCGAGCTGTTCCCGCACCCACGCCTCATGTCGCTCACTGACCGCCATACCCTTCTCGACCTCAGCAGTGATCGCCTCAACCTCCCGCAACAGCCTCGCATCCCTCTCTTCCGCTAGCCCTCCATCCTCCCCAGCTAACCGTTCCTCTAGGCTCTCCTCCAGCTCCGGCAACCCAACGCCCATAACGCCCTCGCCGACCCTGAAGCTCCGCCACAACGCCACAACCTCGTCCCACCACCCCAGCGCCTCAGCCAGCACCTTAACGCCCTCGTCGCACCCACCGAGCCATGTAACGTCCTCACGGCGCGTCCCCAGGTCGCCAGCCAGCTCCCGGTTCACCAGCAGCCTCGGCACGTCCTCGGGGACCTGCTGCGGCAGCGCCGCGAATGGGTATACGCTCAACGAGCTGCCCATCACGACCGCCACGTCCGCCTCGCCGACGATCGACAGGGAGTCGTGGAATTCCGCCGGCAGCGCCTCGCCGAAAAACGTAATGTCCGGCTTCACCAGCCCGCCGCACGGCGCGGGACAGTACACCACGCGCGCCTCGCGCACGGCGGCCTCGAAGCCGTCGCGGTCCGTGTACGGAGCTTTGCAATCAATGCAACTCTGTGCGGCAAAGCTGCCATGGGCGAACACTATCTTATCTCTCGGGATGCCCGCCGCCAGCTCCAACGTATCCACATTCTGGGTAAACACCTTCAACAGCCGTCCCTGGCGCGCCGCGATAGCAATGAAACAATGCGTCAACGTCGGCCGGTACCGCCCCGGCCACAGCTCCTGCGCGAGTGTATAAAACGGCGCGGGGTTGGTGCGGAAATACCCAATATCGAAGATACTCTCAGGCGTTGGCAGGTCAAGGCGCGCGAGCGACGAGTACAGCCCGGTGGTGGGGGAGCGGAAGTCGGGGATGCCGGCGGAGGTGGAAATGCCGGCGCCGGTGAGGAAGAGCAGCTTTGCGTGCGGGTTTTCGAGGATGTAGGCGGCGAGCGCGGGGAGCGTGCGGTCCTTCAGGCGCGACGGCGCGATCGAGGGGTCCCAGGCGGGGCGGGACGGTTCGTTGCCCATGGTGCGAGCGGGCGAGCGGGGTTGGGGGAGTGCGCTTGAAGGGTGGACAGGACTGGTGGACTGGTGGAGCGCGCTTGAAGGTGGAGGACAGTGGAGCTGCGGGGAAGGGGCGTGGTGTCGGTGGTGTAGGTGCAGGTCGCCGTCAGCTCGAGGTCGCACCGCGAGATGATGGATGGCGAAGAGCCTCGTTGCCCCGCGGCTCTGCCCCACCCTGCCGCACTGCACCGCAGTAGCTTCGTGCACGGTGCACAGTCCAGCCCAAGGCCGTTTGCATGCAAATATTTACGCAGGCGGACGGTAGAGCGCGCAATAGAGTCGTTCAGCCCTGGCTTTTCGGCAAAATATTAACGTGGGCAGCAGGGTAGAATTGTAAAAGCTGCATGCTGAGTTTCACAAAGATTCAGTCTTTTCACTAGTTGCTGAACGACTCTGATCCATGTTTTTGTTTTCACGAGAGAGCGTGTGAGAGAGAAGAGAGAGAGAGCTCAATATATTTCCTCGCACAACTAATTTATATAACGACCAGCCGCCCGGCCTCTATGCACTCGCCTCGGGCCCCTCAATTAGACACAATCATAAACTGCACAAACACTTCCTCCTTCCAATAACGTTAACCACTAAGCCCGCCTCCACACGAATAAACAAGAAAAAGAAGCATCAACCGACACTTTTGAGCTCGAGAGAGAGATAGATAGACAATTTCGATGTATCAAAGAAAAGAGAAATCAGAGTGAGCGATTTATATATATAAAACAAGACAATCACAACAGCAAAAATAGACAAGTATAAGGAAAAGATTGAAACTGTCGACAATTTTCACAGAACAGCGAGTGTAAAGTAAGCAAGCGGGCTGGCAGCATTGCCCCGGCAACCAGAAATGTACAATGCAGGGGGCCTTTGTTGTGCTTCCAAGCCAAACAACGTAGGAAAAAAAAAAGCACTAGGAGAGAAAAAAACACACGGCTCGCCGTGTTTCTGCTCCAGCTTTTCGAATGAATGTTTGCACCAATCCTTTCCACCTCCGCACCTTTCTTTCCAACACAAACTGACGGGCAAGAGAACATAAGAGAAGAGAAGAGAGAGAGAGAGAGAGAGAGAGAGAGAGAGAAAGCAGACGTCCTCCCGGTGATGATGATGATGGATGCAGTCGTTACAATGCAACTAGAATTAACAGGCGAAAGCAGCAACGCGAGAACGGAAGAGCAAGAGCAAGACGGAAATTCGTTAGTATAGTTTCAGAATACAGGTTTCGAAGCGAACGCGAACGCGACACGAAACACAAACACACACACACAATACATGACGTTCCGATCCATGCTGTTGGAAGAAGCACACATGGAACGCCGAAATATATAAAAACAACTGACGAAGCAAACGCGCGAGCGCCATGAAGAAGTCCACCGAAAAGACAGCCAGACAGTGCGAGAGCAACTCTCGCAGTTTGTGGCGCCGTTCATATTTCATCATCGTAAGGAGCTCCGGTAAGCCCGCAGCTGGGCACAAAAAATATCAAAGGCATCCGATCCCAAAAAAGTTCAAAACTCCAATCCGTGGTATAATAGACCTTTCCCAGTCGTTAAAGGCGTCATCAACATATCCGCACCGTCTCGCGTCGACTCCTTTTAATTTCGTTTCGAGATCATCCAGCCACACACAGCGCTGCAACACTACTCCTGGTCGTCGTCGAGCTTGGGCGCCTTGCCCTTGCCCATCAGGCGCTCCATGAACGGGCTGCCTAGTCGCTTCGGCATGTGGTCGAGGTTCAGGTCGACGTGGCCGTAGCGGTTGGGAGTGTCGCGTTTTGCGAGAGGGCTGCCCATGTCGGCGCTGCCCTCGTAGCTGATGGGGCCCGTCACGGTGAGGAGTGGGGCTGAGGGACGGGGGCGCCTCCGGGAAGCGAAGGGGTTGGTGCCGGCGGAGATGGTGTAGCCTCGCATGCGAGAGCGGCTCTTGTTGGGTGCGGTCGCGGGAACTGGTGTTTGCGATGGTTCGCCGCCGAAGAGGTCGGAAAGGCCGCGGCGGACGCGTCTTTGGGGTGGCAGGGGGGTTGAGGATTCGCCCTCCTCGTCGCCAAGCTCGGGACGCTTCAGGCGGCGGGGCCAGGTTCCGTAAGGTGACTTTGAGGACTTGAGCTCAAGGGGAGGGAGGAGAGTGGGGATTCGCTGGCTGTCCAATGACGAGCTCATGGCCCGGCGGTGGGTGTGGATGTCCTGTCTTTCCACAGTCTTGATGGGCATGCTCATGTCCCCAAGCGCGCTGTCTTGTAATGAAAGCTTTGGCTTCTGTGCCTCTGGCGTCGCCATTGGCGCGGGGATCACAGGAATGGGGTTGCTGTGAAGAGTCTCGGCAAGCGACCCGCCAAAGTGAGCGCCAGCGCCACTTACATCTTGACCAGAAGCCAAAGAAGCCAATACGCCGCTTGGCATCATTGAGGATGCTGTGCTGGTTGTGAGAGAAAGCGCCATGCTGCGCGTAGAACCAAACGGATCGCGGGTATTTGGGCGCTTGAGCGTTGAGCTCTTGATCGGAGATGGGGAAAGCGTTGTTGAGCGTGACTTGAGATCACCTCCAAACCCATTTCGCCGTCTCTGCTGGCGGAAATTGTGAGGATTGCTTGATGGGCCATAGTTGGCACGGCACAAATCTCTAAGCCGGCGTCGGGTAGAAGACTCGGATGCTGGGAATGTGTAGGGCGAGATTTTCCGGAGGGCGTCGCCCCGGTTGCTTGTCTCAGCGGCTGGCGGCACCGACCGTTTTGCCTTGGGCTTGGGGGTAAGAAGAGGACTGTTCCAGTCACCGCTCAACTTTGCATCCTTCCAACTTCTCTTTGCCTCGCGAGCAACTTTGTAGCAAACACCCAACGGGGGCACTTGACCAGGCAAAACAAAGAATGGGGTGATCTTGGGGTCCTGTTGGTACAGAGCGTATGTTCTCCACAAGTGTGCATCCATTTCCTCGGTCCATTGAGTCTTTCTAGCACGACCTGAGCGTTCTCTCTGCTTTCCCTTTTGTTCAGAGACTGCAAGCGACTGCGCATTCGCGGGTGTCACGAGGCCAATTTCCTTGCCTGGAAGACTGTATTCAACATCTTCCTCATCCTCAACGCTGGTACAACTTCCTCCAGCAGTACTGTAAGTTGTGGCACTATCGACCGAATGAATCCGAAGAACTCGAGTAGGTCGAACACGACGATGAAGGACGACTGATCTCAAGACCGGCAGCAAGAGCAGACGATGCTTCTGTCTCTTCATTAGATTGACCAAATGAAGTCTGCAACTTTCCAAGGGGAGTTTTGGGAGGCGAGAGAAACCGTTGCGGTTTGGGGGTTCGGGGCAACGGTGATTCGAGCGGTGGAGGCGTCGCGTGGCGTCCGTCGGACATTCCACCGTGGTGGTTGAAGGCCGGTACCATGAGGGTTGGTGGCGTTGGCGTCATTAGGTTACCGATAGGTTTCCGTTGGTGATGCATGGTTGAGGTAATTTTCTATAAAAATAAGGTTTTGTTGACGCGTCTGGTTCGGACTCTATTACCGAAAAATATGTGTCAAGGTGAAAAAAAAGTATGTATGTAATAACGGTCGAATATGTACTACTTCGAGGTTCACGCGTGGCAGCCGAGTCGAATAATCGATTTCGAACTTTCGCGGGTGCAGGCTCGAATTGAGGACTATGGATATTACACTAGAGGTACTATGTCGATATAGCTATCGTCGATAATGCTCGTAGTTGAATCGTTCAGTATGGAATCGTGTAAAATCGTGAATTTCTAAGCAATGTGATAAAGTTAAGGTCGTTCGTTAAAATGCACGTCTCTTCAAGCTGTCCTATGAAGATGAACGTAGGCGTGAGATGTCGTAATCTGTCCGAGCGCGCGAAAAGATTTGCAAAAAGGCAGACAACTGTGCAGAAACCGAAACAAAAACAATATCACCGAGAAAAATAAGTCAAAAGTTGTTGAACACCGTTCGTTGAAGTTGCGTAAGTTATTTATTGGTCGTTAATAGGTCATAAAACTAGCAGTACCATTCGTTTAAATTGGTGTCGTTGGAATCGGGCGTACTCGATTAGATGGTTCTCCGTAAGTTCGAATTTCAGAGGGTTCGTTAAGGGCGATCGGGTCTCAGTCGGAACGATAATCGATTCGAGCGATAGCGACGGAAGGAAATCGTGGTAAGCGAAGAGAGTGAAGGCGGAATTGAGAAGGAATTCTGCGATCGGTAATAGGAGAAGGGAGAGAAGACGTGATGTTTGTTTTCAACGCGCGTGATCGTTTGTTGTTGGAATCGATTCGGAAAAAGGGGTAAGATTGATCAATTGAGGCTCGTTGGTTGGGATAGGGGGGGGATCTGTCGCTCCTGGTATACCACGTTCCTCAACAGTCGAAATGTTTCGCGACAACAAGAACCGTCGGGATTGAACACGAAGGACGGTGGATGTATCTCGTCACGAGAGTTCGTGTGCGATGGTTTTGAGGGGCGGCGTGTGGTGAGAAGTAAGGGGTCGAGAAGTCGCGCTGGGACTGAATCAAAACAAATCGTACAGCTGTCACTCACTGCCGGCTGACCGATGGTTCGATTAGGACTTAGTGGACCAGAGGTGCAGACTGCGCCCAAGAATTCGATTGGCGAGCGCACAAAAGAGAACAGGGGGGGGCGCTTGTGGGGGTGAGAGGAATGAACAGAGAGGGAGCGGAGTCGGAGTGGGTTGGGACGAGGAGTGGGTGTTGAAGGGGGGGGCGAGTGGGCGCGACGGAGAACGGAAGCGGAGGGGGTGGGAGTGCGAGTGTCGTTGTGAGTGAGTGGCAGGAAGAGAGCGAGGTGGGCTGGCAGCGCGCGAAATTGAGTGCGATTGTGACGGAACGGCGGTCAGATCAGATCAGGAAGCCAGAGGATGGATGCTTAGGCCGGGGGGGGTGTCGTAGCTCGCAGTGGACTGTGCAGCTTCGTAGACTGAGGACAAGCGTGCGTGGTTGGGGTAACCGGTGTCTCTCAACCACTCGTTCAGCGACGATGCTACGGGCTCTCTGCTCTCAACTGGGCGACAGGGCAGAATTGCAGCAAAGGAGATGGCAGAGCAGAGCGGATTGAGCAGCAAGCGCATGCATGCAATACAAGGACAGGGGCGGCGGCGGTCTTGGAGATGCAAAAGAGCAAGCGTGAAGAGACAGACAGGCTCTGTATGCAGCGAACAGGATGCTGCAGGAATTTATGTATGTATGTGTGCAGGTGAATGGCTAGTCGGTGATGAGAATAGGGAAGGGATCAAGAGCCCTGAGAGGAGGAGCGAGCTCAGAGGTAATCTACGGGCAGCTCAGTATCAACAAAAATAAATAATCACTGCAGGTCACGTCCACCACCACTCCCACCACCATATCAGCACCACCACCACCACCACCAGTAGACGGCACAGATATATTCGGTCGGTCGGTCTAAATGCCTACTGCTGCTGCCTGCTGTCTGCCAGGCAGTCTCCCGCTGCTGACTCTGCACCCCAGGCTCCATGTGTGAATTACCCCAATACAGCCTGAGATGGAGAACGCACAGACATTTGGTTGGCAAAAGACGAGACGAGACCACCAGACCAGACGAGACAAGCAAGAACCAAGATGAGCGCGGCCGCGAGCGAGCGAGATCGAAGACAGAGCAGAGATCTTATCGTCGCATACCCAAGCGGGAAACGAAACATTGCCAGCGTGACCGGCGACGACGACGAGCGACCCGCGCGCGGGGAATGTCCATTCCCTTCGCAGCCGCATGGTTGATTCGAGCCGACGGACTCCCCTCCAACCAGATGAGCTGCGAGCAAAATCGCCAGCGCTCGCAGCAGCATCCGGCATCGCCAACTTTTCTCGTCTCCTCTTTTCGCTCCGCACCGTCGCACAGCAAAACAACGCCTGCCATCCAACGAGCGAGTCGCCCGGGCTGCGCGCCCGTGATCACGGGTCGCACCCCTCCCATTGGTGCGGCCGGGCTGGCATTGTTTATGCGGTGCAAACACTTTGCACGGCGCCATCCCATGCATAAGTCGCACTCTTGCTTTGCAACGGCCGCCGCCAGGCGGTAGGGGGAAGGGGCAGCAGCACCGCCCAGCCCGACTGGGAAGGGAGCCAGAGTGTAGCTAGCACGAGCGACGGGGACTGGCAGGACCCTCGACTCGACTCGTTCCACGCGAGCGGGCAGGCATGGGCAGAAGAAGAGGAGAGGAAAAAAGTCGCACCCGAACGACGAAACACCACCATCAGCCCGGCGCAGTGCGCCAGGGTCCCCTCACCCTTCAATTCCCCTTCCGTCTTTTCGCGTTGCTTTCGCGTCAAGCCTGCGAAGAAAAAAAACACATCCCTCCACGGCTGCTTTTTTCTTGTTGCATATGTGTTGGGGGCTGTTGATTACTGTTGAGATGAGTGGAATCAATTTGGAAATATTGCCTAGGTATCCATACAACAAGCCAGATAGAGAGAATCGCACAGAGTTCACAACACCGACACGAAAACATCTCGAAGTCACATTACCCGTGAATCTAGCTATTCTAGTTGCAGCCAACAGTGCATAAATTGCAACGGGCGCTTCGCACTCCAAGGCATGTCTGTAGAGGGGGTCAAGTGAGGGGTGAGAACGTGAGAAAACGTGAGAACGTGAGCAGAGCAGAGTGAGCGACCGAGTTTTGTGGTCCACCAAATTGGGGGAAGGAGTGCAAGCAAGCCTTCGTCTCTGCTCGTCTCGCCCAACACACGGCTCCAGCGGTACCAGGAAAGCTGGCCCCTCGAGGCACCCGACGAGCCAACAGCAGCGCGCGCTCTGTTATAATAGAGAGTTTAGGCTAGCACGGCAGGAAGGTTTTAGTTAGAGCAAGTTATGATGTGTATTGTATTGGTTAAGGTTCAGAGTGCCCCGCAGCACACCTCCGACATACATCATGGTCTATCCCTGTTCAGCCTCCATGCTGAGTCATACATGTTTACATAATAGTGTGGCACTAGTGATGACTAAGGTAGCACGGATACGTGCTGCCAACACCCCCCCTCATCACTATGCCCATACAAAAGTAGCGAATACAAAAATAGCAGATACCGTAGCAAGAATATAAAGCAAATCATCCCAGTTAATCATCAGTTGGCCACAAGTGAATCTCCACGCATTGCCAAAGTTCTAAAGCGCCTAAACTTTCTCCATCCAAATCTCGAAACACAGCATTCACACGAAGCAGCAATAAGCACAGAAACAATAGACTTCTCTTTGTCATCAAAATCTACCAGATTCAACAGGTTAGACAGCCGCGAGTGGCGACCAGGTGTGAGAGATTTTGTCATCAAGTCCGCTATATTCAGGTCAGTAGCAATGTAGTAGAAGGACACGATTCCTTTCTCGACCATGTCCCTGGCGTGGAACTGCCTGATATCTATATGTTTAGTCCGACCAGAAGTATTCTGGACTCCGCGATCAATCAGCTTCAATGTTCCCTGGTTGTCATTTGCAATGGATACAGGGCCCATTTCCGAGAATTGATCACAATGGGCAGAAATCTCATTTAGTAAGTTCCTGAGCCACGTTGCCTCACGTGTAGCCTCCGAGCATGCCATTAATTCGGCTTCAACCGTAGAGAGAGCGACGATGGACTGCCTCTTGGCTTTCCAGCTGACCAATGAACTCCCTAGAAAGCACGTAAAGCCTCCGACCGAACGTCTGTCCTTCTTAGCTGATGCCCAGTCAGCATCACAGAACCCAGCCAGCTGATTGGTTCCCGAGTTGGGATAGAGTAAGCTTTTTTGAAGAGAACATTCAACATATCGGAGCAGTTTCTTGGCGGCTGTCATGTGAGACTGCAGAGGGGTGGAACAGTGACGAGATAGTGCTGATACTGTGAATGCAATATCTGGACGTGTGCCTATGGCAGCGTACAGTAAAGCTCCTATAATTGACTGGTAAAGTTGCTTAACCTTGTCATTTAGCAGGTTATCGGCTACCCAACCGGAGTCAATCTTGTTTCTGTAATCAGCTGGTACGCAGCTCCCCCTCGAGTTAGGTGTAGCATAGCGGGAGACAATAGTTTTCAGGTACTCTAATTGATTGACCACCGTACCACGCTCCGTATAATGAACCTCAAATCCCAGGAAACGGCGGAGAATACCTAAATCCTTCATCATGAATTTTTTCATTAGATCAGATGCAATTCTGTCACAAAGGGAGTCTTCGGACGTTTGGAAGAGGAGAATATCGTCCACATAAAGAAGTAAGACAACACCTTTACCCAGGTATATGTTGGTGTCATATTCTCCTCTGACGAGACCCATTCCCAAAAGTACAGCGTCGACCATCTTCCACCACAATCTCGGGCTCTGCTTTAGACCATACAGGGCCTTATTTAGACGAAGTCTGACGTCATGTCCCCAGGTAAGCTTGGTTACCGACTCAGGCAATCTGACCCAGATTTTATCATTATCAACCTCAGGATTCAAGAATGCCGTGATCACATCCAATTGACGAATCTTCCAGTTGTATCTAGCTGAAAGTGCTAAAAGCATCCTAAAGGTAGTTTGAGTAGCAACGGGGGCATACGTCTGGTCAAAATTGACACCTTCCTCTTGTGCAAATCCTCGCACCACTAGTCTAGCCTTGAACCTGATGGAACCGTCGGGATTCAGCTTTTTGGTGTATACCCACTTGCACGTGAGTGGCTTTATGCCTGCAGGCACATTGGAGCTCGTCAAGTCAAAGGTATCATTCAGCAGTAGCGAGGCCAATTCTGAATTCATAGCATGGATCCAGTCTTCCCGATCACGTGAATCGTTGGCAGCTGCATATGATGTAGGTACGTCGCTGCTTGCGGCTATCCCGGCCAATAAGCATTCACGTAGGCCAGTTGAGATATTGAGATCAGCCAGAGGGGCATCTTCATCAAACTCAATTCGTCTCATGGCTTTGATGACATCTTCAATATCCACAGCGTTGCAAAGAGCTTGTGAGACTCTTTTATGATTCTGAATACGCCTATCCTTCGAAGTTACCGTTGCAGTGCAGGCATGAACTTCACGAATATCAGCAGGCTGAAAGAACACTAATTCATACTGGTTAAGAGTAGTAACCTAAATGCTTTCGAGTAGCTTCATATTTGGGTACAGTGCCCTTCGGTAATGTAGAAAGTTCTTCGCAAGACATAGGCGTTGAGCCATTCGGAAGCAATGAGGCGAGCTCTTCGAAGGTAATGGGTTCATTGGAACCCTTCAATAATGAGGCTGTGCTCTTCAATTAGTCAAGTCCTTTGGACCGACAGGTAGGGTTCAAGATTCAAATACCATAAAGGCTTCTTGGAGATGTTGTTTCATGAAAGAAACCAGGGTCCATATCATCAGGGATGTAATCCCCGTCCAGCGTCTCGAAAACGTCTCGACTTCATACAATCCATTGAAGAGATCTTCAACCTTCCGAGGGACATTACCACCAAAAAGTTTCCAAGCATTGATGTCTTCTCTAAACGTGACACTTGAAGACACCATCACGAGCTTCGTACGGAAGTCATAGATTCGGTATATAGTATTTGAACGATCAGCGTAGCCGACCATCATCCCTGGGGCGGCACGTGCCAGCCATTTGGTAGACTTATTTGGATCCTTGTTCCTGGCTGCTCTCTGTGCCGGCGCTAACCACCTATAGGCAAGGCATCCGAATACTCTAAGATATTTATACACCGGTGGCCGGCCATGCATTAGTTCATACGGACATTGGTAGTCTAAACCTCGTTGCGGGATGAGTGCGTGAATGGCTGTGGAAATGTGAACAGCTTCTCCCCAAAATTCATCAGGAAGTTGTGCTTCCAAGAGGATCGCTCGAGCCTTAGTATTGACACTCCGTATAAACCGTTCAGCAACCCCGTTCGAATGCTGAGTATATGGTGGAGATGGTTCCCAAAAAATACCATGAGTTCTGAGGTCATCGCCAAGACCTAGAAACTCAGAGCCACTGTCACTCCGCAGTATCAATATCACAT
The DNA here is from genome assembly GCA_024516215.1 of Geopyxis carbonaria. Classification (NCBI taxonomy): domain Eukaryota; kingdom Fungi; phylum Ascomycota; class Pezizomycetes; order Pezizales; family Tarzettaceae; genus Geopyxis; species Geopyxis carbonaria. The sequence goes on along the minus strand of JAJJXG010000016.1, from coordinate 793,925 downwards.
AGCCATTATTATTCGCCCGCATCCTATAATTCAACCACATCGTTTTCACGTCCGACTTCTTCTTAAGACCAAACGTCTCAGGAAACCTGGTTGAGTCTTCTATCAAGGCGAGATAATAGGAGCAACCACCCAAAGACTTTATACTGAAAGCACCACATACGTCTGCATGAACCCGCTGGAACTTGATCAAGGAACGTGGGACAGTGACCTTCCGGCCAGTACGTTGCTGTGTTTTGCTGAGTGGGCAAGCACCACACCAGAATGGCTCCGAGGCATTGTTCGACTTGACCACCTTCTCTGGCATCAATTCCAGAATCCTCGTAACTGAATCATGACTTATATGGCCAAATCGTGAATGCCAGGTAGCAAAGTTCGCAGAAGAAGCACTTCTTTTTGTTCCCAAAGGTCTAGAGTTCGCTACCGAGAGTAAGGCATTTGAAATTTGTAGAATAGGATGGTAAGGCAGGTCCGAGTCCTCCTCGGACTCTGATTGGTCATTAATATTATAATTAAGGGGTAAGGATGAAGGTCGAGTATTATGAATATAGTTCCATGCAGGCAGCACTACCTTGCTGGACGTCGAGAATTTGCGAGTGGCTTCTCGTCTTTTAGCCATTCGAGCCGTCATACTGCGTGTGACGACTGCAGCTGTAGCCACAGAGCTAACTGTATCATTAGGACTCATGGAAGGATTAAGAATATAGAGGCCGGTGACACTATCAAGGACAGCTGTTCCATAAGCAACATCGTTCTTTGAAATAAATACTGAGGAATCGGCAAAAACGCATTTGTATCCCATCTTGTCGAGCGTGCATACCGAGATAAGAGAAAGTCTGAAAGAAGGAGCAAATAAAGTCCAGATCCTAGTACCCAGTAGTGTGATATACCCCGCCTTGGTCACTTTAACTGTAGTCATGTCTCCCAGTCGTATACTGAAATCAACACTCTTTAGCTTATCAAAAGCTTCCCTAGAGTTGCATATAAAATGCGTACAACCACTATCCACAGCCCACGTGACTGGTGGATCAAGGGAAACTTTTGGTGTTGACGACAAAGAAACAAGAACATGAATAGAAGGTACAGTTAATTTGACAAGACGAGGTGGGAACCGTCACATGGGGGGCAGAGCAGAGTCCTCCTCGACAGAGTCCTCACGAGGGACACGTTGAGCAGGGACTGCAGTTCCCATTGTCTTACGCTTCTTGATAGACTTACGTGCTTGCTCCTTATCAGGACAAGCATCCGTAATGTGGTTTGGATCGTCACACAATCCGCACTTCTGTCGTTTTTGACTGACATTCAGTTGATTCCTAACATTTTGGGACTGATAACCAGATTGAGAATTGTATGTACCACGAGGTGCAGGTCCAGCTGACGGATGGGGATAACCAGGTAATTGACGAGCTGTAGCAGGATCAATACGATTCTCTTCTAGATACCTCTTCTGCAGGAACCGTAATGTATTGCAGTAGGCCGCAGTATGGCCTTCGGTATCATGCTTCCAGCATCCAATACCATCCCAATCCGCAGGGCACATAGGGAGCCTTTCCGAGTACACAGGTCTTGCGGGCTGTGGTAAGTAAATCTGAGGACGGTTACCTCTAGGCTTTTGCTGGGCTCTTCCATAAAAGGCAGTGACGGAGTGATAAGGTTCCTGTCCATTATTACTGATCATGTGCAACGGTTCCTTAGGTAATTGGTCCAGTCTAGCTTTGTCTGCCTTCTCTGCTGCCTCATACATATTGAGAATGTCAGTCAACGTCAGTCTAGGGTCAACCTCGCAGTGACGAGTAGTCTGAGCATGCTCAGGGATTGCATTGGTCAGAATTTTCTCCTTGATAGCGTTGTCACTAATTGACATGTGAACAGTGACGGATCCGTCAGCTCCAACTGTACGAGTAGTGGTCTGTTCCTGGAGCTTATGTAAACGGTGGGAGAATTCCTTCATCCTCATATCTCTCGGTTTGGATAGGTTTCGAAAGACTCTATTTAAGGCCTCAATCCTGGATTGGTCATTACCCTGCAGAGCATTTTTCAAGGTAGTCCATATGCCAGCTGGATCGTTGGCATTGAGTGCTTCCAGATAGCATTCCCTGACGTAGGCCGTGCACCGGTTGAGAATATAACGTCCGGTGTCAAGACGTTGCTTCTCGTAACTGTCTCTCATCTGCATCCACATGATCCTCTCAGACAAAGCAATCTCTCCTGGAGGACACTCCGGAACAGTTCGTTCTCCAGTCACCCATCCCCAAGTTCCATCACAACCCATCTCGTATTGGACAGCAATTGACCAGGTGTGATAATTATCACAGGTCAGCAATTCCTCCTGGGTCCCATTGGCAAGCTTGAAGTGAGTATTAGGATTCATCGTAAGCAGCAGCACCTCTGACAGAGTGGGAGGCGGGTGGGAAAAAGCAAAGAAAGGAGCAATCGATAGCTTCAGTCGTGAGACTGAGACTCTTAATCTGTTATAATAGAGAGTTTAGGCTAGCACGGCAGGAAGGTTTTAGTTAGAGCAAGTTATGATGTGTATTGTATTGGTTAAGGTTCAGAGTGCCCCGCAGCACACCTCCGACATACATCATGGTCTATCCCTGTTCAGCCTCCATGCTGAGTCATACATGTTTACATAATAGTGTGGCACTAGTGATGACTAAGGTAGCACGGATACGTGCTGCCAACACGCTCGCCTCGCTCGCTCGCGTTGCACCCTCCCTCCCTCCACCTCCCACCAATTTGCCGAAACTACACCCATTTTGTTTCCCGCGCCATGTCGCCCGTTTATTCCTCCCTCGCCAGCCAGGTGCCCGCCAAAGTGTGCCCTCAATTCGCTGGCTGCATGCTGAAGAAACAAAGCAACAGTTTGGGCCATGATCCTCACCCCTTTTTTTTCCATTCCGCCCATCCTCAGCATTCTTACTCATCTCAGCGGCGCGCTGGTCCCTGTTGGGGCGCCCCTGGTTTGAGAGTCCTACGCGTGCTTTTCGCGACACCGCCGCGGCGGCGAAGGCGAGGGGGAGGAGGAGGAACGCATTATTTTGATGCACGGCCGTGTTGTTCCCCCAACTCTGCCTGCCTGCCTGGCGGCCACGCCGGCCCCCAACAGCCAACTCAGAGTCCCTGCCTAGACCAAGTTGGTGATCCGTGCACGCCCGAAACGGGGCAGAGGGAGGTCCAGTCTAGCTCTGTTGCGAGCGCAGATTTTTTTCCCGCAGCGCTGCCTCGACGTCTCCCCAAACTGCTGACGACTCGGCGAATTCCAGGTGCAAAGGGCTGCCCACGCAGGCATCGCACGGTCTGCACCAGACAAATTGAGCTGATCGCGCCTGCTGCCTAGACCGTGTTGAGCATACGAGACCGCCGCAATCCGTCGATGCAATCGAAGGGCAGCAGCGGACGTGCGGTTGACGTAGCCTGGGGGTGCGCGACCATGCCGAATGATCTCAGTGCTCGCGGGTAGCGGTTGCACGCGCTCCGCCAGCACCTGTCTCAGTCTTCCCGATCCGATCGAGGACGGCCTGCACCTAGCTCCCCGGGGCTAGCCCTGAGCCCTCTGCCCTGCATCCGCCGCCGCACCATTCCGCGCCGGCGCTCGCACCCGCACGTCCCATTGGCCGTGCGGCCGGCGCGCCATCCCCCCTTCGTCACTCCTCTTCGCCGGGTCGCGGTCTCGGTCACGACCAGCTCACTCGGGCTGCGCTGCCAGACCTGCAGCCGTCCCCCAAGCCAACTGCCGCCGAAAAAGGAACCACGACGAGCGCGCCTCCCAAACGGGAAAAGGCAGCGCTGCACGCAACCTGAAACCGGTGGGGGAGTGGTGTTTTTGGCCGCCCCCCTCCCCTTTTATCGATAACAACACCCCGATGCGGCAGTATGTGTGCGCCGCAGCCTTTTTCTAGAAGCGCAGCACGTCGCGACGACGGCTCAAAATATCCCACGGCGAATATTAGGCCTGGCGCGCCCCTGCGGCGGTGTACGTGTTTGTCTAGACGGGCGGGTGGCTCTAGGTTTGACGTGGCAGCGACCACGGCCGCGGATACACCTACCCAGCAGTGCCTACGGGGACTACCCAGCGCGGCCCAGATCACGAGTTCCGGTCCCGCGATAGCTGGACCGTCGGTGAAGAGTGTTCGTCCCAAACCTGTAACCACACCACCTCCAATTACTCTATGTATGTACATAAGGCCCTATGCATTGATTGGAGCTTGCTTTTCTGTGACTATGTACCGGTGCGGACGGGCTCGGGAGTTGACGTGACGTGACGTGACCCTCCCACTCAGCGGGTATGCGTATGCAGTTGTGCTTCGGCTTCGCAAATCCTCCTTCTCCCACGCCCAAAAGCAACACCAGGCCACTCAGCATCCAGTCCGCGCCGCCCAAGTATTGAAACATATGTTTGTTTTTGTTAAGCATTTCCTCCGAGACAAAACAAAAGCGTAGTCAGTCTGGCACCTGCCGATATTCCCAGGAACAAATCATGTACAATATATACCGACGACTCCCTCTCCTCTCATCCCACATACTCCGGTGGAGAGTACATACACCCCTCAATGCGGTATTTTTTGCTTTGCCTGCTTCCCTCCGAGCTGAAACTGGCTAGAGCGGGCTGCATGTGTATTGGACGAAAGCGCCGGCCAAAGGGCAAGCATTAACTACATACATACTTGTGCCCCTATGCTCTGTAAGACTGTAACCCCACCTTCGGTCCCCGCGCACCCAGCCAACGTACAGTACAGTACCCCTCAGCAGCGATAGGGAAATTGTCGATTATAGGCCGCCGTCGATGTAGAGTACTCTACATAGGTATGTCCCTATTATACCCACCCGTGACATACAGGTGCACGCTGCTGGCCACTCGAAGATCATCTCGCGATGTGACGGCCCGTGCATTTGCAGCTGTCAAACCTGTGGCCCACAGCATAAAAAGGAACTCCGCTGGCAGCACCGAGTCAGGACCGCAGAAATATATAGATAGATATGTAGAGCACGGTGGAAATGCGATTGGAGACGTCGATACCGCTTCGATCCCTGGAAGAATAACCGAGCAGCGCGGCGTCGGGGAGGCAGGTGTGCATGCATCGTTGTTGGCGACGACGTGTTGTTGTTGTTGGCCGTGCCGTTGGTGGGGAGTAACACATCGTATAGGTACTACTCGAGCTGTCATTAATTTACGCCGACGACGAGTTGACCTGGGCCTGTAACCCGGCCGCACATCCATCACCCATCATCCATCCATCAATCCATCCCTCGCCTCCGATGCTGTCAAGATAGAGTGCCGGTGGTAGACCGGTAGTGGTGGACGCCCACGCCGTCAACCGGGGAGAACCTGTCTGCGCAATAATGCTACCGGTGGTGTGATGAATCGGGCCCCTGCTACCCCGGATCCTCCCGGGCGGTGCTGCCACGGGGCGCAATTTTCTCTCCGCGACACGACGACGACGACGACTTGCTAGTGTATGTTTTGACGTGGATCACTATATATATGTATACATGCCATAGACACCCTGGGGGATCCTGAAGTGTCAACAGGATGAAACATGACAGCCAGGGTCAACCACGGGACGGCCAGCTTTGGGGCGGGTGGGTAGTGGGGTGATCATCAGGGACGGTTGTTTAATGACATCAAAAGCTCGTTGGAGCTCAGGGCAAGCATTGAAAGGAGAGGCAGTGGTGGAAATATGAACCCTCACAACGAGTGATAATCAGTGATAAATGTCTTCTCATTGATACTCCCAAAATAGTTCTGGTTGGCCGGTGTTAAATTTTCTCGAACCTATTGATACCAGGGTCATATACCTAACGAAAGTTGAAATATATATTTAGGCCACGGGCTGGGCATACTTACTGCTTGCTAGCTAGCTTAACTGGAGTTATAAATACAGCTCAAGTCAGCAAACATCACCCAAGCTAGCTATGTCCACCTAAGAACTGATACATAATATGTAACCAAGACTGTCACCATGCCATGTGTCTTGTAGCACCCACAGCTAATGCGATTTGAGAAACCCGTATCGGTATCCAGCTCGATTGCCTCCGTTTGCCATCGGTAGCGGGCCGTCGCGTTACCCGCCAGTCTTGAGTTCTGTGACAGCGGCAGCACTCGACACGCAGACTAGCCGGAAGCCGCGAGATGGTTTGGTTACATCCAGTCTGGATCCGGATTTTGGTAGCACGGAGTTGGCATTGTCTGGCTTGAAAGGAGAGAAAATAACGGCGTGGACCTTCAGATATCTGATTTGTGGTAGTCATTCAAACTAGAGTACAATGTTGGAGCTTCAAGGTAATTGGTACACAAACCCGGGTGGTGAGTTGGGCCCTATAGATATAAATAGAGGGTAAATGTTGGAATGTTTGTTTTGATTTTATGGCCGCTGTCTGTCTCTGAAGGTTGGCTTGGCTAGGATTTGGCTTAGTAAGACAATACCAGATCGCTGAGATCACCTGACAAGCTCACGTGGCTGTGAACCCTTAGTCACCATCATTTTTCTCATGCCCAGACCGCTCGTTACCAAATCCAACACGTTCCTGTGAATTACGGATACCACCAGACTAAATGTACTACATGTCAGTACGAGGAATCTCTGGATCAGGTCACAAAATGATTTATCCTATTACGCGCCCATGAAACAAAAACCGGACAAGTCGCAATACATCACTCGATTTCGCCGTGATCGTCGGTAAGGGGGACCACAACGTTTCGCAAAAACAACGCTTCAAACCGCAAAATATTCAATTCATAGCGACTATTTTTCAAACGGAGTTAAAACAAGACAAATGCTTTGCTTACCAAAGACCTGCATAGAGACAAATCGTGTTCGAAGATGTGGAAACTGGTGAATGATGTTTATGGCTATGCACGGATATTTATGGCTTTAAAGCCACCGTTTCGACGAGTTTGGGTATTCATAGATAGAAGTTCGGGGCTAAATGAGAATGAAATCTCTCTCTATACACACATGTTAGGATAAGTTGCTTCCTCGGGGTTTCTTCTTACGTGCAATGGCGTGCCAGGAGATTGCATTTTCCATTCCACTCCCACTACAAAAAAGACTATCTTTTATCGTTCCAGATCTGCAACAAAAAGACAATCTGGAGACACCAAGAATCGAACTCGGGACCTCATCCATGCTAAGGATGCATTATACCACTAAACCATGTCCCCGATTGATACATGGTGAAGCCATATGGCATACATAATGTGCAGGTTCGAGTCTCCGTCGAATTAATCCGACAGACGGTTCTTGGAGGATTATCCAAGTGCACCTACTATCTAATTCAGTCTTTGCTGGTAATTCGCGAGTTAGAGATCAGCTCCACATCCATAATTTTGGGACCTGCGTGAGAGGTCTTCGAGGGTGTGTTCGTCGGTGTGTTCTCCTGCTCAGGTTCTATTTGGTAGACTGCAATCATCTTGAAAACGTATAGAAATTGACACTCATTAAAGGTCAGCGCCTTTAAACTCATGGAGGGTACCTGGTATGATCTTATTCTGACTGACGTCGGCGTTGAATCTTGTGTGAATTGGTAATATATCCGTCCTTGCAAAATGATCGTTGTACTCATACTTAATTGACGATCTACAGATTGGGAATAAAGTGCTTGCAAATCAGCGATGAGTGAAAATAGCTGGACGAACTCAAAAAGGTGTAAAGTCAAGACAGGCCTGTCGTCTTGGCACCCCACATCACGCTCACACCACCTCCCCACCGAGCCCTGGAGCTCACGATGTCCGCCCCTCCTCCACCACAACCAGTCTATATCCTCCGCGGCCATTCCTCTCAAATCCACGCCCTCGCCTTCACACTCGGAAACACGCACCTGCTCTCTGGAGATGCCTCTGGCTTCGTGATCTTATGGCACCTCGCGTCGCGACGCCCTGTCGCGGTATGGCGCGCGCACGAGGGCAGCGTCCTCAAGGTTGAGGTCATTACCGCGCCCACCACTGCCACCCTCCCTACAGCCGGGGCCACCGATAAAACACCCAATAATGAACCAAGAGACCTAAACGAGTCCAACGCCATTGACCCTCGATACTGGATCCTCACCCACGGACGCGACAACTCCCTCCACGCATGGACGTTCCCCACGAGCGCACTGTCTACGAACCTCCCATGCGCCCCCACCGACCCCCCGCGCAGCAAGCCCCGCCTTATTGCATCGCTCGGCGTGAACACCATGAACTTTTGTCCCTTTACAGCAACACACACGGCTTCGAGCGACGGCATGCTAATTGGCGTCCCGGCGGTGATTGACAGCGAGGCAATCGACATTATGGAGCTTCCCTCTGGTAGGCGCGCACACACCAGGGTGCGCCCTGAAACCGATGGGCCTAAGACCGGGATGGCGATGGCGCTGGCGCTGCGTTGGGGGGAGAGAGGGGAGTTAGAGCTGGCAGCGGGGTATGAAAGCGGACATTGCGCGCTTCTTCGCCTTAAAACCGAAGGTTGGGAGACGGTGTATCTCTCTAAACCCCACTCACAGCCCGTACTATCGCTAGCTATGTACACACCGCAAGGGTGGTTTGTATCGACTTCGGCAGATTCGTTGTTAGTCCTACACTCCCCAGGCACACAGGAAGAGACGCGGATACTGGATACGAACCATTTGGGGCAGCAGGGCGTCGCGGTGCGAGACGATGGAAAGCTGGTTGCTACAGCGGGGTGGGATGGGAGGTTGAGAGTTTACAAAGTCGGTGGAAAGGGTATGAAGGAGGTCGCCGTTTTGAAATGGCATAGAGAGGGAGCTTATGCGGCCGCTTTTGGAGGTGTTAAAATATTGGCGAATGAGGAAGACGAAGAAGAGAGTAGTGTCACGGGGAGCGGAGTTCTCGGGGTAGTACGACAGGTGGGGGAAAGCAGATTATTGCGGGGACGAGATGGTAGGGAAGCCCAGCGGCACTGGGTTGTGGGCGGCGCAAAGGATGGGAGAGTTAGTTTGTGGGAAGTGTTTTAAATTCAATAAAGTGAGTGCGATGGGCTAGGCCTTGCGTCACAGCGTATCAATCGGAGACATGGGAAAACAAGTGTCTAATCGTTTGAAGGGATTATTTTCAAACTAGGGTAGTATAGTCTACAGTGGTACAGATAGTTACACTACGGTGGTATGGTGATACTTTTGTAGTACCAGAAACTGTGAAAACACCTGTAGTGCGAGAAGAAACATAAATAATTACTCTACCTTAACCATCCCCACCAACCAAAAGCTGCTAACATCCTACGAATCGTGACGTCAGGTTCCACTCAATGCGCATAAGCACTCCATATCATCTCTTCGTTGGCATATACTCTATATGCTTGCTCCGTTTCCTTATATGTGGCACATTATACTGTATCAGGTCAAACACACAAGTTTGTCTCCGCTTTTCGTCCTTACTTTCCTTAACAGAAAAGTGTAGACCTTATCAAGCATATGTCTCGTACTAACTTTTGAAAAATTTCTTCTTCAAAGTAACACTCGAGCGTGTACGCTGAATTTCTTGACGTAAATTTGTTATGGATGTAGAATAACCCGAAGTAATCTTGTGACATTCCGTCCAATAGATAACGGTGCGTTGTGCGCACAGTGAGTCGCCGATATATGTGTTATCACTTTCCGCATGATGCTTAATGATGCGCAACCGATGTCCATCGGGAAATCAAGCCTCTTCGCCTTGCGAGCGTCTATTGATTTTCCGAAAGTTGTCTTCTTTATGGACAGCGCTCTTTAGTAAACATCTTGGCTGCAGTAGATACGATTTAGCACACTTATCCGCCAGTCGGCGTGTCGGTACAGTAGTTTCTCCGATCTACGGCGGTGGCGTCAGCCACAAAAGCCACATCGACCACAAAACACGATTTCGGGTTCGAGATCAAACAAGGGGTCGATAGCTTATGCGTAACACTTTCGACTCCTTTGGAGAGTAAACTCTCGCTTCCGTTTGCGATGGGAGGGCACAGCCTTGAAACGACATGTGGAAAACCTTGATAGTGTTAAACTTGAGATGAAAGGTAGAGTCAGAAGGATGAGATGGTTAGAGAAGTAGACAAATACGAGTCTCATATGAGACGGTAAGCGAGGTTACATACGAGCACAACGACACCGCCGGATACGAGACAGGAACACCTGAAGCATGACGTAAAGTTACACAACCGAGTGACTGCAAGTGTAAATGTGCCATCTAAAACCGACCAATTGATCCGAGCACTGTATATTCGAAAAGACGGATATTTCCGCTTAGAAGGGCTGAGAACTTCTGTGGCAGTTTTTTTTTTCTTTGGCCCCAGTGTAGATGGCGGTCATGTTTGATGTTTGCGGGTTGCAGGTTTGACATTTTGAAAGCTCAAGGGAAAAGTGCGGTCCTTTCAGTCTTGAGCCACTCTGAGCAGGTTTTACTCGGGAGTCATGCGATTTTATTCTCTGATGTTAAAACTGAGGAGATTTCGAGAGAGGAGAGGAGTGTGGTGCGCCTCCAGTGTTTGGATGGTTCCAGACTTTTGCCCTGACATGCAGTACTGATACACCGAATTTTCAGGTACGAAATACTCAGTTAAAAAGCCTTGGCGGAACCATCAGCTCTGGCTGGTATCATAGCTAGCCCCGATGAGCATGATATAGGACACCTTAGGAAAGATCGGAAGAATGCACATAGAGTATCACTAACCTAGCCCTGACATCGCTCCAGAATACACCGAGGGTCATGGAGAGAAGTGTCGAGGATTATAATTCTAGACTAAATCTAAAGTGACTTCTCTCTACGTCATGAATACTTATTCGTGTGACAATGTAGTACAATATAGATGAGGTTAATGCAGGAGAAAATATTCGTATTCCCTTTACTAAAAAGAACCATGATCATGTTAAGAGGTGAAATTTGTTAGCTCTGCGTGAGGGGTGCAGCAAAGGATATCTTGTGCACCTGATTTTATACAGATTTCGGTTACCCCGTCTGCATGTTTCTCGTACGAATAAACCTAAAAATTATTCTTATTTTCAATGGGAATTTAGCCCCAAAGCGGTTAGGCCAGCGTTGTGCAGCCGGGTAAATTACCCAATGGTTTCCCTGGATTCCAGCTTCGACACTTAGCTCTCGCCTCTTACAGAACCATTTAGCGAACCAAGATCTATGTCTTCTATAATTACTCTGTCGGCTTCCTAGTCCATCCGGACGCACGTTTTGCATTGATTTAGCCACGATCTGCGCTCCATATCCTCCGTATATACACACGAGGCAGCAATCGCCTTGATATCCTGGCAACCAAGACACGTTACCGAACATTCGCTGCTGCGGACAACTTGCCGGCCACCGCACTTGCGCCTACTCCCCGCCCGCCGCGTGCGGGGTACGGCGTCCTACTCTCCAGCTCTTGGAAAGCCTTCAAACATGTACTCATTGTACGACTCTACTTCCACCAGCACTTGCGCACTCGCCGCTTTCCTCCAAGCTTCTTCCATGTCCCTCCGGCCCAAAATAGCAAACTTCGAGACGATAATCGTGCTTATGTACCTGGTCGGTATGACAGCTGACGGCTCACGGGTGGGTGGCCCTGAAGTCTGGTGCCCGGTGGGGTGGGGTCGGATCTGGTACCTGGCGGCTTATGGTGATACCGACACCGCCCCGGTGCCCGGCGGTAGGCCTCGGAGCCGATCAAACGTGATTATGTCATCGCCACAGCCACCGCCGACAGTGAGACAGTGTGCTGCTGAATTGAGACGGGCGGGATGATAGGGGGGCTGTATCACCACGGGAGGATCCTCGGCGGTCCGGAGGAGCATCCGACGCCTTTTGCCACGCGCGGCCCCGGACGGCTGGGTTGTACCACCGCTATATGCCGGGGGCATATACACAGCATCCATATCAGGACCACGACCCATATTTTCGCCGTCACGACGACGCCCAACAGCCGTATACCCCAATAAACCTAGCCGCCACGGTTTGCTAGTGCATTTATGCGGCGTACAAATCCACGGCCTACACGAGGGGATGAGACAGTGCAGCCCCCATGGGCACAGTTTGGGCAGGTTCGCAGCGTGTTGCACAAGTTGCCATTCTGGGCGAGGCGACGATATATATATCCCCCTCCCGACGACGGCTCTCGCCAGGCGCCGTGGAGATGCTGCTACCTGGTTCCAAGCCGTCGCACAACGGATCGGATGTGCACGCGCTGACAGCAGCGTACATATGCGAAATACCAAGCCCGGAGGCCAGCCGGCGAGCCCTAATTTGCGTGCAGTGCGGTGGGATGAAGTGGCTACACAGAACGCATGTCTGCTGCGGTGCGGTGCGGCGTGTAGCGCGTGTAAATAGGCTGCAACGTGGGTGTACCTAGGCCCTCCGCTGCCCGCAGGCCTAACCATGCTATCGGCGGGGGTGGCACGCAGCGCTGGAACGCACGCACGCTGCGAACTCTGCTGTTCAACGATACCGTGATACTGAGCAAAACGGAACGCACAAGAGTCAGATATCCAGCATCCGCTAGTGGTATAAACCATGAAGGGGCGGTGGTGGTGGTAGGCGCACAGCTCTGAATCATCATTGACGCATTGTGCAACGTCCAAACAACAACACTAGCCAGGAAATGTTCTTTTCAGAAAGCGTAGGATGTAGTAGTAGTAGTCAGATGCCGCCCGCGGACAACATTATCGCGAACAGAGGCTGCAATGCCAGTGAGTGATCTGGTCACGCAGCCCCCGCGCCCCAACTCCGCGCAGCGCGCAGAAGAAAGGAAGGACCAGCAGACGTGGGTGGCGGCGCGCTAGCTACTGTAATAACTACTCGACTTACATATCTGGATCAGTTATTAGCGAGCCCGCCTGTAGAGTACTCGTACATGGAGAAATAATAGCAGTCTGGTACGGCTGAACGAGAGGGGTCGATCCGACGTGTCTAGTCTAGACCTCCGCAGGGCTTGCGGCCGCGGCCGTGATTGGCTGGTGGGCTCCGCATGATGGGTAATCTCTATGTAGAGTACGAGCATGAATGTATACCTACATCATATGTTATCTAAGGGCAGAAATTGTGGCGACTGCGGGTGAGACTGTGCCTGCCTCGTGTAGGAACCGCTCCATGGCCAGCCCTGTGACCAAAAACAATCCATCCACCTTTCCTCTGAGCCTCTGAGACATACTCATTTTTCTAAAAACGAAACACTCGTACCACCACCAGCGCCAGCTCCCACAATTAAACATTACGAAGCCACCTGGAATGCGCATGCCGCGAGAAGTACCGCCGTCATGCGGCGCCGCGAACCAGCAACTTCCCTCGTCGTCGTTCGTCCATGCTCCATCGTTTTTTGCATGGAGAGTTGGTTGCCTGGGAAAGCACAGTTGCTGCGGTTGCAGTCAGATTTCGCATGGCAGGGCCCTGCAGCCCAGCTCAACACGATCGGAGCACCCCGGCCGCATCGCCTCGTCTAGGAGCCCAACGAGCGTCCAGCGCCCGCACACCGCCTGGGGTCCCTAGCCCATACCCACGCTGTCGACTCCCACTCCCCATACCCATTGCTACCACCACCAGTGAACGCCGCCACCACAACCACCACATCCTCCACCCTCCACCCTCCACATCCCCTACACATAGAGCTCCTCCATTCCGTTTCCGCCCAACATGTATTGTGTGCATGTCGAGTATCGTACGCTGCTGCTGCTGCTGCTGCTGCTGCAGGTTCGGCTCTGCCCAGTCTTTGATTCGCCATGTCTCACCCTATTCCCCATCCCTCTCCTCTCCCTCCCCTCTCCCTCACCCTACCACCCCCAAAACTTTGTACATAGAGCAAACTCAGTCCGCAGGCACCGTATGTATATGCAGGTATAAGACCTGCAGAATCAACATGGATCCCAGTGCGTCTCCCAGATACGATACAATATCGCTATTTTTATGGTATCGCGCGCGCCAGGGTCTGGGGTCGACCTAGCGCGTCCGCCCGCGCAAAAAGCAACGCCCCGCGCCCGCGATCCGGACCGCGCCAGATCGGGCGTGCCAGGGCGTGAAAGCTTGTTCTGTGCGTGGCGGCGCGAGGACGGCGGCCGAAAGGGTTGGTTGCGCTGAGAGGGGAGAACGGCTGAAAGGTGAAGCGAAGAGGTGCAGCGCCAGCAGGCACTGATTGAGTGGGTGGGTGGGATAAGGTACTGTATGTATCGATGGGGCGTGGTAGTAGGTGGGAAGTCACGACTACCACAACAACCACAACTCCATCCATAACCACAACAACACCACAACCGTAACTACGACTATGACTACGACTATCATCATGTTTGACGTTCCACGATACGATATCTCTGATTAGGATCCCCCCAGCCGTCCCGCCGTAAGCCGCCACGCACGGCCGGCGCGCGGGCGACTCGGTCTCCTGATTCAGCTGGCCTGGGCGCTCGAGCGTGCGAGCGAGCGTGTAACGTCTGAGGATTCATGCGCCGTGGGGTCTCGGGCTAGAGAGGAGCCGTACCTACATGCCTACCTAACTACATACCTACCTACTAATGTATTATGTGCCTGGGCTGACGGGAGCAGTGTATAAAAGGCACGCTGTCCGCAGCCTTTATGGGTTCTTTAGCCAGCCAACAGCCAGCCAACAGCCAGCCAACAGCCAGCCAACCAGCCAGCCAACCAGCTAGCCAACTCGCAGATTGGTATATAGCACACGGACGTCCACGGTCTACCGTCTAGAAGGAATCAATAGTTGCTTGCAATGCGCTATTCACTCGGCGGCGTGCTCACCGCGCTGCTCGCAATCGCGCCGGCGGTTGTGGTCGCTGGTGATGATGATTGGGAGAGTCCAGTGGTCCGTCCCCCATTCCCCCTCTATCTCTTGCTTCCACTAACCCAGATCCCCCCACAGTACCGCTACTTCTTCCAATACCCCCTCCCCATCCCGCCCACGGCGGAAGTAAAAGCCACCTACACCAACGAAACCACCGGGATCAGCATCGACTTCTACGAACTCAAGATCAAAGCCTTTTCCGGGCAACCCTACCCCAACCTCGGCCCTGCCAGCCTCGTGGGGTACGACGGCGTCTCCCCCGGGCCGACCTTCAAAATGACGCGCGGCCGCGAAGCCCTGGTCCGCTTCGTCAACGAATACTCCCGTCCCAGCGCCGTGCACCTGCACGGCAGCTTCAGCCGCGCGCCGTTCGACGGCTGGGCCGAGGACACGATCGACCCGGGGCAGTACAAGGACTACTACTTCCCGAACCACCAGCCGGCGCGCACGCTGTGGTACCACGACCACGCGATCCACATCACGGCGGTCAACGCGTACTACGGGCAGGCGGGGTTCTACATCCTGCAGGACCCCGCGGAGGAGGCGAGACTGGGGCTGCCGCAGGGAAGGTATGATGTCCCGTTGATGCTGCAGGCGAAGCAGTATCAGAGTAATGGTCAGCTGTTTTCGCCCGAGAGCGAGAGGACCAGCTTGTATGGCGATGTGATTCATGTCAATGGCCAGCCGTGGCCGTACCTCAAGGTTGAGCCAAGGAAGTACCGGTTCCGGCTGCTGGATGCGGCGATCTCGCGGACGTTCCAGCTGAGTCTGACCGAGGCCGGGAAGAGCACGAAGCTGCCGTTCACTGTGGTCGCCGCAGACGCGGGGTACATGAGCCGCCCCGTGACCACCACCAGCCTGTACCTCGCCATGGCCGAGCGCTACGAAATCATCGTCGACTTCGCAGCCTACAAGGGCAAGAACATCACGATGAAGAACGCGCGCGACGTCATGAAAGACGAAGACTACGCCGGCACCGACCGCGTCATGCAATTCGTAGTCGGCCAGACCGTGACCGACACCTCCAACAACGGCCCCCCGCCCTCCACACTCGCATCGCTCGACCTGCCAACGCCAAAGTCCACCATCGACCAGCGCTTCAAGTTCGAGCGCACCAACGGCGAGTGGCGCATCAACGGCGTCGGGTTCGCGGACGTGCAGAACCGCATCCTCGCGAAGCCGCGGCGCGGGCTGACGGAGCTGTGGGAGCTCGAGAACTCGAGCGGCGGCTGGTCGCACCCGATCCACATCCACCTCGTCGACTTCCAGATCGTGTCGCGCTCCGGCGGGCGCGGCGCGGTGACGCCCTACGAAGCCGCCGCACTCAAAGACGTGGTCCTGCTCGGCACGAATGAAAAAGTGACAGTGCTGGCGAAGTATGCGCCGTGGGACGGCGTGTATATGTTCCACTGCCATAACCTGGTGCACGAGGACCACGACATGATGGGCGCGTTCAATATCACGGCGCTGAAGGACTTTGGGTACCCCGAGAGTACGCGGTTTATTGACCCCATGGAGCAGCGGTGGCGCGCGAAGGATTATACCGGCACGGATTTGGCGACGGTCGAGGGGACGACGCTGCCGTTTTTCAGTTCCTTGGATGCGTATGCGCATGCCGATGAGGTCGATGAGGCGCTGGATGAGTACCATGCGACGCGCGTGGAGGGGCAGACTACGACCGCGTCTGCGGCGAGGGTTGCGGCGTCGTCGTCGTCGACTGCGGGCTCGACGACTACGAGGGCGGCGTCCTCAACCTCGACCTCGGCCGCAAGATCGTCAAGCTCCAGCTCGACCAGAACCTCGACCACCAGGACTTCCTCCAGCTCCACGCTGCGGACCTCCACCACGCGTGCCGCCACCACCACCCGAACCTAACCACCTAACCCCCAACCCCATCCACCGCCAACTGCATCCATCAAACAGTGCACCCCCAACACCCCCAACTTCCCCTATTCCTAGGCTTTTTTAATCCCATTTTTCTTTGTCACGCTGCATCTGTACCACCATGTAATACCACTTTCCTTTTTCCTTCTTCTGTTTCCACATCACATCCTCGATTTCAAATTTTGCATAGAAAGTCTGTAGTCTGTATGATGTATCGAATAGTACTCTACAATATTTGTGCCTAGCTGCTCGCGTGTTCGTGGTGATCGGTACGAAACTAAAGCGACCTCACTACCCGCGACGTGACCTAGCCTACCGCGTCCCCGGTTCGCACCCACACCAACACGATCACTAGCGCATCGTGGCGCATCCGTGAAAAGTTCTGCGCAGCTGAACCGGGCAAGCGCTAGCCCGATCGGCGCCAGCTGAGCCAACGTATCGTACTTGTGCGAGTGCGTTCTGGCATGTACGGATGGGCTGCGAATGGAGTTCGCTGCATACCGTGGACACGCGAGGGCTGAAGACTATTCAGGCGAAGACCATGCATTCTGGGCGAGCAGGCGCTAGCAAACAACTCCCACCGGGCGTGCTAAAAGCTTATGTACATGCGTGACAAATGCATCTTGCAGAGCTGTGAGTGGTGGAGGAGACGAGGACCGGTGCGGCCGAGAGGGCTGGCCCCGAGGTCCGAATACCGATACGGCTGCAGATGGTGAAAATATTTTTATTGACGATTTGAAGGGCCTAGTGGCGGTGAATTTGAGGCCGGTGGTGGTGGGTTTAGTGGTGTGATGTGATATGGATGAGGTTGGGCAGGTGGACACTTCACGCGCGTGAATGTAATAGTCCAGGGTCAGCAGTGTTTGTAAGAGGTGTGGACATGCTGATATCATAATGAAATATTTCAGCACACGCTTCGGTCTGTTTTGACGCCACGGCATGGGCATAGATACACAACCCTTCGTGCTAGGTATGTATTAGTTATTGCAGCAAGAATGATCCCCCACGAAGCCAGCTGCAAGCTGGTAGAGTGCTGGGGGTATATAGGAACAGCTATGTATTCGCTGGCATTGTCGCAGTATTAGGCACAGTAGACTCGGCATAGTATGCTGCAGAGACGGAGCTGAGGTATAGGACTGATACACGGCTTTCCAATTCAAGCTGGCGAGTGCGTTCAACCCTCGTGACCCGTCGGAGCACCAGTGATGTCGAAACTGATGTCCGTAGCTCAGTGCGGTTCAGAACACCATCAAGATAGCAAGAAGTGACGAGCGCCGAGCGCCGAGAGGGCCCGAGAAACCACGGGACGGGAAGAAGCGAGATTAGACGTAGCCGTCGGGCCCACCACACACGCGCGCCTATGTATGTGCCGCCGACTGACGGTACGGCTCTCAGCCGTGTCCGAATTAGTATACACATCCTTTGCAGCTTTTGTTTTTGATGTTAGTTGTCCAGACCGAAGTGGACTAGCACTTCTCAAGAGCTATTTTTGTTGAGAATACGACGAGTCGTTATCTCAACGCCCGATGACGAGTCGTTATCTCAACGCCCGATGCCGAGAATTGACTGATTATCTCGGTAGAAATACGCTAGAGTTGGTTACTATATTTGAATGGTGAAAAGCGGTGTGAGCAGTGTGTTTTTTTTTTTGGCAGCGCTTGGTCTATAAAGGTAGGTTGTTGGAGGAGTGATGTCCAGAGTGGTAAGTAGCATGTATGTAAAGAGTAGAGTAGACGAAGTGTTGGCGCTGATTGTCAATAGTGGTTCGATTTAGAGTTTGGCGGTAAATTCTCGACAATACAGCCAGTTGATTGACCGCAGTGCTTGAATAGCCGATTGAGTTACTCCAGTATATTTTGAATTGCTGCTTTTTCAGAGAGTTTGTAAAATTTTGAGCTTTATTCTTTCAAAATGAGGTTATTTCGGCGGCAATTTCCCTCTTAAAAAAATCAACGTGTGTTTTGCCAAGTCCTGAATGTTGTTCAAACATAAGACCTAGATTATCTTCAGGATTTTTTCCCATTGATCTTGAAAACCTCCAGTAGTGACCTGAGAATCTTCAGAAATTTCTGCACATGTAGTTTCCAGGTTGAAATGTTAAGGTGATTGTACATGTAGAAAATTGAAAACATAAATCCCGTCCCGAGAAAATGCTTCTTCTGTAGTTAGTCCCGTTCCTAGTCAGGCGTTTTCGTTGCACTCCACCCAAGCGAGAAACGAGATCAACGACACCGATGGGTACGAGACTACTCTATAGTCAGGTTAGGGTAAAACTGCATTCGATTGCTTGTGTCGGTGGCATCGATCCTACGTACACAGATGGCAGGTGTTGGTCGACGAGCATCTCCAGGTACCTTCTTGAGACTGGAAACTGTACAAGGAGTTCCTCTGGGGGAACCCGAACGACTGCCTAGCATTCTATTCTGTGATGAAATTATGACGAAATTAAGCACTTCTTAGCGGGTATTCATTCTTCACAAAGGTCTTTTGAGATCAATCGAAGATTCCTGTTCGTGGTGTGTGTTTGACATGAACGATGGAGACGTGAATGGACGAGGAGATCTTTGATCAGAGCAAGCAGAAGAATGTAGGTCCCCTGCACACCAGAAACATGACGTACAAGTACGAAAAACGAGTGATAACAGGTGCAGAAGTGCTATCCGCAACCCCGCAGCAGCATAAAATGGTATTTTCAGTGAGCTAGATGTTATTGGACGATTGATGCATGTATTAATTCTACAAAAACCCTGGCTTTAGATCATGCATGCATTCCCACAGGTTCGACAAACTGCGTTCTAGCTTCCAGAAATTCATGGAGAGGTGAGAATTCCTTATTCATGCCTCTTGAATAGGCGAGCGACATTTCATATTAACCTTATCTGTTGACTCACGACACGTGCTATGATGCAGAGTCAAGGTTGCAGCTGAGTATTCACAAAGATTCACTCGGCTATTTCTGGAATTGAAGGCTTGGCGCAATGACAGGGCTCTCTTCCGGAGAACTGAAGCTTACGGTGCGTTTGCCTATTCGGTCCGAAAGTGAGTGGATTTTCGGACGCTTCTTCGGAATAGAAGAACGCCAAAATTGCCTCGGTCGGCTGTCCGATTTCTCGGTTCGGACAAATTCTCAATTCTGGTGCGGGAATCGGACCTGAAGTCCTTAGGCGAACGAGCTCTTAGATTTTTACACAACACGATCACCATGAGACAAATCTAGTTACATATTCATAATCATCGTCATGCTTTAACCTTTTCTCGAGCTCGTTGGAACTGTGCAATCATTCATGATCGATGGTTCGGTTTTGGTCATGTAGGCTCCTGGTTTCTGATCGCGCGCCCTTTTCTGCTCTTCTCTTCCTCCTTTCGTGCACTTAACATAACGAATACAATCCTACGTCTAACACTCGTCACGCTTGAAAGGCTAACAGTAACATTCTCCAAACAGCCCGAGAGAGTGTTTGTGTAGATTTTAGGCACGAGATTTTTGTTTCTAGGCGTGTTTTTCTCTAACATTATTACTCGTTACACTAAGACAGTTAGCAAAGCTTTAACAATAAATCTCATCAACATGGCTTCTATGATCATAGACTGGGGAGTGTATTAAGATACAGACGCCCACCGAGATGCACTGATCAGATCAATACTAACAGCAGCTGTCTAACGTACGAAGAGCGTATTGAGTTAGATTTGAAGTTTAAGCAAAGCGATTCGATTAGTTTTCGAGCCATGGCCTGCATCCATCAACCTGAGGCAGTGAAGCTCATAAAAGGTAGGAAAACTCAGTTGATTGCACGAGTAAGAAGGGGCATGTGGTGAATAAACAAAAGAAGAAGTTATACCTAATAACTTCCGTCAGGACTTATTGCTCGATATTTCAGCCAAGAGGAGGAATCTAGTCACCAAGCCTGCCTTGTTAGGCCCCAGTTTCTTATGAAGTCGATGGAAATAAAGACCGTATTCTGGTTCTGGAAGTTTCGGATATGCACTACAAGAGGAACTTATTACCTAAAGTCGGTGGAAAAACTGGATTCGTATCTTTGCCCCTATCGTACAAGATACAATATAAAAACCTCGTGTCAGATAAGTGAACACAGCAAAGTTTGCCAGTGGTATCTTAGCATTTAGCTTGATTATCAGCCGGAAGACGGATTCTTGCTCTTAAGCGCTCTGAATTGCATGATTAATTATCGTCACAGCAGCAAGGCCATCTAAAAACCTATATATTGCAGGAGTCATAGGTTTATAATGAAAAGTAGTAACACTTTACCTCTACTATCCGATGGAACGGCATGAAGACCGTATCACAACGGATGATACTTTTCAGACACCCTGAAGCTAGTCTGACAGGCTTTCATGCTGAATCTAGTTCGAACCATAGAGGTCTCATTAAGGACCTCATAAACAATTGCGATATTTGGATTAGTATGTTGAGAGGAGCCCATTTAGGCGTTTCTCACTGACCGGCCCCGTTGGCTAAGAAACAATCTATGGGATAAACGTTTAGTAACCGCGATGTGGGTGTCTTATTCATTTAACCTTCTTCACGTCAACCCTTGTCTTCCTAACATGTGGTTAGTTTCTGACTCACGAATAATTGTATAGTTTAAACGAACGATCTATAGAACTACATGCACGTGCACGGAAAATCCTTGCGATTTGGTTGGTTAGTCGACAACCTACGGTTAAATATGAAGTGGCCTCGGTACAACATCAATCGAAATTCCTATGGGTTATTTTTCAAATCAAAAACCATTCAAATAGGCATCGCCACACCTAGGCACAACGAGGAGCTTTAAGTGGATGTGATAGACCAATCTATATACCAAAATTTCGCCTAGCAAAGAACGCTTTTGAAATTTTGAAAACGGAGTCCCCGAGATTATACTCAAGAGTACATATATATTGTAAGATTTAGTTATTAGTGGGGTTTCGGATTTCACTGCTAGCTACGAAGTAGTAATACAAGCTCTACACAGCCACATAAGTACTTATACAATTAACCGTTAACGGCAAACGCGTGATACACCTGCAATACTAAAATCAAGCGGTTATCCATATCTATATGGAATGGTTTACTAATTATTCGAGAGCGTTTAGCATTTGCCTAAATAGTAAATACAAATCCCAATCGTTCCATGTTGGGTGTGCAGCTGATTGCAAAAGGGTGACTAAATGATTATTGTGATATCTTTGCTTTACATCTTTTAGAGTCATATTTGGCTGTGAAAACCACCCCATATATTTGCAATAACTCCTTTAAAAGCCCCGTTTGCGGAGTTTAGCAACCCAATTGGGGTGACTAAATGTTTATAACAATGGGTTGTTTACTTTAATGCCTTGTCTTGTGTAACAACCCTGAAATATAGGAAGCTCATAACAGTTTTACCCCGCCTACTTCTAGTTGATTATAAGCGCTTCGAATGAGGAAGTGGCCGCCTATAACCACTAGTTTAGTCTCTGAGTCACCCTAAGAACCAATATTAGCCGGCTCATCAGGTTACTCTGAATGGTACCTTACATAGTTTAGCGGATATTTCAGATATGCTTAATTCTCTTGTGTACCTGAATATCAAAGAATGGATGTAGCTATTAGGGTTCCGCCTGAAAGCTGCCATTGTATGAAATATACTCAACTTTTTCTGGAGTCCCGTAGAGTTAAGAGCGATCAATATCTACGGTAACTCTAAGATGAATTGATGCTTGAAATGTTGGTTAATAGTTATTCGGGAGAATTTAGGACGGGCTCTTGCCTATGTAGTGAAGAATCACAAGCACGGATAAGCACGATGCTAGTTTCTACGTGCCTACAGCAGCTGTCAACAATCACATTCATTAGATTCTGATTAACGAAACCCTAGTTTCCAACCGTTGACAGCAATATATCCACCTAGACAGCCGGAAGAGAATGATTAATATCCGCTTATCCTCTGCTCACCTCCTGTCCTTCTGATAGCTCTCTGACTCTTCGAGTATGGAATCATGCCTAATTCCATTGCGGTAGCACGGATATCCTGACGATATAGGGAACACCAGTACTGGGATTCAACGAGGGAATTCTCCCGGAAAAGGAGGAGTTCATGTTAAGTCTTCTGGTACTGTAAAAACCTTAAATAGACGCGTTTTACTGACAGCTTTAGCTAGATTTTCACTCTCTAGATTCAAACGGTTCGAAAGCGAAATAGTCATACAGCCTGCCATCGAGGACCAAAGCCCTCTTACACACTTCTCCTACAGATAATCATACACTCTTCTATTTCAGATTCCTTAAATTAAGGTCGCTATGAAGCTTTCTTCCTTTAAAGGCGCCACATTGGTGGCTGCTACTCTTTTCGCCACCTATGTTTCAGCGACTCTTGATCTCACGAAGAAGAACAATATGGTTCTTTACTGGGGTCAGAATGCGCATGGATCCTACAAGCCAGATGATGCTCTTCAACAAGATAGATTATTGACCTATTGCCAGGGTGAGTGATAATTTATGTTTCTACACCGTTGGTTATTAATCAAATTACTCTTGTGTGCAGATACAAACGTCGATGTAAGTAGAAGTCATCTTCAAAAAAAAGGCGCCGCTCATGATCTTCGTTCAGGTTATTTCGATCGGCTTCGTTAAAAATTTCACAACCACTGGCACGCAGGACGGATGGCCCGAGACGAACTTTTCCAACCAATGCTGGAGAACATTCCCAGATACATTGGTCAACAATTGCACTGATACAATTGGGTAAGAGCGGGCAATAGGCTCCAGTCCGACCGAATTCAGACTGACCAAGACATCTATCTAGCGCGGATATCCTCGCTTGTCAAAAGACATATGGCAAGAAAATTCTCATCTCAATCGGCGGCGGCACCAACACCTATGCTGGTTTCACGTGGCAAGCAGACGCACGTGCTTTCGCAACAAAGATCTGGGACATGTTCGGGAACGGGAAGGGTACGTACCGCGCGGGTGTCATGTAGCTAGCCTTTAGCACGTACATCCTCACATATCACTTTGTATGCACGTAATTGACATACAGCGCTACATCCGCGCGCAACTAAATAGGCCCCGGCAGCGAACTTCGTCCATTCGGAGACGCGGTGGTTGACGGTGTTGACATGGACATTGAGACACTCCCCGCTA
Source organism: Geopyxis carbonaria (assembly GCA_024516215.1). Taxonomy (NCBI): domain Eukaryota; kingdom Fungi; phylum Ascomycota; class Pezizomycetes; order Pezizales; family Tarzettaceae; genus Geopyxis; species Geopyxis carbonaria. The sequence continues at coordinate 770,183 of JAJJXG010000016.1, read as the reverse complement.
CGAACTACCAATACTTCGCAAAGCAGATGCGTGCTTATTTCGATGCGGACACGAGCAAGAAGTTTTATTTGACGGCGGCACCCCAGTGCCCGAACCCCGACGCATCTCTCAATCAAGCGCTTAAGGACGTGGTATTTGACATGATTTTTGTGCAGTTCTACAACAACCCAGCGTGTGCAGCAGACAAATGGGTAGCTGGCAAAGACCAGAGCACAAACTCCGTATTTAACTTTGGAATGTGGCACGATTGGGTGGCATCCACGTCCAAGAACAAGAGTCTCAAGATATTCTTGATGTTGCCGGCAAGCCCCAATGTCGCCGGGTCTGGGTATGTCTCGCGCGGCGTTGCTGCCAACATTGTCAAGGAACTGGCGGCAAAATACAGCAGTTTTGCGGGAGCCGCGCTGTGGGATGCGAGTGAGGTCTGGGTAAACACTGGCTTTCTGAAAGAATTCAAAGCTGCGCTCGACAAAGTAGCGGGAGTTACAGTCGCTGCTAAGAGAGCCATTTCATTCCGAGCTTAACGAGCGCAAAACCTACGCGTGGGGGGAAATGTATGGGAAATGTATGTACACGAAGTGCAGACGAAAAAACAATACTAGATATCTATCAAACCGTTACATACCTAAGTACTAAAACATTCTCGTGTAATAGCATTACTTGTGATAGCTGGATTACCTACAACGAAGTACAACACATTGACCCCTCTATATCTACACTGTTAATGTACCTGTACAAACCAATAAAAAGCAAGGTATAACTAGCCAAGTATCTACATTGTACGAGTACGTACTTATGTCACTATTCGTTTGGATTGAATCCTGCGGACCCGACGCGAACCATTCCCTAGTATTGATAAAAAATGCTTTTTCCTCTTACATTCCTACTTGCTCGGCAGGGGTTCACTTTACCTTCGCATCTCAGCGGCGAATACCTAACGTGAAATCTCCTTAAAAAAGAAACACATGGAATCAAAGTTTCGCGTGTGTGTTGCCACGCCGCTGTCATTAGATAGGCTAGAAACCTAAAGTAAACTAGAGAATTTCGTGCATACGGATAAGTATTTGTGCCACCATCCGGCAGAGACTTTATTAGTTTAGACCCCGCCCAAGACCATGCATATATGCACGTAGACGTACCTTCCACCTACAGGTTACATGTGCAATGTGCCTACTAGAAACAAACGTAAATATCTCATTCGACCGCTTAAATAAACGTATCTTGATACAACTCTACGGCCTTAACGATGCACATATATGTAAGCTATTTTAGGCTAGTACGGAACAGAGGTGTTCCGCGCCCGCCAGCTAGTAGAGCACTTTTCGAGTTCAAATTTTTACACTCACAGTGAGACCTGCATCTACCATACAAATCTCAGCGCCAAGTCTCTCACAAAATCAAATTTCTGGGAATCTCTCTACGAAAAGAACAAATATTTTCTGCACATCGATACATCGAGTGTCGCCGTACATTTCACGAATATTGCATCCAAATTCTTGTATATGGGTATGGAAGTTATGTCACAAGTGTGCACATAAATGAAAATTTAAATCAGTACTTTACTACATCTACCGACGGCTGCATGAGAAATGAACCCTAAATATAGCCTGCTTTAGCTCTGTCCACTGAGAGTGGCCGCGATGCTTTTATGTTGCCGCAGGCCCCACATATGAGTACCCCGCGCGGTAGCGCTGCGGTAGTCGGCCCGCAGTTATGTAAGCACTCTGATCCTGAATACGCGGTTGCGGTTCGCGGACATTCTCCGCACTTCAGGCCGAACCTATCCCTCAAATATCTATCTGCAGGATGCGATTGGATGAGGCTTATGTACGTCGCTGTTTGAGGTTCTTGTCCCGTCCTCTTCGCAATTGCAATTCCAACTGACGGGTACTGACAATTGGTCGCTCACTAAACTCTAGCTAAAACCAATATGACGACATGATATATTTCACAAATCAAACTTCGTCCGGACCTGAAGAAATACGGATCACCTCTCAGCAGCAATCGGCTTTTAAGTACCGTGACAAAAGGCAGATGTTCTCCGCAGGATGTCGCCCCAATGCCGATCTCGCCCAAACCCGTAACCACAGCCAGTCCATGGATCCGCAAACAGTGCATGGTGCACGTGCACTGTCTAGCTCTAGCGTCAGCCGAGCTCTATCATACCAGCCCTACGACGTCCAGTAACCGAAACGGCCATGGCCCCCGACCATGGTTCAGCAATGTTAGCCGGGAGATATATTTGCTTCTTCCTTGCGATTATCGCCCTGGGTCTCTTTGCAATTTGCGTTTCCTCTAGCATTGGTTTTGAGAGTTCATGTTCCAATCAAAGTAACTACATTGGTTTGTCACGGCGCGGGCAGCCAGGCAGCCGGCCGGTGCTCAGGCCCACTATTGATTGACCTAAGGCCTCGTGACTACAACCCTGGCCCGTAGACCTCAACATCCTCATGACATGGTTCGATTTAAGTGCTTACAATTCTCCACAAGCTAAAGCAATGTTACAGGATGAATACCTCATGGTAAAGATAGGGTAATAGCCGAGGTCGATCTTTGTGACCGGTTCCGACTGCTTCAAGAGGAGCAAAGAGCTTGTTGGCGAGTGAGATTTTGTGGATATCTGCAAAATAAGAATATTGAGGAGCTCATATGGTGAGGAGGAGGTGGAGTGGGGGATGGAGGAAGGATAGATACCTTGGGACTATGTTTACATGTGTACTGTCTAGTTGCGAAACACTCGACACAAACATACACGTGTTTAATTAACAGCACCGACTGTCAAGACTAGTGAAATTGTCTGTTTCTTTTTATACGCCGCCGCCAAAATAAACAATGCTTTTTGGTATCCGAAAAGAAAAGAACGCTGAAAAAAAAAGTAAATTAATACCAGATTTCGCCCCTCGGGGACTGACCCAGCTCGCGCATTTGATCGTCGCCTCTTTGTTTCTATGATTAAATCCCGCGTTCCCGTTACCACAGTAGCCTTTAACCTGGCTCCAACTTACATTCTCGGTCTTGGAAACATCTGCAACCCAACACCCCCACCCCCTCCTGACCTGCAACCCGGTAATATATAAAATAAAATAGATGAATTGAACCCCGTTATTGCTACTTTGTTCAACCTAGCGCCCGCCGAAATGAATAAAGAAATTGAAAAGTCTAGAACTTGACCAATCCAGAGGTCACCGCCGGGGAGAGAGCGAAGGGGGGGTACAACTACATCCGCTATCCCCGAGGACCCCCAACCAACCGAAAACATGTCACCCAACAGCAGAGGTGCTTTAAGTCCCCTGTATGTTGCAATTGTGTATGTCGTTTCAAAGTTCGTGTCGACACACCAAATTCAGCATCGAGCATATCCAATAAGATCGTATATTATGATCAAGGCGACGCGCTCGAGGCAAGAAGAGGAACCGAAGGATTAAAAATAAAGAGAGAGAAGAGTGAAAAACAGGTCTTGCTGTACGCTGACCACCTCCGAGGAATAGTTTGACAGGTTCACCCTGGCCGGCGTCACCGTCACATTCACCCCCCGTACGACAACACAAAATTCCGGAGCGTCTCGATGACGAAGGCGCTTCCGAAGTTGAATGTGAAGGGGTGCCGATTTTTGTTGGTACCAGATAAATTATAATCCACCAGCTGTCTTGCAGCGGTCGCATACACAGAGGGCACACGAGGCGCATTTCCAGGTAAAAAGATCAACTACCTTATGGCAGACCTCACAACGAATTCCACCACCCTGAGCTTTAGTAAAAGACCCATGTGTGCATTGAGGCATTGCGAGAAAATATGTAGGTTATCTGGTGCTCAGAGGTGGAAGGGAGGTGTTTTGAGGTGTGGGAGTGAAGTGTATAAAATGTTCCGTCGCTTTTGGAGGGTTTGACTAGCCCTGGAACTAGCTTGATGGCGCAATGAGGCTGCTTCTGTAGATTCGAGCGAATGTATGCCACAACAGGAGAGAAAAGATGAGGATGGATTGGAGAGTGACGCAAAGTTCCCGAAGTCTTGATGTTGCTGGTGTAAGGTTAGGAGTAGATCCCATGGCCCGCCTTTATATATCTAAATACCCCGTCGTGCCTCTGACCCCCTAACCCGATTATTGGTGCTGTTGATAAATCGCTACCTATATCAAGGATCCATTTCGGAATTGCGTACGCGACTGTTCTGGCTGGCCGCATGTTGGTACTTTCGCCTGTTTCTGAAGCTGAGACTGTGACTTGCAGTAACTATTCTAGAGAAAAAAAATGTCTGCAGAATTTCTTTGCTTGGCTTTATCGCGTCAACGCACATGCGATCGACAGGGTATGCACGGAATAAGAAGGATGTATCTATGGCTAAGCGTGCCTTGCCAGTACCTCTAAACCTGTAGATTTTGTACAGTGACAACTGCCGAGGCTACAAGGACACATCTCCAAGGGAGAGCAACTTATTCCTGAAAATAACAATTATAATCGAGGCGAAAAAATCTCGGGAGGCGAGGTGCAATTAGACATAAATAATTTACCCTCAATGCTCATTACGTCGGGCATTGGATGTGCACAAACCGTGCATGTATGTATGTGACCCCTAGTGTTACGCAAGAACTAGAATATAGAAGAGCTCAGGTACTGCAACATGTTGAAGTGGATAGGGGCCTATTCCAAGCGACTACTGTGCATCATTAGCTTGTCATTCCACTGGACACGGGAAACCCCAGTCACGGGTAAAACGCCTCACTTTAGCTTCGCCCCGAGTGGGCCAATATCTCTAGCCACAGTCCAATGATTGTTGGTTTACTGCTGTCGAGTGTCAGCAATTGAGTACGTAAAATCCCGGCGCTACGGAGTACTGCAAGAAGAAAGGAAAAATTCGGATCCCCGATTGGAGGCGTATCTTATGTCTTGATCAATTAGGATCGCGCTAAAGTTGCGTACACATGTACCGTGTCTACCATGTTTTCAGATACTGTACTAGATCAACTTCACACGGGGATCGAACATCTTTCTCAGCGTTTGACTGAGCGTACGTACCATACATGCACGTCTAATTCAATCCTAGTATACCAAGTTAATTCGGTACCTAAGGCATGTATATCCACATGCTGTTCCATCCGGCCGGCAGTATAGAGTACATTCTAGCTCTCCCCGACGGTGCGCCACTTTTGTGTGCAGCACCCGGAAGAGAAAACAACCTGTTTTCGCTCCTCTCAATACAAGTACCGGTACAGCGAGCTAGTAGAGTACATTGACACGGCCGTTCCATATGGTTGTACTAAGTTCTTACTGCCTGTTCCGCTACCTGGGAACCGGTGGATCTACCGCTTTGCCGTGCACATATACGCCCATCGATCGTACCTAGCCATGTATAAAGATGTTGCCAGCTGTCACCCGTTACGACTATTTCAGAACTTGATATCCCCGTGTGGCATGACTACCGATACAATATGGTACAGGACTCAATCGGTAAATTTTGGTGAATTAGCCTATGGGATTGCGCGCATACGATCCTTGCAGGACATCAGGAGTGGCCCTTGTATGTCCCCTCCGGTCCTTCTCCTTCAAGGGCCTTCGAAAGAAGCTTCTCTGGCATATTTCCTAGTAGCTTTACTGCCGCAGCTTTCGGGTGCAATTTGTGTAGACTAACGCAAAACGCACCCGTCTTGGCCAGCATCAAAAAGAAGGTAAAGATTCCCCCAGTCTGAAAAGATCGCCAGCGACCATACCCGGAAACACCTCGTTTCGAAACCAGGTCCTCAGCGTTCTATTTAAGCGGAAGAAAAAAAACCCCCCAACTCCAGGTATGGGCCTCAAATACCGGGCTGCTAGAATAGGCGCACCACTATATTGATCTATCATTGATTCTCGGTGTGATACAATTTAATGAAAGATACATGCCAGTATTTTACGCTCGGTCGATCCCTTATACTTTGTAATTTTATGTGCGTGTGCACAGACCAGGCAACAAATAAGGGCCTATGTTGACGTTAGATGAACCAAGGTTCTGCCGCCCGGCGATAGTCTAACAGGAAGCTCGGACGTGGAGAAAAAGCAAATAAAATGCGAACCCTACCCCCGTTATTGACATATTCCACCCTATGATTTGAAATACTATGCCGGTGATGTACCAATTCATGAAATATCGATAACTTCGGATTTTTCCTTCAGATTTTCAAAGGAACCACGTGAGCGGCAGTTCATTCCAGATATTTTGGGTGGTGGAGCGATCTAGAGCACCTTGGTTGTAGGCTTGCATTGTTTAGACAATCGCCACCCCCAAAACGTCGATGTGTCACTTTCCTGGGGTGCGGGCCGTGCCGGCCATTGGTTAAGTATCTGCAAATCATATACAAGGGATTCTGATTTGAGGTTAACTGTGACCCGAATCCCCGAGCGACCCGCGGACAACTCAATTGAAGCAGAGCAATGAAAAATCGTTGAGTTGACGATCTATTCTCTTCATAAGGAGATACCAAAGAAAATGGTTGCCAAATGGATGCTTATACAGCCCAAAATGTAAAGCTTGACAGGAATTATGTCTACTTTTTCCCACCGCGGAACTGGGTTGTCGTACACATCGTCGGCTGATCGAGCCAACACAAAACCGGAGACGCCATGCACTGAACATGCAAATGATATTATTCTATCTCATGCCGGTTGTTTTAAAATCTTCTGTGGAGAAAAGGCCATGGTACCTGGGCGGTTGAAGTTCCTGACTCTTCATGTTCTGTAGTGTAATGTGATGACATCCGAGTGCACGTGCTTGAGACTCTGGTGCCCACGGCCACCACTCCTATTAAAATCCTTGAGGCCGACAATTTGTTGAACTCCAACAAAGCCAGGGAGCAATATGTCGGCCCACAAAAATAGCGAAGTTGAAGCTGCTTTCAAGATAAGTTCTATTTAAAAATGGCAGACTTCCAAAGAGCATTTGCTATCATACAAATTTGTTTTTGGAGCAAAGCTTCAAATTTTGGCCTGTAGGTTTGGTGAAGTTGTTTCTACGCAACTTCCGTTTTAGAGGTAACACCGCGAGTTGAGATTGCAGATAGAACTTAGTTTTATCGCTAGATTCCTTGGTGCTCCAGTATTTGTTGTCACATAAGCGTCTTGTTTGGATCACCATTACAGAAGTGTGCTACTAGGTTTGGTGATAGTTGCAGGTATCCAAGCTGTTGAGAGATCTGGTTAGCCATGAAAAACGTCAAAACGCGCGTCAAAAACTTCAAAAGAAACAGAGATAAGCGAAACTTGACATGCAACTAACGACACAGACTATGACAACCTTGGCCCCTAGGTCACTTCTAAAGTGACTCACCGTGTATATGATCATGTTGCATTTGCAGGCTGGCATGTCGGCATGTATGTCGAAATGCGAGTAAATCTAGCGTATCTCAGCGATACACTTATCATTTGCTAGATGTGACTGTTGACCTATACAATGTTTGATCGCTCGTGTACCCGACCCTGGGAGACACGCGGCTGAGCACAATTGTCCAGCAACTAGGTCTCACAAGCCCTTTGATACTATTTGTATAATTCGTGAGCCATGGTACCACCCGCCACTAGCTCTGAGGGATGAAACATCTGGTCGGACCAGATTGTTTATGCAAGCCACTCATGCACGTATTTATTCTTCTGCTGCAGTGAATTTCGGTAGGTGACATTCATTCACACTTTCAACGTTGTCTCATGCCGGCCGGCCGTCTCGGATCTGCAGCTTAGGCTCCAGCCTACAGAACATTACTAAGCACAGAACATGCAGGTCCTTTTGTGAAAGCATATCATGGTATCCTCCTGTGATTAAATCTTCGTATCGGAAACATAAGACCCGCCAGGGCGATCTAATATCAAGGAGTGATCATACAAATATGATGAACTACTAACCGGTGGGATACTAGAGAGTATAACAACACTAGATATCTTCCCGTAATCTCCCCAAAACTGCTAAGGGGCTCGCTACAGCATGGCCAGCAATGTAGTGAAATTCTAGTTCAAAAATAACGATTTTTCGTTTTTGCGAAATCCTAGAGGATCCGGAGAATCTCAAGACGATACGAGAATTATCCAATCTAACCTAAGATTCTGGAACAAGGCTCAACGCTGTAAGTGCACTTGAATATTGAAAGACAGTATTATTTTCTTCTATAATTCCAGGTTATTGATTTTATCTCCCCTAGGCCATAATACCAAGAATTTATCCAGTGGGACGCAATAAAAGGATAATTTCGGTAGTATAATTGTACGAATGTAATTGGAACACGATTTATATGCAAACTCCCGAGGCTGTGGCATCGTGTAACATAATCTGACCGCCTCTTTTGTAGCGTAGCACCATTACTACCTCGTGCTGATGTACATAGTTGATTACACGACTGGCGTGAGCTAACTCTAGATGTTTGTACCTGCATAAAGTTTAGCTAAATTGAGGACTTGCTTTGAAACCGGGAAACTGACTAACGCTAAGTTTGGTATGCAATATCCCGAAGTTACGGAACATTCACCCAGATTGTCTTCACCCGTACAGCTGCACATGCATATGCACTCCATAATCTATGAAGTTGAGGCCTTCAATCAGTGATCATAGAAGTGGGGTCGTGTTTGCCGACTCTCCGAAGTTTATTGGTGCACCATTGCCACGGACGTGGGAAGCTGCAGCATATTGCATACCTTGTACTTTTGGGCAGGCAGAAACTCAATTATCGATTGTGCCGTTATCCGTACGTTTTTCGTGATCTTGCAGAGTCGAACCCTGACACCGATAGTAGATCTAGAGGCTCTTCGGATACCGATTTGATATTACGAGTTCCGACGATTGCGGTATCTCACAGTATTGAAACCTCCAAGAGCAATAATCCGATTATAAAACGGAACTTAAACGGTTATTCAAGGAACAATGTCGATAACCGGTGTGAGGCGAATCGAGGTGTTGAGCTTCAACCATCAAGTTTAGACCATGTTTGAGGCGAAATCTGATCATACGATTCGCCTAATCTTTCCAAATCACATTTAAGAATAGCGAGAGTTCAGTTAAACTTTTGGACCGGTTATTTTGACCATCGTAGATTAAAACTGTGAAGTTGTACGCGCGAAGATGCATGGGTAACGAGGTCTCGTTCTCGTCCTCAGCTTCTATACCAGTGCCCTTTCATCCCTTGTGATCGAAGTTTCATTAGATATCGTTGCACATATGATAGCCTGGATTTTCGCGTTATATATTTGTCAGATCTTGAATCGATTAGCCTTGAGCCTGCCTGGCCATGTGTATTTACCTCGATCTACCAAGATTCACTATCAGAAAGTAAATACTGTCCCTTAAAGCTTAAGCTTCGATGTCTTGTGATTAGCATGTGGTTCCAAGCTCGTGTGTCCGGACTAAATATACACCTACCTATATGGGAACCGGATTGACTGATCACTCGCAAGCAGCCAATCATCGTGAGGAAATTAAACGGTGCCATCCGGCCGTAAAAATGCTCAGAGTTGGACGAAAGAGTCTGTTCAAGAGATGATGAACGATGGCACGATGCAACGAGAGCAGAAAAATAAATGGGAGACAGCTGAGGCATGACGTATTGCTGCAAAACTCACAACCGAGTGACCACCGGTGCAGATGCACCATCTCCAATAAGTTTGCTACTTAAGTATTAATCTGCTGATCGCTATATATAATAAATCCAAGTAAAAAGAATTATAAAATTTAATTATTAATAGACAATAGTAGAATATACTCGATTATTTAAATTCGTGGCTCCAACTGGCGGTTTTATACTTGATAAAGTTGAGATGGAGGACTGACTCTCTGGACTCACAGATCGGCTTTGCTCATGCCGAGATTTTTATCTGACCGCCAAGCCACACATTGTTCCTCGATAAAAGCGCCGAAAGAATTTCTGAGGCTTAGCGAGGACTACGACGCCAGACACGTGACACGAGACAACAAATGGGCGGGATTCGACACTCCAATGCAATGAAACAGCAAAACACAAAAAGACATCTGATTCAGCCGGGATTTGAACCCGGGTCGGGCGCAAGGTGCTGTCTTCAGGAAGAAGAATGGCAAGCGCCCATGATACCCCTACACTACTGAATCGGGTGATGTGTGGTGAAGTCATGCAAGCGACTTTTATAGCGTGGTAGCGCTCTGTGACGGAAGTTAAGCGAGGCGAGTGATCTATACGAAGTTTCAAGTAATTGTCCTGGAAATAGAATAGACACAGGGGCTCCGGATTCTCCAAAGATTAGACCGCAAAGGGTAGGGTAATACTGTATATGTGCGTTGAGTTTTCAAAAAAAACTACAGTACCCGGGATTCCCGCATGGTCACCCACTGCAGTACTAACCGGGCGATAACATGCTTAAATAGGGCTGAGCGGACGGGAAGCCTTGTATTCATGTTTCTATGACCGTAGCTGAAAGAAAGGCCAAGGTCGGGCAACACATAGTAGTAATCTACCATCGGACGACGGATCGCAACTGAGAGACAACTTGATTGTGTCGATGCATGTCAGCATTGGTAGAAGATGGGTATTATGACGCCATACTCCATAGAAATATGGCGGACATTTCGATCAGGGAATAGTGGTATAGGCGGGGAAAGCGAGTGATAACTGGGGTCCGCAATGAGGTTGAGGCCTGCTAGAGCATATATATGCGTAGCAGCTTCGGAACTTAGACCAGATCACCTACTACAGCTGCCATACGAAGGAACAAAATTAGATGTCGCGCATTTGTAGATCTTCTACTTGTGAAGGTCAATTCGGTGACCGGTGTTAGTTAAGTACTTACTGCTGCGCAAGTGATTCGGCTCGGTTTGGAATTATCTGGAGTGTTTTGTTTACAAGAGCACGAAATCGAGTTTCCCTAAGGGCTTCATGTTGAAATGGGCAATCCTGCATCAACGATGATTCGGTTTTGGTAATATGAGGCTCAATCTCATCGCCCTTATTTTCTGCTGTGCTCTTCTCTTCTCGTACACTTCACTCTCAATGAACACAACTACATGTTCAACAATGTGGGCTCGAGTCTCCTGATACCTCATAGCTCGTATTCTGCTCTTCTCATTTCTTCTAGTACACAATCTTACCACAGCGCGCGATCATACGTTCATGTTCAACACTTCCGACCACAGTACTCGTCCGCTTCCTCCCCGAAAATCGAGCGGCCGCTGTAACAATGCATCTTCATAGCATCTACGGGGTCGAAATCTGCCTATGGAAGGTTATTATTGAAATAGATCACTACTGCAGGTACCTGGGGCGATTCTACAGACTTAGATACAGGCAGATCAATTGGGTTATGGGACATTCAGATGCCTGGGAACGTGGGCCTCCGCCGGAACTCCATGGTGAACTGGTCGATCAATAGCTACTACCTGAGATCGCCCAAGCTAGCCATCGCACTGGTATAAGGGCGTAGCACATCAACAACTTACGACTAGTTCCGTTAAAACTTGCGACAATCTTAAAGGCTACGCCCATCTGTTAATTGAGATAGCAACTCGACGTCAATGGCCGTCATTCAGATTGTTTGACGTGTGTCATGGAACTTGTATTGGTCTACCAGCTCGCATCATCTCCTACTCTCGGCGGCCTTAAGCTCTACCTTGCGATGCTTCAGAAAACCCAGGCCGCCATGTCAGTTTTAGTGAGAATGGGCTGGAACAGAACGAGTGATATCAAACGCATCTATGACGAGTCGGCGCTTGTGACACTTGTCTGAGGGTATCAAAAGACATTTGGTACGTACAAAAACCATGAATAAAGAATAATATTGAATCATAACACAACAAGAAATCATTACTGCATAACCACAACCAAACGTCAACATCGCCCTCACTCTTCCAACGGCTTCTGGAACGGCGTATTCCGCATCTTCTCCTTGGCCAAGTCCCACTCAGTGGTCCACTCTTTATGAAACGGGCGATACCCCAGTATCCCGCCCAGCCAGCGTCCCACCAAGACGCCCAGCAGCACGCTCACGGTGCGGCCAAACGGCACCCACGGCGGCAAGCTCAGATACGAGTCGCCGGCATCAAACATCTGCAGCACCTGCACGAAGTCGATGGGCACGCCATGCACCAGTGCGTCATTCTGGTATCCATACCAGTTCTGGAAAAAGACAAGATCCAGACTGCGGGTCAACGGCGGATCCTCCAGCGTCGCGCTCAGCAGCATGACCACCTCTTCCTGGTCAGAGAAGCTCGGATCCGGAAAGAGACGGTGGTGGTACGACGGCAGGATGGGCAGCTCGCTGGTGGTCGGGTCGAGGTGGAAGTCCGGCAGCCCGCGGACTTCGATCGTTAGGTGGCCCTTGAGCACCGAGATGAACTCGCGCTGGTACGGGTGGAAGTGCAGCGGCGGCTTTTTTGAGGCGTGTTTCTTGAGCAGCGGGTGTTGCGGGTAGAAGGTGGCTTCTAGAAGCACGCAGCGCCCCGGCGGCGTGGGCAGGATCTTGACGGAGACCGCGCCGTCGAAGCTGAGGGAGGCGACCGGGCTTTAGTGATGATCTGGCGCAGAGAGGGAGGGGAACTTACACGAGCACCGGATTCTGGCCGGCGATCACGGATTTGGGCTTACACGGGGCCATCGGGCGGGCTAGACTTCGGACGCGGTATTGGGCGGCGGAGAAGACGATGGGGGGCGCTGCTAGGCGGCGGACTAGGCTAGACGGAGTGCGCTGAACTGGACTGGACGGGGCGAAGCGGGTGGGGTAAGGTAAGGCAGGGCGGATGGGATGGGATGGGATGGGTGGCGCGTGGTGTCCAATCGAAAGCGAGTATATACGCAACACACAAAACAGCGGCTGATCAACGCGGGCTACATATAAGAAGAGTGCGGCCGTCGGAAACTGCCCTACTTCCCGGCTTATATGTAGTTGGGGACGTGAAGCTAAGGATGCGTTGTATCCCGCACCGAGTCTCTAGCGTTCTAGTGCGGCTGATGTAGTGGATATAAAGCGTGACAGCGCTGGAGGGCCGGTTCGGCCGGGCAGTGGATTCTTCAGGCCGGGATTGCTGGAGGAGGGATCTTTCGTTGTGGTAGGTTACGGCAGATTGTGGAGTTTGTGCGCGGGCTGACAGATCTTGGTGCAGTAATCGATATATTAAGCGGCAGTAATCTATAGATTCAACAGTCAAGACGGGTTGCCGCGAATCCACAGGCAGAATCACGGAGACTCGATCAAGCAATCATATCACCTCACATCACGTCACATCATATCACACCCTGCCGGCACTCAGCACCTAGTACCCAACCTAGACAATATACTTCACGGGAAGGAAGCAGCCTGCATATCTCACCAAACTCCCGGTCCTCGACTTCTAGATCCAGCACGCGTCCAAAAGACCATATTCAGCCGTCCATAGTACCCACCAAGTACAGGTACTTAACCATCTTGCCGCGCGCCATCTAGCGCCCTCTACCATCCATCCGCATGGCCCAACCTCGCACTCTCAATTCGCCTCTCCATCCATCACCCAGCACTTGCGCCGCAAAATGCCTCGTGTCCGGCAGCGTGTCCCCCCCGGCACCCGTTGACGTCTGCGCACCCTGGCGGCTGGGAATTCTGCAGAACATGTATGTACCTGGATCACCCAGGCAAAGGACTTCGCCGAAGTGACTGACACATCGCACTAGCAAGAGACGAGAATTATCCGTATGTAGGGGCGGTCGGGCTTGCGGACAGGCACGGCTAGCGCCTGCAGGTCACAGCGGTGCACGGGCATCGGGTCACAATCACGCCAACGGCGACAGGGTCGCGCCAGAGTAGCGTCGACTGCAGATCCCAGCCCCACCCACCACACAGGCACATACCATATCAAAATCGACACAGCGCTGCAGCAGCCACCGCCATACAGCCTATGTAGGACGTCAACGTTGATAGTTCTGGAAGGATATTTCTGTGGCAGCACCGGGTTTGCAGAGTTTCAGCCTGGAGGATACACAGTGCGCGGTGCACGGTGGTGGCAGAGACAGGAAGAACGGCGGAAACGGTGGAAACAGTGGAAACCGGGTTTGGAGGGGAGATCGATCTTGGGGTGCGGCGCGCTGGAGATTTGAGAAGTGCTTAGGCCTGCCAGCTGGACACATTGATTGCATCGTGCACCGGAGTCGATGCTGCTCACACGCACATGTGCAAAATCCCCATTGTCTCGCTGGCGCTGGTACCTAGATACTGGTTCGCTACTGCCAATTCAGCTGCCATCTATTTTGTCGCCCCATATGGACGGCGCCACGGTGGGTATTGGCACATCGCGTCATATCAACAATCAACAATCACCTGTGAACGAGTGTGAGTACCTAGGCAAGAGGTAGGTATCCACCAGATACCGCTGACCAGCTGTGTTGCATGAATCACTAATATTGTTCTAGGGAGTACCTACCTGTTCGCCTCACCAATCTCGCCGGTTCGCACTCGTCTCCAAACACGCCCCCACGCCAGCAAAACAATGACACTGGTGGTAGCGACCGCTGAGCGGGCGCGTATCTTCTGCGCTACCTACCTGTGCGCAGGCTAAGCACATCATACCGGCGTTCTAAAATGACGATTTGGTCTTGGCTGGAGCTAGTGGGCGACATACTTGCATGCATATTTGGAATTGTATTTTGCCAGACGCCGCGGTGTGATGGGAGAAGCACGTTTCGCATGCAGGGAAGAAGTGAGGAAGGCGGATTAGAAGGTACGATGGGTGGAAGGATTGATGGAAGGATGCTGACCGGAGAAGCAGGATTGGTGGTGATGATGGTACGATGGGATGGGATGTGACTAAATGAGATGGGATGGATGGGATGGGATGGATGGGACGGAGTGCGCCTTACACACCCGCTCGCTCGCTCGACATAAGGCGTCGTCTCCACACCGCGGGAGAGGTGCCCGGCCGTTACGTCGCCTCCCTCCCGGGGCCCTTGACAGCGCAGCTCACCGCTCAACATCCCTCCACCATCTCATCCACCATGCCTCTTCCAATACCGTCTTAAACCCCCTCCTCCTGCTCCTCCTGGGCTTCCTCCATACTGCCCACCCCTCTATCACCCCCCTCCACCGCAATGCATCTCCCCCGCGTCCTCCCTCTCGTCCTCCCGCTGCTGGCCGCCGCAGCTCCAGCGCCGGCCACAGAGCTACAATCATTCCTAGCCCGCCACAACCTCCCGGCGGACACGGCACAGGGCCTTACAGGTGCGGCAGCGGCGTGCGAAATCGGCTCGCAGTTGTTGGGTGGGAATTCGACGGTTGATAAGGGTGACTCTGGGTATGAGACGTTGAGGACACGGAATTGGTATGGTAACCCAACGCCCTGATATATCCCCGCTAACACCCCCCCAGGGCCGCCACCGCCTGGCTCACACCATCCTGCATCGCCACCCCCTCCACCTCCGCCGAAGTTGCGTCACTCCTCCACCTCTTCTCCCTCACCTCCACAAAATTCGCTCTGCGAAGCGGCGGTCACCAGCCCGCCCCGGGCTTCGCCAGCGTCGACAGCGGCGTCCTCATCGACCTACAAAAGCTCGCCTCCATCGACCCGCACCCCTCCACCTCCACCGTCACCATCGGCCCCGGTGCACGCTGGGGCGCCGTCTACGCCGCGCTCACGCCGCTGAACCTCACAACCGTCGGCGGGCGCGTCGGCGACGTCGGCGTCGGCGGCCTCCTCGTCGGCGGCGGCCTCTCCTACCTGAGCGCACGCTACGGGCTGCCGTGCGACAACATCGTCTCCACCACCGTCGCGCTCACATCCGGCGCGGTCGTCACCGCCTCCACCACCTCCCACTCCGACCTGTTCTGGGCGCTCAAAGGCGGCTCCTCAAACCTCGGCATAGTAACCTCCTACACACTCCGCACCTACCCCCAGTCCCAAATCTGGGGCGGGCTCATCCTCTACCCCCTCTCCGCCGCCCCCGCCCTGCTGAAGGCCTACGACTGGTATCTCCACACCGGCATGGCCGACGCGCGCGCAAACCTGATGATCCAGATCGCGCCGCTCAACGACACCGTGTTCTTGAACATCTTCTACGACGGCCCGAACCCGCGCCCCGCCGCGTTCAAGCCGTTCTTCGAGATCGCGAATGTCAGCGACCAGACCGCCGTGCAGAGCTTTAGCGACATGCTGGCGGTCGCGCCGAGCCAGAGCTTGGGGCTGACAAGGTGGGCGTGGGGGACGACGACGCTCGCCGCCACTGCCGCCGCATCTGGCGCGGCGTGGCAGGACCTGCTCACGCTCGGGACGAAGGCGAAGACGCTGTTTGGCGACATCCCCGGGCGCACAGTGGTGCTCGGTTTCCAGCCCATCAGCGCCAAAACCGTGGACATCGGGCGCGCAGCGGGCAACGGCGGCGGCAACGCGCTCGGCCTGACGCGCGAGGACCAGACGTGGTTCGTCGTCAACGGCGGGTGGCTCGACGCGGCGGACGACGCGGCGGCGTATAACGCCACTAACGCGATTTTGGAGGGCGCGAAGACCGTGGCGAAGCAGCGCGGGGTGGGAAGGGAGTTTGTGTTTATGAATGATGCCGGCGGGGAGCAGGATGTGATCGGAGGCTATGGGAGGGAGAGTTTGGGCAGGATGAGGAAAGTGGCGGCGAGGTATGATATGCGGGGGGTTATGCAGAGGTTGCAGAATGATGGGTTTAAGTTGGGGGTGTAAATGGGTTGAGGTGATGGGTATGGATGTGGATATGGGAAAATCTGGAGTTTTGTTTATTTTGGATTGGGAGGGACATGTCGATTATATTTGTGGGATATAATACATACACAAGTTACATACATAACTTTCAACCAGGCCTAGTGGTGCGACATGCCTTTGTATGGTATCGTGAAATCCGCTGTACACACCATCCTCCGCCCCAAACCCCGCCCGGTGCGTTCCCACTCGCTGCAACATCACTCGAGTGATCTTTCACTGGAAGGCCGTCGATTCATATCTCATACATAACACAGTTGGGCTGTCGATTCACATAGATGATAGCACGTCGAACGAAACCGCGCCTACGTCCCGGGAGAAAGCCGCTGCGAGTGATGCATGTGCACACCGGTCATGGCCGCCGCAATCGGTGCGCCCGCTGGGGGACGGACATGTCACATCGCAGCTCGGATTACGAGACCCAATGAGGCTGTGCGGGCGTCGTTGAAGCCGCGGAGATGGGATCATCACTCGGTCAGTCCATCTCTCGCTCCCTCCGTCGCCCAGTCCGGCTCCGGCTCCGGCTCCACTTACATAGCGGCCTGCATGGCCATATCCTCCTTCCATCTCCTCTTAATCAATCCCACGCGCGCGCCTCGCCCCATTCTAGCAGCTAGCTACAGTAGCGGCAGATCTAGAGTGCATAGCATGTGCGGCATTGCATGGCGTGGGCAGATCCAAGCTAGCACCTAGCGACCGTTAGCACTCTAACAACTGCACTGCACATCATGCCTAATCGCCCGCCACTATACTTGTACATAGTCAACCATCCCGGCTGGCTAGGCCGGAGTGAGGGCAGTCCGTGGGTGTTGGCCATATGTGGGTAGTGTGATGGTATGGTGGTATGGTGGTATGGAGAGATGGGCCCCACTGGGGCGTCTATTACTGCGCGACGATCATGTTCATATCGGCGTGAAATATCAAGGGTCGTGTTCCCGTTAGCATATGTGCACATTAAGGGACTTGGTGCTATACACGTGCATTATATGAACGCCGGGGAGCGCCAGGGGGTGGATCATGATGATAGATGATCGGCTGCCCTCAATGATCGTGTCAAGCCGACAAACAAAAGTCTACCCCCCCCCCCCCCAAAGCTTAAGAAACGGAAGGAGATCTGCGGGAAAGGCGCTCTACCACTACCACCACCAAAGCGTCAATCCTCCAGCGGCAGTTTTGCAACAGTGCCATTGCACTGCTCGGTTCTGGTGTGAGTTTCCACAGGCATCAACTCCCGTTCCCTCGGTCCCGAGTATGCGCCGTCTGGCCGTCCACCCGTCTTGAGTGCAACTCTTTATTGCAACTCTGGTTTATGCCCTGGATGCCTGCTGCCCGCTGCGCGGCTGCATGGAAGTGTTCTTTTATCCTTCTCCTTCCTCCGCGCTTTCTCCTGCGACTTCTCATGCGACCCAGCTTCTTATTCGGTGCTTCTTTGTTGCGTCTTCTTCTGCTTCTTCAAGCATGATCGCCATTACGTCGCTGCACCCTCCCGCCTTAATCAATTGTAAAGTGGCTGCAGTTCCACATGTAGAGTATGTAGAGTACATACTCTATATCCATGCGCACCTCTCCTAATGAAGGAGCTGCTGTGGCAGCACTAGTGGTGTGATGGGCAAAGTCCGGACTTGTTGAGCGTTGGTTGTCAAGTGTTAGGGTCGACCGGCTTCCACATGAATGCATGCCTATCCACCACTCTACTCTACTCGACTCGAATCTACATATTCGAAGTGGGGCTAGCAGCAAAGTCCAGCGCGTATAGAAGAAGCACTCTAGATGCATTAGAGTAGATTCGCGGGCTCCGCGCTAGGCCACGATCTGGAATATCGCCGGCCGCTGTCAGATACCCACTCAGTCATATTACTCATCTCCATCTCTTATCCATTCCTTACTGTGTGTAAGGTGAGTATTCAGCTTCAACTTCGGCCTCAGCTTCGGCCTCGGCTCGGGCGCGATGGTGGCTAATTAGTAACGACCAGTCGGTGAGTGGGTGAGTGAGTGCGGTTTGTGATTGTAGATGTAGTATGAGTGGGTAGGAGGGCTAGCAGGGGGACGTCTGAGAATGGAAGCAGCAGAGGAAATAGAGTAGAGTAAGAGTAAGACGTCAAGCCGTAGTAGTCCTAGGGTTGCGCACTAGCGCAGTTATGCATGCAGTTCCGCGCGATCCAGAGTGCGACTGCTGCGCCTGCACTGCGATGATAATACCGAGTCAACATGTTACATGTGTCTACACCTCGATAATTAAGAAGCGATTTTAAAGATTCATGATCTGACATGAAGCACATGTAATCGATGACCATATTGAACAGACAGTATCCAGCCAATGCATGCATCGCATCGATTTTTCAACCTTTCCCGGCCAGTGAGCAAGTATAGACGTGCACACTCAGGTTTCTTGCAAATCACACATTTTCTATCACGTCCATCGAGAATTGATCAGTACTGGATGGGTTGGGTGTTATTATGGTACGCGAAGGCATGGCAAGGCAAGGCAAGGCGAGTCGGCCCCAGCGTCGGCCCGGTCGTTGCCTTCGGTTGCCCGCACCCATGTGTCGACCACGGGTGTGGTGCCCGCCTCGTGCCTTGTACGACAATTGACTAAAGATTTTGAGCCCACTGCAACAATATTCTGTACTTCTGTAGGCTTCTATGTTTTCTCATTGTCGCTCACATTTTATCAGCAGCCAGCTGCTTAGAATGTTGCGAGTGAATTATAGTTCGACATCAGCCTGAGTGTGTTATGTGTGTTGCTTCAACTTATGAAGATGCTTGGCTTGGAAAGGTATGGTGTGACTGACTGTGGAATACATATGGAGAAGTAGAGTGGAGGGCGGGTGTGCCATGTGGCGCTGGCATTGCCCGACGACGACGAGCTCCACTCCAACCATGTATGTGCGTGAGCTTCTACTTCGCTCACGTATTATCAGCTGCTTAGAATGCATAATTTGGGAGTGGGATTCTGCATTACGGTAGCCGAAGTGTGGTATATGTTCTGCTTCAATTATAAAGATGCCTGGCTTAATAGAGTATGGTGTGAGCGTGGATTGACCGAGGATTGACCGCGGAATATTCAGAATATGCACGAGTAGAGTGGAGGGGAGGGGAGTGCGGGTATGGCCGATGGAGGTGGAAGAAGAATGCATGGACGCAGGGATTTGGCCTGTGATCGCCGCTGTCGCATTGCCGTCGGATATCGTCGACATGGGCGGTGTCTGATGATATGATGCAGTTTTACCTAGATCTGCTTCTCTATACCTGCCACCCTTCTTTCTCATACACCCCCCATACCCTCCTGTCTACCCCCCCAGTTGCCCCCTTCGTACTGTGCATAGTCTAAGCCCTCGAGCCCTCGAACCCTCACCTTCGCTCTGCTCTGCTAAAACTGCACTTCCCCCGGGCGCCTACCCGCCCCACCACAGTACAGCTTCTCCACCCTCTACCTTCCCAGCTTCTCACCTTCTCGAACTTCTCGACCTTCTACCTTCTTTATGCCTTCGGGCGCTTAGCATGTGGCCTGGTCCAAGCGTCCATGTGCATCTGCATCTGCATCTCCAAATCTGCAGCGCCGACAGGGCCTTAAGAATCAGGCCCCCCGCAGCACGGCCATCACTGCTACGTACGACCAATCACCCTCCCCTAACGCGTCCTCCGCCCCCAACGCGCCCGCCCTCCGTGCACCCCCTCGTTCGCACCCGTCCGCCCGCGCCCTCTAACTCCGCCCCGAGTGCACCCCTCGACCCCCGCCATGGACCCCAACGCCACCTTCACCGCCGCCCAGCTGGAACCGCCATTCACAGGCCGCGACAGTAACACGGTGTTCATCTTCTGCCTGGTGCTCACCACAGTGACGACGATTGTCGTCGGCGTGCGGTTCTATGCGCGCATCGCCGTGGCTGGCGGCGGGCTTGGGTTGGATGATTGGTTTATGGTGCCGGCGATTGTGAGTAGGATATCATGGGATGAGATGGGAAGGATGGAGTGCTGACGCGATGAGGGCAGTTGTTGACGATTGCGCATGGGGTTACTGCTTGTGTTGCGGATTTAAGAGGCGGCATTGGACGCCCGCTGTGGGAGGTGCAGGGGCACGAGTGGACGATCTGGTTCCAGGTCCGCATCCCCACTTCCCCGCCCCATCATCACCACTAACACACCCAGACAATCATGGCCAGCTCCTTCATCTACCCCGCCATGACCGGCTGCATCCGCATCTCCATCCTCCTCTTCTACCGGCGCCTTCTCGACCGCAGTACCACCTTCGAGCGGCACTTCATCACCACCCTCCTCGTCTCCGTCATCCCCTACGTCATCATCTACGAGTTCCTCACGGGCTTCATGTGCCGCCCGATCGCGTCCGCGTGGGACCCGTACGTGCGCAACCGCGACTGCGGCGACGTGTTCTACTACAACATGACGGTGTCGCAGTACAGCGTGTCGCTGGTGTTCGACACGGTGATCCTCGTGCTCCCGCTGCGACCTATTTGGAACCTCGAGATTTCAGTCAAGCAGCGGATTGCGGTGCTGGCGATGCTGATGATGGGCGCGTCCGCCTGCGCCGCCGTTGCTACCAAACTCGGGCTGTTTATCACCGAGCAGTACCGGTATCTGGATATCGACCCGCGCTGTACGCCCCACGCTGTTCCCCCTGACTAACAGAACGCCGCCGCTAACTGTCCGCAGGGGCCGCAAACCCGCTCTCCCGCTTCATCCCGGGCCAATTCGACCGCTACGGCTACACCTACTGGTTCCCGGCGCAGATCGAGCCGTGCATCGCGATCATCGGGTCCTCGCTGCCGGCCATGAAAGTGCTCATCACGGCCACCATCGAGAAGTCGCGCATGGGCGTGAGCAAGTTCTCGGCGGGCTCGAACGGGACGAGTAAGTCGAGTAGTAGCCGCGGCGGCCCCGGCTGGCCGCTGGCTAGTGCGCACAAGAAGCAGATGAGTGATAGTAATGAGGCGCTGGCGCATGCTGCGGCGAATGGGTACCATATGGCGACGATTAAGACGGGCGGCGAGAAGCGTGGGAGTGGCGGCAGTGAGGGCGATGAGGATCCGTATGCGATTAGGCATACGAGGAGTGTGGATGTGTCGAGCGCGCGGCGGCAGTTCTAGCATCACGGTGTATGTTTGATGGGGATTAATTGGGATGGGAGTTTTTGGGTTTGGTTTGGGTTTGACATGGGAATCGGGATGTATGACTATGATTGATTGTGATTGAGTGCACGCGCAAAATGCGGCGCACTGTCTAATATGTTCGTTTTATGTCGGACTGGTTCTGTATATATAGTATATTACTCGAGGTAGTTTTTAAATCAAGGCTCGACCTAGGCCCGGCTCGCAGGGCTTGGTTAATGGTTATCCAAAGCGGTGTGGTTGAACAGTAATGCTCCATCGCCTTTTCAATACGCGTGTATTGACAAAGTCTTGTATAGGCCTCCAGATTTTCTTTGTTGCCTATCAGTAAGCAACAAATGTGGCATTCTGCGTGGCTACAGTACATCATCTCCAAATATCAACTTGATAGGATGCTGATAGGATGCTTTGGTGTCTAGTTGTGACCTGTCGCTGCCATACTAACCGTTTTGTCCTGGCACAGCAACACCGCTAAGCAATACTCTAATCACTCGCAGACGCCACTTCCCCTCTAGCGTGGGGGCAAGCCTCACGCGGCGCGATAGAGTGCTGACCGGACAGGCTGGCCGTTGCGGCATGGCGTCGCAGCATGCAGAGAAGCAGCGCGGACGTTTGGAGTTGTTGTTGTTACGCGACTCGGGATTTTGGACGCGACTCACATGCTATGCGGGGTCGCATTTGGCTGGTGAGGGCGAGGCGAGGGGTTGGTAATCAGTGCCGGTGTAATGCTACTAGGCGCCGCGGTGCGACTGTGGTATGGACTGCTGCGGCGCCGGCCGACGGGCAGGCGAGTGGGTTTGATACCGGTCGTGCAGTGGTAGTGGTTAGTGGTTAGTGGGAGTGGTGGGTCGGAGCAGCGGCAGCTATGGATATTCTGTATGCACCTGCTGTGCTCCTCCAATGCTCTACTCTCAGTCTTCGGTAGTGGTTTGGCCTGGATACATAGATATGTCGCGCTGAGAGATTGATCGCCAGGCAAGTATTGTCCTTAACATAGCACCACGGTTCACCAGTGGCTGCATTCTCAGCCTTTTGTCATGCAATGTTGCCTTTGTGCTTGTATTTGTAGCCATCGTGATCTTGAACACAACTGCAATTCCCTCCTCGCCCCTTCCGACGCGTTGCTGCGCTGGAGCCGGTACATTTATAAGCCGCACGTTACAACCTCCACCCGCCCCTCGAACCCTGCCCGCCAGTGCACCTGCCTGTAAAACAACATTCCAGATGTACCACCGGGGCGCCTAGCATACCCCTGCCATCCCTGACACCCTACGCGATACATATGGCAAGCAGTTTATTTATCCGGTGCGTCGTTTGGGCGAACCAGCTTGCCCCACGCAACAGCGCCGAATAGATTGCGCCGGCCCGCCGCTCGGGCGAATCGAATCGCCTGTGTTTGTGAACTATGCACTCGGTGTGATGTCCCAATGAGGCACGAAGGGGGTACGGTTGAGCTGTGCCACTGGGGACTGTCTGGTGCGCGCGAGGCAGAGGGAGAGGGAGGGGGAGGGAGGGAGGGAGGAGATAGGATGGAAGGGTCCGGATATGGGGACGCTGACGTAAATGGGGCCGGGGGATACATGTAAATACTGGCCCTGGTTACTTCTGGTGCCTTAACTGCCCCGTCTGCTACTGCTCACTCCACTTCACCTCTATCTCCACCTCCACCTCCCTCCACCTCCACCTCTACCTCCATCCTCACGGCACACCACACCCATCACAACCACAACACCATGGCGACTCCCCCAAAGCACACAGTAGTGCTCACAGGCGCCAACGGCACCATGGCGCAGTCCTTCGTAAAACTCATGCTCACCTCGCACCCCACCTGCGCGCTCGCGCTCACCGTCCGCAACCCCTCCAAGTCCGACCCCAACACCGCCAAACTCCTCGAAACCCTCGCGCTCTTCCCCAACGCCGTCACAAAGCTCTACACCGTCGACCTCGGCTCCCTCGCCTCCGTCAAAACCTTCACCAGCACCCTCGCCGGCGAAATCGCGGCGGGCGCGCTGCCGCCCATCTCCGCCATCGTCGCGAACGCGTTCGCGTGGAGCATCTCCGGCGGCCAGTCGCTCACCGCCGACGGCTTCGAGCTCAGCTTCCAGGTCAACCACCTGGCGCACTTCACGCTGGTGCTGCAGCTGCTGGGGAGCATGGACGCGGCGTGCGGGCGCATCGTACTCCTCGCATCCGACGCGCACTTCAACCCCTCGCGCAACTCGCTGACCGTGTACCCGTGCACCTTCCCGGCCGCAGGGGCCGAGGAGACGCTGGTGCACCCCGCGCCGGACACGCCCGGCGAGGAGGTCGGCCGCGGGTTCCAGCGCTACGCGGTCAGCAAACTGTGCGTCGTCATGTGCGCGTACGCCCTCAACCGCCGGCTCGCGCAGGACCCGGCGCTGAAGAACATCACGTGTGTGGCGATGGACCCCGGCGGCATGCCCGACAGCCGCTGCATGAGCAAGGACGTGCCGAAGGCGTGGACGTACCTGATGAAGTACATCCTGAGCCCGCTGGCGCCCGTGCTGCGGCGCGCGATCCCGACGCTGCGCAACAGCAGTGTGGCGGCGAAGGATATGGTCGAGGTGGCGGTGGGGGAGAGTGTTAAGGGTAAGAGAGGGTATTTTACGATGGCGGCCGAGGATAGGAGTACCGAGGAGGCGTATGATGAGGCGAAGCAGGAGCTGCTGTGGAGGAAGAGCTTGGAGTGGGCGGGGATTAAGCCGGCGGATACGGTGTTGAGTAATGCTTTTTAGACGGGGCTGGGTGGGTGGGCGGGCTGGCGGTGATGAGTGGGTGGATTTAATGAAGAAGATGTAGACCATGAGCCCTTCGGCGTTGAATTTTGGTACGACTGAAATGAATATATTTCCAACACCAGTTCTTCTCTAAACATCATGACCTCAACCCAGCCGTGAAACACAAACATCACTCGTCCCCGATCTTCCACACCCAACCCTCTCCATCCCTCTGAGTCCTCGGCTCCTCCGCGGCCCTGCATTTCCATGTGCGCGGTACTAACATCCATCCAGCAGGAGCCCCGGAGCCCCGGAGCCCCGCCGCTAGCTAGCCCCAGTCCTATGCAGTCTCGCAGGGTGTCCGGGTGGCTGGGTAATGCCGCAGCCGCTGAGGCCGTTGGGTCACAACGCGGGTCCGGATATATAAACTCACCACACACCCACGCTAGCATGAAAGGTCGCACGACGTGAGCTGGGGCCACGGGGCGGTGTTTGCAGTAGCTGCGCCGCTGGAGGGCTCTATGTGTATATAGTGTATATAGTAGGAGAGATCATGGTGGAGATGGACGGTGCATGTGATTGATGCGACGCGATGCTGGTATGGGGAGGTGCCATGCGGCGGCGCGCCGGCGCTTGGGGGAGCGGTGTGGTGGGAGCATTGTGAGGAGGGGATATGGTAGGAGTGAGGGTGGGGAGGGACTGCGCTGACGGGCTGAAAAAACAATGGCTCGCGCGAATGTTGGCCGCCCTGCCCGCTGCTGTGCGCGGAAATACTTTATTGAAGCGATTGGGTGATTAGTAAATGCCATAAACGAATCGGTGGTGTAGTGTGGGGTGGAGATGTTGACTCAACATTTACTGCTGCTGCAGCGTTGGAGCGAAACTTAGCTGAGCTGAAAAGGGCTGTCCTAGCTCTGGTCGTGGGTCTTGACGCAGGCTTCGGTGTCTCCAGGAACGTAAACCGTACATACAATTTCTTACCAGCTGGAGAACGAAGTGCTTACTGTGTCACTGTTGTAAAAAAATGTAAGTTATTTTCGCGCTGGTTTAAGGTAAAACTCCTCTGAAGAATATGAACCACTTGCAGCAGGATAGTTTTGAAGCGGCGGTCGTAGCTCGAAATCGTCTTTGTAGATCCCACCCTAACAAAACCGCCCTACAAAACTGTCAAGTAGCATTTGTGGAATTGTCAATTCTGCACTCTGTATCATTCGGTTTTGGTCACGATGTAGGCCAGGGTCTCCTCGTCCTTCTTCTATTCTTCTCTGCTCTTCCTCTTCCTGTACACTTAGCATTACAACGAACACAGTCATACGCTCATCTCCAACAGCTTCGACTCTACAGTTACATATTTCAGCTGGACTTAACACTGTTAAAGATGGCATAGCTGCACGTGCACTGTTGGCCGGCGTTTGTGTTAGTCTCTCATCTGTGATGCTTCTGCTAGCTTGCTTTCTTGCTTTCTTGCTTGCTCTCACTAACCTGCATTCTTGAGCAGCCTCAATCCATTGTCCATCCCTAACAGTCAGAAACACCACAGCTGAAGACCCCGTTTAACCTATCCCAGCAACTTCTAGTACGTAGAGCAGGCCAATGCCGTAAGCCTAGTCAAGGACCTCATTTGACCGACATCTACTTATGCTAGACACTGTCCAAGACCCATTTCTGTGCAACAGCCGCTGGTTGTACCCTAAACGCCGTACTACTGAAGGAGACCTCTGTGCGACGATAGAAAAAATACCTTCTGTCCGGGACGCACGGGAAAAACGATGAAGATAATACTAGACTGTCTGCTGAGTTCTATGACCATCGATTCAAATTAGGAAACAGTTTCGGCAGTATGTTTTAGCTCGGGGTTGCATGCACTGAAAACTACATTTACTGATCAACTAGCAAGATAACGCAACTCCACGCTTCGAGAAGAGAACGTGCTGGTTTGCATCAATATGGGTATATCCCACATGAAGGTTTGTTCAACCAGGCTTCGTGGTACGCCAAATACTCTACTCTACTACCGGCGGAAGGCCCTGCGTGGCATGGTGCGAGCGCTTGCAAGTGGCGGCATCGCAACGCTACTCGCAAGTACTAGAATATATCGTACTCTATCTACTCTTGCGACATGATCAACACATGCCTCATCTATCCCTATAGTACACTACATTCCATCCCGCCGCCGCTAGCATGGTTCTGGAAGGCCGTCGAGGGCTCTACCCTAGTATTTCACATCTTGCACTCTGGCATGCTTCGGCCCCCACAAACGGTATTAAAAGTGCTGCTTCTGCATAAGGCTAGTCTGGACACAACATATGGCAGCATTGATTGATTGCGCAGGAACATGTGCGAAGTGCAGTATTTCACGAGGGAGAGGTTCGTTCTGGGCAGGTACGGATGGTTAGAGGCCGTTCGGAGTCTATACAGCCCGACTTAACGATGTGCGCGTGGGGGAGAGTGCCGGTCCATCAAAAGTAGCTCCACCTCCTCGATCCGCACCCAACTGCCTCTGCTGTCAAATAGTAGCGCTCTGTATTTTTCACTACGCTGCACTGCACCCTACTATACACACATAATGAGGAATACTTGGGCTAATATTAGTATTACCACCTGGGGCAGGTCGTACAGATATCCAATATGAATAGTAGCCTAGGGCTTCTAGAATGCCGTTAGAACGTCCAATCCACGGACCCAGCGCCCCACTTGCGCAATCCGATCTGTGTACAGATGCTGACGGCATGGCGTGCATGCTGGCCAGCTAGCCACAACGAAGCAGTAGTATGTTAGTGTTTGTTGAAGTTAACATTGAGCAGTGGATACAGGCTGACCTGACCGGTGGCGTGTAGCAATACGAGAACGAGGACGGTAATGATTGTGCATGTTTTCTTTGCCGTCAGTAGAAATGCCCACAAGCGGTAACGCCGGGCTGCATTAAGGGGCCGCTCGAAGTTGCTCTTTATAGGCCACACTCCGACGTCCCCTCCCTCTCACACTCCAACTCCACGTGGATTCCAGGTTCTATTCTCGCCTTGCATCGATCGCATCAACCTCTCCCCGTGTCTGTGCAGCACCCGCCCGTCCGCCACCACTTCCCCGTGTCTCACCGGTATCCCCGTGTTTGATCGCCGCCGCACCGCATCTATAAGGATGCTGAAAAACACCCTCCTCGGCCTCGGCCTGCTTCTCGCAAACACGTTCTCGTCGACAATGGTGTCCGCGCAAGAAACGATCCTCAACTCGACCGTGTCGTCCGCGGAGGTCGACAGCTTCGTAGCTGACCTCGGCCTCGCCGATGCGCTGTCCGACCAGCTGTACAGCGCGCTCGAGGCGGAGAGCCTGATTGTCGACGGCGAGGGCACGGCGACGGCGACGACGCTCACGGAGCGCAGCACCGCTACGCAGACCGCGGCCGCTATCTCGAAGGCGCTGCTCAGCGTGGCCTGTGCGATCTCGAAGTTCAAGTTTGGCTCGAAGTACTCTACATCAGGTACCACTAACTACCAGACACTGGTGGAGATCAACTGGTGAGTCCACTAACTACCTATCCAATTATGTGCTCTAACAGTGAGTGCACAGGTCGCAAGCTTGCTGGGAGTCCTCGCAGTGCATCATCTCACCCACCAACACCGCCGAGGTCGCAACCGCCATCAAGATCATCACCTTCCTGCGCGTCCCCTTCGCCGTGCGCTCCGGCGGGCACTCCCCCAACCCCGGCTTCGCCTCCTCCGATTCCGCCGGGATCCTGCTGGACCTCAGCAAGCTCACCGAGATCACACTGAGCACCGACAAAGCCACCGCGCGCATCGGCCCCGGCAACCGCTGGGTCGACGTGTACACCGCGCTCGACCCGTCGGGCGTCCAAGTTGTCGGCGGCCGCATCCCGTCCGTCGGCGTCGGCGGCCTCATCCTCGGCGGCGGACTCTCGTTCCTGACCGGCGAACACGGGTTCGCGTGCGACAACGTCAAGTCGTTCGAAGTCGTGCTCGCGTCCGGCTCCGTCGTCACTGCCTCCGCGTCCTCCAACTCCGACCTCTTCTGGGCTCTCAAGGGCGGCGCCAACAACTTCGGCGTCGTCACGTCCTTCGAACTCTACACCCACCCATCGGACACAATCTACTACGAAGCCCTGCTCTTCCCACACACCCTCGTCGACTCGCTCCTCGCCGCCATCGAGACCTACCAAACCGACCTCGAGCCCACCAACCCAAAGGCCGCGCTCAGCATCTCCGCCACCCTCGAAGGCTTCACCGTCCTCCTCGTCTACACCGCCGGCGTCTCCCGCCCCGCCGTGTTCGACGGCTTCTACGCCATCTCCGGCAGCGCCACCATCATCCCCGCCACCGTCGCCGGCTACTCCACCCTCGTGCAAACGCTCGCGATCGCGTTCACGGCCGACCCGATGCGCCACGACTACCGCGCCATCTCCTCCGGCGTCTCCGCGGACCTGTACAAGCAGGTGTACACGTTCTGGCACGCCGCCGCCACGGACCTGCGCGCGAGCACCGGCGCGAACATGACCTACTCGCTGCAAACCATCAGCAAGAACATGGTCACCGCCGGCGACGCGCGCGGCGGGAACGCGATGGGGCTGACGGCGGAGCCGCAGCAGTGGTTTACGATGGTTGTTGACTGGACGGACCCGGCTGATGATGTGACGGTGAGGGCGGCGGCGAAGAGTGTGACGGATAAGTGGGTCTCCCTGACGAAGGGCACGGACTTGGAGAATGGGTTCGTGTATTTGAATGATGCGAGTAGAGACCAGAATCCGGTTAAGAGCTATGGGGACGCGAGTGTGAAGAAGTTGAAGGCGGCGGCGAAGAAGTATGATCCGCTGGAGGTTTTCCAGAGACTGCAGGAGGATGGGTTTTTGTTGCGGAAGTTGTAGAGTACGGAGGTGGCGGGGGAGATGGTGTGGTGGGGGAGAGGGGGCCGAAGTGGGAGATGGAGATAGAGTATAGATTGCGGCGGGCGGCGGCGATGAAGGCCTTCATATATTTTCCTTCTTAGTTTGTCTATTTCCGCTCTACATGTTCTTTAATAATCCCACATACACACACAATCTGTCCACACCACAATCCTGCGCTTTACATGCTAAAACCGTGATTGCACCATCAAAAGCCATGGTATACAATTGCATGCAAAGTATTCGTACTTTGAATGGCCGCTTCGGCCACGCACCAGATCCTCAATGGTCGTGTACTGTGGTTAGAACTTAGTCAGCGGTGCCATCCAGGACCGAATCTAGCACGATACTTTCGTAGCCTCGGCGTATGATCTACATGCGGCCCCCATCTCCGCCCCTATCCACCCACTATCGTACTAATATCTGCTACTACGCGCCGTGCTCCACCACCTTCCACCTCCTACTTCACCTCTCAAGCCATATTGTACTCTTGATCAGCCACCTTCCTACCGTGCCGCTGTTGGTTGTGTGGGAACTCTGGTGTGTGTGAAGGCCATGTAGGTGGGGTTAGACGGCAGGTGGCACCGCAGAATTTAACGTTACGTCTGACGGGTATGGCTGCCACCACTACCACTACCACTACCACTACTACTGCCAACCACTCTTACTATGTACATACCACTACTGCTGTCAAGATCTGCAGGTCACAGCGTCCCAGCGACCTCATAGCTACGCGAACACTTCACCGGCGCGCGCCGCCGTTGAGCTCGTACGACCTGGGCGACCCAATGCTAAGCGCCGTGCTACTGCATGTACTATCGACGTCGACCCTTCAGATGGCTACAAAGGGATGTTCAACGGCGGCGCGGGGGTTTAAGGTTCGGTGTATTCCGTAGCTAACTTGGTACGGGAGATATGGATGGGTGTTGGCCTGGGTTTGGAGGTTCCGACGGATGGAATGTGTATGTACGAGTATTGCTTTGTTGTGGTATATATTCTGAGTCAGGCATTAGGAACTAGGATGAGAGATCGAGCGGGAGATTGGGCGGTGGAGGGAGTTGGTAGATGCTTGAATTAGGGTATTCTGGCTGGTATGGGAGTGGATGTGAAGATGTGAGATATTGATGATGAGATGATGCGATATTCGTATTGATGACGGTACTAAGTAAAATACTATGTAGGCCAGAAATTCTCGGCCACTTGAGGGGTATACCGCAAGATTTGCGATTTTCAAGCGCTCATAAAAGTACATAGTCACGTGCAGATCAATCTAAAATAGTCCTTGTTTCCTGTGTCGTGGGAAATATGTGTGTGGAAAGGTTGATTAGTAAGCGGGGTTTCCAAAGATGTTGTTGGATTTTGCAATCCTGCATCGTCGATGGTTCGGTTTTGATCGTTTGGGTTCGGGTCTCCTATTGTAGGCTCGTAGTTCACAATCTACTTTTCGCTTCTCTTCTTGTACATTTCACTTGATACTTGACACTTAACTCACATTGAACACGATCATGCTTTCATCTCGAACAGATGTGACTACTCCTACTACTCCTACTAATACCACTACCATTATCACTGCTGCTGCTGCTGCGTTATGTCCTCTTACGACCTGCCTGTAACGATGGCGTGCGTGCTCGCTAAGCGCCGTACTAGAGCACATACTAATTGTAGCAGTGTTTTTTTTCGGGTCATGGACATCACCACCAATTTGGGGTCACTCTATGAATAACCGGACTTTGCTATGTGTTTTAAGTCTTAGATTCTACCAAAATATCAGTGCCAGCTAATAATTTGACTTTTGCAATGGATCAAGCCGGCCGTGCTACAATTAGTTATTTGGCATGCAAACAAACACAAACCATCGAAAATTGATTAATCCAAAAGTACAAGAACAAAGATGAAAAACTCCGCCCATAAATCTATACTAAATGGTTTAAAAAATCATCACAAAGATGTATCGGTCATGCTCGTGCCGATAGCCTCGCCTTCAGCGACCCCCTGGACACCGGCCCGTTGGCCTCCCACCAACTCATGTCGTATTCCGTCGTTGGCGACACATCCAGCGTGTACCGGCGCACAATGTTCCCCAGCGTCATGTACAGCTGCGCCCAAGCCACTCTGCAGATGGTGCGTTAGTAAATGATATCCCAGTGAGCGGGGCCATGCAACTTACTGAATCCCCAGGCACGCCTTAGAGCCCTTCGAGAACGCACACATGTACGGGTCGAGCTGCTTCGCACCGTCGCCAAGCCAGCGTTCGGGGACGAACCGCTTCGGATCCGGAAAGATGGTTTCGTCCTGGTGCAGGATGTGGAACGACATGCTCAGGTGTGTCTACACGATATCAAAGTCAGTGGCTGGAGATTGCATGCAAGGGAGCTCAGACGCACGTCCTCGGGGAAGAAGTTGCCATTAATTGTCACGCCGCCTTTGGGCACGACACGAATCAGCTTCCCAGGCGTGCTGCCGTTCATGCGCAGCGTCTCCTTTATCACAGCGGTCAGGAACGGCAAGCGCTCCAGCTGCTCCCAGCTGCCAAACACATTGCGGTCAGGGACGGCGTCTGCGAGCTCCGCCGCCAGCCGGGCCTCCGCCTCCGGGTGCTGCGCGAGGTACCAGAGCGCGTAGGTCACGCCGCGCGCCACGGGGTCGGTGCCGGCTATCAGGAAAACGAGGCATTCGTCACGCAGCACAGCGTCGGTGACCGCCAGCTCGCGCCCGGCCTTCTGCGCGTCCGGGCTGAGCAGGCGGCCGATGATGGTCGGGTGTCCGGCGGCCGAGGCCTTGGCATAGTCCTTTTTATAGGCGCGCACGGTGGTTGAGCAGCTCTAGAAGTGACGTCAAATGTAAGCTGGGGTTTACAGATGGAGGAGGGGACAGGGCGTGAATGCCTTTTGGTAGTCGAGGAGCGTCGAGAAGTTGGGCATCACGGTGGTCAGCAGCCAGTTCGGTAGACTGAGCTGGAAGCGTGCCATGGCCGGAAAGTGGCGGACGAGGTGCATCGTGTGCGACGTGCTCGCAAAGATATCGAACATTGGATTATCGAACTCATCATCCGCGACATCCAGCTCCGATATATCACCATTGTACGTGAACTTGTCGATCGCCTCCAGGGTCATGCAGCGCAGCGAATTCGAGATGTTCAACACGCGGCCAGTGTCAACCGCCTGCTCGTACCGCTGCAACATCCGCTCAATCTTTTCGGCCAGCAGCCATTCGAGCTTCTGCACGGCCTGTTTCGAGAACAGCGGCGCAACGAGCGCCCGTCGGTGCGCATGCTCTTTGTTGTTCTGCATCCCCAGGATCGACTTTGAGGCGATGGGGTGTGCGCTTGGCGCCGGCGCGCCGGCCTTGGTGAAGTTCGAGCCGATCGCGAAGATTCTGGTTTGATTAGACTTTTGATCTCAGACATTGTGCTAGACAGAAGAGCAATACGAACACTCCAATGGCGTCCGGATCCGACGTGTGCACTTCTTCAGGATTGACGCGCACATAATGGCCTAAGTACAGTAGTCAGTATTATGTCTGCGTCGTTTTGGAGCCCTGTGGGGTTTTGCGCACCGTAGACTTTGTGCAGCCCCTCCAGCTTCTCGATGAACGCCCCACCGCGCACGATGTCGTAGTACTGCTCATACCACGGCCCCGCAGCCGCAAGGCGCGGTCCCGGGATGTGCGAGAGCTTGTCGTTGTAGCTACGGTACAGCGCCACCAACGCAGAACCTACGAAATGCAGCGCGCCGAGGGCCAGCAGATACGGGTAAAGGTTCTTGATCGCCAGCATCGCCAACAGCTCGTTTACCATGCTGCTCTCGGCGGCCATGGCTGTGGGATTGCGTGTGCTGAACGGAGTCGAGACGGGGACTTGGGAATTCCAGTATCGCGGAACGGCGCTGAGTTTCACCTCGGGGATGTCCTAATCGAGCGGCGGAGATATTGTGTGTTGCAATAGGGAAGTGGCCGTCGAGAACTGTCGCGCTGTCTTAGGTATCCTGATATATGCCCACCAGCCTGCCTCTGTGGGAACTGCGCGCGCCTGGGTGAATTACAGTTATCGCACTCTAGCTGCGATGAGTAAACGGTGCAGAATCACGTGGCTACGCAATGCCACTAATGCACAGTGTTGAGCAGATATGTGATGGGGTGGTGGGGTGGGCTGCACAGGTATTGTGTTCGCTAGCTAGTTTGGTACGAACACTATCTGCATCCATGCCACTGCGTGGACTCGTTTTCTCCAGGTCCTAAAGCAATAACCGGCTTTGTAGAGTACAGTAGCACGGCGGCAAAGCTAGTCGAATCGGCTTCCTGAAGAAGACCACGACCCACGGGCCACGGCTGGGGGCAGTATATTAACACTGTCCAATGGCGTAAAATACGATGTGCGCTGCAGACATGCGTAGGGGCAATAATATAAACAGCACATAGCCAGACTTAATCTATCTGTAGACCCGAGCACCCGAGATCGATCTACCGTGGTCCGTGGAGGATCGGCCTGGAATGGCACACACGGCAACCACGGTCCACGGCCAAAATATATTGTTTGTAGCTTTGAACACCCGGTAAGACCACCATATCTGGGCACCATATCGTTCGGTAGGCACCATATACCTCGGTAGGATCTTAACTATTTAGAGTGCTTGGGTGTGGAGTCGATGTGTTTGTTTGTTTGTGTACGTGACTTGCTCAAGTGTTCGCCGATTCGGGAATATACATGGGTCACGAGCACAGCGCGGCGCTAGATCTCCGTCACAATCGTATCTGGCTAGCTTGCTTCTGGCGGGCTCGGGTCCACTCTGTGACCCACCACCACCATTCCACCTCCATTCCACAGAAAACAACGTGCATTTTCACATGGCTGAAGAATCCGAATTAATTATCCACTGCGTTAGTCTAAGACATAGGCGCCCAGTGGACATGAATCATGGTCGATACGGCTGAGGAAATGCGGGTCGGCCCATTAGATCGTCGAGAAGCCCGTATGCTTCCACGTTGATGGCCGGTTAATACATGTGTGTAGAGTACACAGCCAATTGGCTGTTCTAGACCTGAGAATATCACACCCGCTAGCTTCAAGGTGTAGCTGCAGTTGATGAAGCGGTGGTTTCCGCGCCGCACGCACCTGGTGGATTGTGCTGACATGCCAGGCCGAGGTGGACAATAGGAAATGTGAAAAGCAGTTCGCAGCACCGAGGTATGGAGTTCTCGCCGGCGGCACTAGACGCGACGCTGCTAGCGCTTGTATGCCCGGACACGGCGTGTAATCACCTACATAGTATTACATTTAGACGCTACTGAACGTCGCCAACACTACTGCGACACCTGCAATGGATTAATTGATTGATTGATTCTACATATTTAGCCACAAAGTGGCTATATGCGACAACTGCAACTATCTTGCCGCACGCCCAGAAATTGTGTATGAAAAGAAACTACCGGCGGCATGTCTAATAGAGTCGCCGTACCTGGCGGAACATTCGGAACATTCGAAATCCCGCCGCACTGTGCATAGAGACGGCACAGCCCACTGCTACCGGGTTATGAGGGCCTACCGGCAGCTACATGCCGTTGACCCGGCGCAGCGCGGCGGCGGCAATGGAGATTAAGCTTGCGCAGGTTTTGGGGGAGCTGAAGAAGCCGGATATCTGCGAATTTTTTAGGGGGCGGGGGTGCAGGGCGGCTGCGGGTCGAGGTACGTGCATAGGGTGGGTGGAGTAAATAGGTTGACTCACTCTACTGTTACGTACTATGGAAGCTCCGGTGAGTAGACTCACACAATTGAAGTGCGTATCCCACCGGCGGGATACCCATATGCTGTAACATGTAGCTACTACAGAGTCCCAGTCTCAGGCTCAATTCTACATATCGATATCAACAACCCGATTTCCTGGATGTGCGGGAACCCGTGTGCCCGTGTTTATCGAATCCAAAACGTCTGTGCCGCCGGAAATCTCCACTGCAAGGGTGATGATGGATCATCCTCCTGCGACTCATTGCCGGAATTGCCCATTGCTTTAGTGCGCCGTTTGTTTCCACTAGTGTAGGCGAGCGGCGTGATATCGTGTAGAGTAGATACGCACAGGCTGGAATGAAACAGGAAGTTCCAGAGCGGCGGTCCTCGGGCAGCGGGCTTCCCCAGAACCCGTATGCCCATGAACACCACACAGCACACACATATATGTGCGTTCCATGTCTCAGGCGCCTAAAACCCGGCCTATGAGCGAGTTTGTTCCTTTGGCCTGTGGAAACGACACTCTAGTCCCAATATGCGGGCTTAGAAGGGCAGGCGGACTTACTTTACGAGATATATCACTCATTGAGCTTCCCCACACCAGCAGTCTGCACATCGTTTATTTGGTATTCTCGGCGCTTCGACAGCCTTAACGATGATTGATTAGCCGGAAAACCAGGTTGGAGGTTGTTGGGTAGGCACGGACGGTTGCTCGTCGATCAGGGAACCGCTATGCCACTGGCCCAGGTGGAGTCGCAACCTTATAGTGCTGCTAGTGCCCATTTAACATAGCTTGGAGTGGTTCCCGTAAGCGCGTTCGCTGTGTTTCTAGCCAAGAATTGATTTCGCTCTGTTTCCACTCTGTTGATAACGGCTTACTATACACATGATAAGACCTCAACTTTGTAAAACATAGTCTCAAGTAATTGTCATAGTTGCAAAAGTTTGCTTTTGCAGTGTGATAACTTGACCTCAACATGTGCATTTACAGCTCGGCGTATGGTAAGCCTCGGCGCATAGCTGCAGAGTTCCAGAACTAGAATGGAAGATCAAAACCAAGACTAAAGAACCGTCCATCTCCATGTTTCGGTACTGATATGACATGTATGTCTGAGGGCTTAGCTTTGGCGCCCGGGTATGTATGAACGGTGTGCTTTAGCTCGAAATTGTGGAGTTTATGCAAACTATGTATGTCTATGGGTGTGCCTGTACCTGCGTGGAGCTCTCCGAGGGTTCTTGGCTATTGTGAGGGCTCCCTGGGGGTATTAGAAGTATATATTATTGGCGCCCCATGAGGGACACTGGGCTGAATATTTCATACATCCTGTCGCTCTTCAAGCCCCTTGATGTGTTCAGCTTAGCTTAATACATCACAATCTCTCATTGGCCTCTCAGATACATCCACATAACGTCATACCTGACAACTCCATAATAAACAACCCAAATGTAGGCGCTTTTTCTATCATCCATTCAATTATTCTTTTCTTTCATACTCCAGAAATTCCTCAGACCCAAAATCCTCACGCTAACCAACCCACCTTAGTATCCACGTAGCTGGCCACCATGGCCATTGCAAACATGAAGTCGCACTCGACAATCGACAGCATCCAGGCCCAAAAGCTGTCAAGCAACATACGCAGCACGGGCCGCGCCTGCTGGGAGCTTGCACGCTACCACACCAAGGAGTCAATGCTAGAGGTGTTTCCGGCCATCTGGGGCGCCGTCTTCTCGGCCGGCGTGAACGGCGCCGATCTGGACCTCCTGCGCGTCGTGCGCCTGCTGGCCTCGAACTGGGCCTCCATGACCCTGCTCCACGGCACCTTCTGCGTAATCAACGACCTCATCGACGCCGAGATCGACATCCACGTCGAGCGCACCAAGAAGCGCCCCATCCCCTCCGGCCGCATCTCCAAAAACTCCGCCTGGTGGTTCTTCCTGTTCATGCTGTCTGCCACCGCGTCCGTCACCTATGCCACGCTCGGCTTGCGTTGCTTGCAGATCTCGCTGCCCATCTGGGTCATAGCTGGTTTATATCCATATGGCAAGCGTGTCGTGCGGTGGCCCCAGTTTGTTCTAGCACCTGCAGTGGCGTGGCCGGCATTCGTGGGATGGGTCTCGATCGGCCCGCAGTACTATGACAACGCGTACATGGCAGTTCCGCTGTTCTTGAGCGTGTGCATTTGGACTATCTACTTTGATACTTGCTATGCTGTCCAGGTATGCGATTGCCTGTATTTGCAGGAAAGAGTTTGTAACTAACACTGTCTTAGGATTATAAAGACGACGTCAAAATCGGCGTCAAGTCCCTTGCTGTGTCCCTGCAGGGAAACGTCTATTTCTTCTTGGGTGTGTTGGGTACGATGCTCATCAGCTTACTCTCGTTCAGCTCATATGTGGCTAAGTTGAGCCCTATCATGTGGGTTGGAGGAATCCTTGTGTGGGCCACTTCAATCATTCACCAATTGAAGTATACGCTCGATGTGAAGGAGCCAAAGTCAGGCGGAAAGGTCTTTGGGCAGAACATCATGTTGGGAATGTACATCACGGGGGTTTCCATCGTGGAACTGTTTTACCAGGCGGCATTATAAAGTACCGGAAATTCAGCGGGTAGACTTTAACAACCTCAGCAGAAACTTAGAGTTCGGGAATAAAGGGCGTCGGGATTTCTTTTGGTGTTCTTGTTTGTTTTTTTTTGAGATGTTTTGTGCGGTCAAGCCAATGACTAGAGGCAAATAAAAGAAGTTTGCGGATTTTCAGTTCAAAGGATCGGTTTTGTCCCATTAATCCATCTCATACCGGAATTTCGGTTAGAGATGAACGATAGAATCTGTTGAAATGCATACGAATCGATGAGATGTAATCATGAGCAAGCAAAAGCATTTTCTAACGAATGCAAAGCTATATCCAGTCGCACAATCTTTCCTCACGGCTGCGATCTATGTACTCTCGCTTTGTATCTCGTACATATGAGATATCATCAGCTACGGTCATAGAAACATGAACACAAGGCTTCCCGTCCGCTCAGCCCTATTTAAGCATGTTATCGCCAGGTTAGTACTGCAGTGGGTGACCATGCGGGAATCCCTGGTACTGTAGTTTTTGTTTTGATGTAATTTTTACGTCTGGTGCTGGAAACTTAGTGCAAATTGTATGCAGTATTATCTTGTCATTTGGGGACTAATTTTCAAACAATTCAGAGCCCCGTTTCAGCTCTACGTACTAATATTGATTAATTTCAACCAAGAGTGCTTGCTTGTTTCGTTCGCATGACACTCCAACCGGCGTCGCACTTCGGCGTGTTTTAGATACAACGATATCAATTGATATCACTGCATTTTACCTGTGATAGATATTCGACACCTAGGCTACCTTATTATAAGGCCAGCTATCAACCTGAAGGTAGACAAAATGTCAATGTAACAATTGCTTCACATGACATCACCCGATTCAGTAGTGTAGGGGTATCATGGGCGCTTGCCAATCTTCCATCCAGAAGACAGCATCTTGCGCCCGACCCGGGTTCAAATCCCGGCTGAATCATTTTTGCTCCTGTATCATGGTAAAACGTCGCATGAGATGTGTCATTTTGTAGTAGTTTTGTCCGCAAATGAGTTATCAATAATGGATTATGGGGCGCTTCTTGTTTTACGGAGATAATAGAAACTACAGTATCAATCAAAGGTTGAACGCCAGTGATTTTTGAAACACGGAAAGAGATAGTACGTTTCTGGGAGAACAAGCACTGATCTGAATTGAGTGATAATTTGGTCATGACGTATCACCCGGCAGTGGACTTATACTTAGACTAATTAGGTTATTTATATACATGCACCATGCAATTGCTACAGCTCCCACCTGGGTGAATGTATCCTGTTCGAAAGAGGACGTTAGTGACTGACAACTAAACAACAGTTTTTGGCCCGATTATCGTTTCTGCATGCACCCCGTATCACTCGGTTGTGGTCATGTGGGCGCACTGGTCTCCTGGCATATACGCCCTTGTTTTTGCTCTTCTCTTTCTCTTCCAGTACACTCAACATCACAACCAAACCCGATCGTCCTTTCATCTCCAACAGCAGTTGTCATAATCATCTTAGCCTGCCGCTATTGGAACTCATGATCGAACGTTAACTAGTACTCTATAAACACCCAGAGCGTAACGTAAAGACTAGACTGGACTAGAGTTATGTCGCGTTGCCAGGTATCTCACGTTCAGTCCTAACTTGTGTTGCGATCATTGTTTGTTAGTGCCAAACTCTACAGATTTGCCAGTTATTTGGCGTATATCTCAGTGCGACATACCAAGCATCGCGACATACGAGTGCATGTCTATGCGATACTATTTCACCGTTATCCACCCCAAAACCAGCCACATACATCAGTTATTCTCAACCGGATATCGGATAATGACAATACAACGGTTCTTGTTTTTGCCTATGTTTAAATACAACAGACAACACACAAAACAAGCGCTTAAACGACCTGAACCATCGCTTATCTCTCTAATTCGGTTGCCGAACTTCCGACAAGATCATATCTTGCGGCTTGCCAGGTGCTAGCAATCTATATCTATGGCCTTATCTACGTCACGTATACCTAGATCTCACTGCAGCAGGGTCTAACTTTGGTTAAGGTTAACGTCGATCGAGGTAGCAAAAGCTTTAAACTTTAAGATCGAGGGCCATATATAGCAGTGTGGGGTCCGACTTGCATACGCATAAGCCCACGATACTGCTTTTAAATTCCGCTACCTGGAAGGCGGAAGACAATTATACGGCACCACCTGATGAGAACAAGGAAATTCTTGCTAATCAATCTATTCACGATTCATACTGAACCAATCCAACAAAAGCCCAAGCATAAATTTTTTCTTACACCACCTATAAAATATAGACAACATTATAAAATTTCAGTTACATTCACCAGAAAATCGCATTCGACGGATGTAAAACAAGACAATGATTCAGCCGGGATTTGAACCCGGGTCGGGCGCAAGATGCTGTCTTCTGGATGGAAGATTGGCAAGCGCCCATGATACCCCTACACTACTGAATCTTGTTGAAGGTTTGCCACAGAAGTAACTCAAGACTGTAATCTTGCAACAGTCTTTAACCGTCCTTTCAGAACCCGTCATTGCCTTTATTCATCGTCTAAATCCATCACACTCATAGCCCTAAGGTGATATTGGTAATTTCATGGATAGGTAGCGAAGGTAGCGAAGGTATCGGCTCTGTTGAAAAACAACTGAGCACTGCTACTACTGCAAGACTTTTCCATCACTCGTTTGTAGATCAATGCCATCGTCACCGTCTTGTAATCGCCCAGAAAAATCATCGGAAGTATCATCCACTCATTGCCACCCAGCCACACAAAGCGCCAAGCCTATATCACCCCACATTAAAGCTCCGAACGTGTGGACCAGAGCCGCCGTCAGAAACTTGGCTTTTTACATAAAACCCGAGCATAAAAACGTTCCCGGCTTCGGCTCTCCCGTTATCAGCTTGGCTTAGCCGCTAACGGACCCGGGTTTGGTCTGTGAGCCTGAAGGCTTAAGCTGACTTCTCTTTCAAGGCTAGCCTTTCCAGCCTCCGAGATCGAACGGAACAACCCATAGCCTTGTCGGTCGGCGCGGCTTGCCTTAGGAATGTGTCGTGTGTGTTTTGTAATACTAACTGAAGATATGAAGTAACATCGGAAAAACACATTCGTTAGAAAGAGAACCGCGGTATTTTCAGTCATGATGTGGGGTTGAACGTTGTCCTATGTGATGCAAAATGCTGTACCACTAAGTTGGGACGAAGAAGGCGAAGTCAAATCCACAGCTCGTTACTCAATGAAGTCTTCTCATACGGGCGGGAGAACAAGGTGAGGTATATTCAATGTCGCGTGAGCCGACTCCTGTTGAAGACAATCCCGCGGGGGCGTGGACAGCACGCATGTAGAGGTGTCTTCCGTTTGTCTCTCGGTCGCAAGTGACATTACTAGCTAAACAGCCGTTAGAATACAAAAAAAATTCAAGCGAAAACAAGGTCAACAATTGAAGTGTTTGAAGTGGCACAATACATACTCTACTTTCATACCTGGGTCCCTGTACACAGCTGCGCGAATTTTTCGCACGTCGGCGACCAACCAGCTCTAACCTGCAATGATGCCAGCTTTGTAATCCTTGGCCATGCTTTTACCCTTCAGGGCGCTTCAATGAGGCTATGGGATCATCGACACAACGTGTATAATCGCTTGTCGCAATGACGCGAAATAATTAAGATATTACGCAGGGTTTATCGTAGAATAGTTTTTCAAAAACTATGAAATATATTAGAGCGACTGAATATAACTAGGGTTGTTGAAAAAATCACCTTGTAGACAGCTTAATTTTTGCTCTGTATCCCACGCCTGCTGAATCTTCATCCAATGAATTGCAAATTTCCGGAATGCTGACAGCATACGTGTGATGTTGCAGATCAGTGACCGGATAGATACACCTAAAGCCATTAGCACGAGTTTGACCCTCACATACCGAAAGTAATGGTACGAACCGCTGTAATTCGATATGAAACCCAGAAACCTAGCTGCGAATTAATAGCGACATCAGGTCATCCTATTTCTGTGCTGGGCTGCAGCGTTGAAGGCTGATGAAGGTTGGGGGTGATGACTTGTTCAACTAGCTAGTCGTAGTGTAGAAAAAAGTACTCCCAACCATGGCTCCCGATATCACTAACAAAGATCCGGTATGCCCAATAATTTTGAGACTTCCATGTAAGGTACCAATGAAGAGCGATGCTAATAGATGCGCGTACTGTTCGGTCGAGAAGCTTTGCAAGCTAGATGAACATTCCAATGAGGTTTGTTGAGTTGCATAGACAAGACAGAAACAATATTGTTGCAGGTAGTCTTGATTGATATCTCAGAAGTCAAAGGTTGAAGTTGAGCGTAAGATTTGGATTATGTTCCAGGCGAGCAATGAGGCGAGCTGCGAGAAGCTAAAGTCACATCAACCCTAACCCACAAAAGCTAGAGGTTTGCGTCAAGACTTACATTAGTTGGTCCTTGGCCGAGAAACTACAGCTTTTCACATTTCTGCAGGGACCAACTAGGGTATCTGTGCATAAATTCCTAAAGCTAATATATATACGAATCAAAGGTAATCAAACAAGCTAAGAGAAAGAAACCCCCCGGATTCACAGGCGGTTTGAGTCCAAAACAGAAATGTAAAGTTGGTAATCGCTACAATGATGAAAAAACCATCCGTCCCACACCCAAATACATGAAAAAACAAGGTGATATTTCCGCTAAATTCATCCATCCCATCCAGCGCCAGATCCCAGGGGGTATGTAATTAAAAACCACGACACTTCGTGGTAGAGAAAAAAAAAGACACAGATCGCATTACGAGAAAAGGTTTAAGCCTGTTTCTCACCGGCTTGCCCCTTCCAGTTCGTCTCCTCGGCAGCTGTCGATGAGGATCCGGCGGGCTGGCCGACATGCACATGGTCGTCCATGGTTAAAGGCTGAATCTTGGTAGGGGTAGACCATTGGTTCCAGTCACGGCGAACCTAAGGATTATGTTAGACAAAACTTTCATATTGCATAGGATGGATATAAAACAAACCTCAACATAGTCATAAGCGAACTCGCCAAGCTGGTCATCGTCCATACCGAGGAGCTCAGCCTGCTCTGATGCCCTGAGCTGGAGCCCTGGAACAGCATTGATGGCGAAGCAAATGAGGCATGTAACAACGAAAGTGTATGCAGTGCAGGCAACAATGTAAGCAATCTGGATGTAAAGTTGCTTCCAGTTGTGGTTGATCCAACCACCAGTGATTCCGTTGTTAACACCGTCCAAGCCAATGATGTAATCGGCACCAAAGAGGGCGTTGAAAATCAGACCAATCATTCCAGCGACACCGTGCTCAGCGAACACATCCATAGTATCATCAATTCGAATGAGATACTTGACCTTAGTTGCGTAATTGCAAATAACGCCTGAGCAGACACCGAGCAAGA
This sequence comes from Geopyxis carbonaria, assembly GCA_024516215.1. NCBI lineage: Eukaryota > Fungi > Ascomycota > Pezizomycetes > Pezizales > Tarzettaceae > Geopyxis > Geopyxis carbonaria. The sequence goes on along the minus strand of JAJJXG010000016.1, from coordinate 727,046 downwards.
TAGAAGCATGAGGCGAAATGAAACCGGAAGCTGGGGTGGCAGCAACGAGACCGGAAATCAGACCGGAGCAGAATCCAACCATAGACCACTTCTTCGCCAGACGGAAATCAAGAAGGCACCAAGTCATACCCGACATAATAGCGGTCAAGTTAGAGTTCCAGCATGCCATAACCGCACGAAGGTTGGCGCCGAAAGCGGAACCACCGTTGAATCCCAACCATCCGAACCAAAGCAAAATCGTGCCAAGAGTGATCAAAGACACGTTGTGGGGACGGAAGTTGAGCAGCATCTTCTCCTGGCGCTTTCCAAGGACAAACGAATATGCAAGGGCACCAACACCGGAAGCGATTTCGACGGGTCCACCACCTGGATATAAAATTAAAATCAAAGTACTCGTTTTTCAATGGAAAAACTCACCAGCATAGTCCAAAACACCGTAGTTGAATGCCCAGCCGTTAATGTTCCATACCCAGCAAGCGATTGGGCAATAGACCAATGTCGTCCACAAGAAAGAAAAGACCATGGCGGGCAGTAATCTCCCACGTTCTGCAATAGCACCCATAACAATAGCCATCGTGACCGCTGCAAACTGCATTTGATAAAAGCTGTACAACAGCTCGGGTACCAGCGGGGATCCGGGTGATGGTTTTGCAAGGACACCCTGCAGGCCAAAGTGTTTTAGATTGCCGATGAAACCGTTTGTTGCCGAATCCGAGAATGCAAGGGAGTATCCCCAAAAATACCATTGAAATGTAACAACAGCAGACGAGCCAATGCAAGCCCAAATGAGTGACAGTGCAGACTTGCGTCTAGCCAGTCCCGAGTAGAGAAATCCGAGGCCAGGTACCATGATGAGCACCATAGCTGACGATACAAGAATATAGGAAACATCGCCGCGCTCGTACCACTGATTCAAGTTCTCGGTGACTATGCGGAAAATATTTTGTAAGCCTCTAAATGCAGCGGAAATCCGGAGACCGGAAAATTATACCTGAATCACCACCAGTCTGTGCATTTGTGCCGTTGAACTCCAAAGGAGCTCCAATGTGTGAGTAAGACATCTTGAAGACGCTTTTTGCTCAATGCAGTGCCGGATTGATGTGTAATCTGTTCGCTACTTTGCGTAGTCGTCCTGTGGTATCCCGGCTCAGCCGATTGGATGTTTGTGATGTCCGGAGGAGTGAGACTGTTGTGAGTGTGGAATAGAGAAAAAAAAACAGTTCGATGGAGGGAGGAACACGGGAATTATAACACTCCAGATACGCCATGGGTGGTCTAGTCAATGATCGATCGGACATGGGGGGTGGGCAGGGTGTGTGTGTGTGGTGGACGTCTGAGCTTACAGACAAAGCCTCGGGATTTGCTTTTCGTATCTGCTCTGTCTCTGATGGTGGTATCTGTTCCAATTAGTGTAGGAACTTGTCAATCACCATGATAAACCCGTTTTCGTGGTTGCTGTGGGGTGGTTCATAATCGGCCCTAAGCCTCCACTAGCCCCAGCCTTTCCAGAAGAACCCGATGCTCTTACGGACCGGGGCCCTGGCCTTCTATACACGGCAACTACTTTGCCTCTAGAAAACCATCTAGTAGAAAAAAGTTGTCTGATACTGGCATAACCCTCGTTGCACAATTGTTCCGGACCAGTCGAGCACGAGGATGAGAGAAGGTTGCAGTACTCTAATGTCTACTTACTTAGCTAGGTCGATTCCCCAGCAAGCAAGCATGCCCGTACGAAATTGTGGCTGGGGTGCAGGTAAGGAAGTATTCGGCGACCAGCATCTATCGCGTTTCTTTCTTTACTTCTTGTGTCCCAGCTATTCGGACGCCCCAAGAATTTATCCGAACCTTTCTCTTGCGCCTTCAGGCAACGGAGATCTCATGCAGGTTCGCATGTAAATTACTCAGCTACATGCAAATGTGTATCTATGTACCCATAGTGCGTGTTTTCACAAAATATCCTCTCAGGTGCGTTTCTTAGCGCGGGATCGTGCATCAGGTTCGCTTCAGCCTCCAGGTTGACATTGTGCACATTCCACTTCTTGAAGCACTGATCGAGTTCCATCATGCCAATGTTTCTTATCTCCAAAAGCAAAAAGTTAAAAAACTGATACGAAGCTCTGGTGCAACCATAGATGTCCCCATGCGTAAATAGAAGCATCATCAAGAAGTAGAAGGGTTTAACGAAATCAAGATTCGATATTTGCTTATTCAAAGTCACGTGTGTGATCGCCAATGCGTTGAGTCGGCCTGCAATCAGGCGCCAAGGAAATGATGACCTAGCCTTCTAGGATAGTCAGAGATAAGGAACTTTGAAGGTTTGCTTTGTCGCGGTTCTTAGAAAATTTCCCACCACCCTAATATCCCTGGAGCCACCCCAAGGAAACCCCACTACGTTTCACAAACCCGAAGACCGGACTTACTTGCATCACCTCTTTTGAATCCGCGGTTCGGTTCGGATGGAAGCTGGGGTTGGTTTGTTGTGCGTGCTCCCACCAGCCACCCGTACCCCCAGAGGAATAGTTAGTCCACGATATCTGGGCTCAACGCCTAAACGTCCCAAACATCATCGCCGGCTGGCCGCACGGATCTATCTAGCTCTGATGCTGCCAGCCAGCTGCCTTGTGCCTTGTCTAGGGCATGAAACCTGGAATTCAAGATATGTATGTAGCATGGCTAAAGTATCCAGATTTGATCGGCGACCAGTAGATTTCCGTAGACCTCCTAGGTAGAATACTTCAGTACTGCAGCAAGTTGTCAGCCTGCGGCAGATGGTAATGCACAAGCGAGAGAGCAATTCTGAACGTTTCTCCAAGATCGTACGACGGAGCCCTCTTCTTGAGACGAGAAACATGCAAGCATCCAACCGCCCAGCATCGTCAATAACAACGTTGTAGAGGCGTTGCACTGTAGAAGGACTTGGCAGGCTGATGCTTGGTTGGTGCGATTTCTAGAGGCTCCACACACATCATCTTCTGGCGGTCGGTAGACGGACCGAAGTTCTGGTCGCCGTATCCCACGCTTCTTGGCAAGCCACACTCGCCGAGCGTTTCCTTATCTCTAAGTCCTTCATGATTCTGGCACAACCAGGCAAAGCATCTTGCTGATGAGGATTTAACTAGCGAGTCTGACCTGGGCGCCGTCTGGGCACTCGGATTATTTCGCGTTGCTTTGGAGTTGTCGAATAGCAACCGAAAGCCATGAGGAGGTTCAACAACATGATTACAGACGCCGCAAGATTAGACTTTACAGCAAACATCGGCGATTCCGTCTATGCACAGTATTTGAGATTGCTTGGACGATAGAACTGCCCTCTCTGACTGGTCATTCCAAGTGCTGATAAAGTATGAGAACAAATACGAACAATTGAAGCTTACCGGTGCTTATCTCAGGTACATAAAACTGCACTGCATGAGCCACAACAGACGCGCCACACATATACGTCAAATCAGGCGTCCGGAAAAACGTTGACGAGCTCCTCAATAAGGGTTCCGGCAGTCGGCTATCCTGCGGAGAGGAAGCTGTTGTAACGTTGCAGTGAACCTCTAACTTCGCCGACGTGCAACCCAGCCCGATTATTCCTCGTTTCGTGGGGATCCCTCATAATCGCCGACCAATATCTGAGACTTTACCCCAGATTATACCACTGCAGATTTTCGCGGAACAACCCAATCTAAGTAGACTGTAATTAGACTGCAGCTTGGGTGCTTGGATATGCTTGCGCCTTTTTGCATCTTGCTTTGTTTGCTGTCGTTGCTACTTGAAAGAAGTTAACCATGAACCGGAGCGATTGCTTGCATCAGTGCCGAGTTACCCCACGACACCCCCAGGCGACTTAACCTCAACGGGTAGCATGGGGTACATACTTCACGATGCCTGGGTGCATTCTCACGTGTTTGCCGAACATCAAGTAAACATCGTCGCCCTGGCTGGGGTAAAGGAACCTTGCACATAGTCGTTGTACCTTTTTATGCCTTCTATTAGATATTTTCCTTCTATTCTGTGGTCACTTATCTAGCTACTTGAATGTCATCAATATTGGTATGATCTTCTGTTGGACGTATGATTGTGTTCGTTGTGTGGCAAGTTTATGTTCTGGAAGAGAAGAAGAGCAGAGCAGAATAAGGGCGATGAGACACCTGAGCCCATTTGAGTCATGACCAAAAACCGAACCATCGATGATGCAGGAGTACACTTCAACATCTTTATCTGGTAGATTTTTGGGTTATTTTCTTGAAATGGCTGAACATTCTTCTCTTCAAATTGCAGCTCCATTCGAATACAACAGGACTACAATGATCTATAGGGAATCGATCACAAGTGTTTCTAGAATTCGTCGCCCGAAAATTCCAAAGTTCAATAGCCATTGTGTGTGATCTTAACTTTCGTCTGTCTGTATTATATTGTGACTGATGTCGCGTGCTCAAATACGTAAAACAGCGAATCTATGGCACCTCCACAATGTCTTTCAAATTCATGGCTACCCCGCCTGTTCATCCGCCCGCTCTGACAATCGGCCGGTACGGCATGCGCATCTTTCATATGGATTGGCAAGACAACAACAAGCATTTCTGTTCCAAAACAATGCTGTCTCATTCATCTCCACGGATGTCGCCTTCTGGGCTCGGCGAGCGTTGACAAAGGGACCATCCAAATTTCCCGAGTTTGCCTCATGGCCAACCACGCTCCTTCGGGATAGCACGAGTACGCATACCCTCTATGAAATGCCGCGCGAAAGCAGGCTGAGACTTGCGTGTTCCCCAGATGAACGTTCAAATGCGCACGATTACCAACCCACAACGCGTGGCAGGCCATTACGAGCTATTCTGACAGTGCCAGAGAAATTATTCTTCAATTGAATTGACATCGACATGTTGATAGCAAAGAGCAGCAAGCCAGGATCGTAGAGCGCGACCAAGATGTCCTGGGGTGCCGAAACAACTTACTCCGTAAGCATCTTCATCACCAACGGTCTCTGTTTGGTGTTGTCGGCGATCGCGTCCTGTCGGAACGGAGAAAACCAGCGGTGGCCAAAAACGAACACATCATAGCCGCAGGGTCGTCATCGCCGCCGCCTCAGAGTTTTTTTTTTGTTTCGCCGAGCTGCACGGGTTATGAAGCGGGAAAACGAGAGTGACAGCCAGCATAAAGGTCCCCGGACAACGGGGATCTGTTGACACTTAACGGGGTTCGGAATTAATCGGAATTCCTGTCGGAGGGTTTCGTAGTATTTCTGAAGCGTTGTGGCTTGTGGGGATCTCGGAACGAGGATCGGATGCTTAAGAAACTAGAGGTAAAGCCCAACTTGGCGATTCTAGCGAAGGCCTGGAACGGCGAACGGACTAGGTAGGGTTCATCCATGACGATCGTCTTGACACTACATGGTTGAGCTGTGTTGGAGCTTCATATTTTAAATGTGCCCTATATCATCAGCCGGACTCAATGAACTAATTTACAATTTTAGATGAGGACGTCCATTAAATTGCAATGGAAATTACGAAAGTCATTTGGAATAACACAAGTCACACGACGATTGCCAAGACTTTGGGGCAGTCAACTGGTCGTTGCTCTCTGTTTTGTCTTCCTTCCGCAGCTCACAACACCAACTCTCTAACTGCTTTTACAAACATCGTACTATATGCATGCAAACTGAGTCTTAAGCAGGTCGAGCTGAAATTCTAACATAGGGCGATAGGAGCTATTGCAGGTGAACTCAACAGCCGAAGCCGAGAGATCAGAATCAGCAGACAAATTCAGCTGCTGAAGTGAATGCAACATAAATGTGAATACAAGGGAGTTTCTTGAAACAAGTATCAACAGGCTATCGAGCTTCGCCGTTCATTTCCATCGTTAGTTCTATACAACTTCCATTTGAATCAACGGATATTTTACAGAGTCACACTTACAAACTTATTTCACAGAATAGCACAACGCTCATAAGGGCTGCCCACACTTCGCTCTGACTCTACTGCCTATCTAACGGAGCTGTCTACACCAGTCCTGACTCGGTTTCCTACCTTCAAGCTCAACCACCTACGATCAAACTAGAATACCAATGCCCTCACTACATGCGCTTTCACCCAGCGGCCGCCCATACAGATTCCGGTTACATTGGCCCTGATCAGGCCGCCCACTTTCCCTCGATCACTCGAAGCTTGATCCGCCGGGTATCTTTTCTGACGCTCACCGGCGACGAACCAACCCAAGATTTCAGCATGAATCCTAGGTCCAGATGCTGGTCGATCGACGTGGGCGGTCTCTGGTTGGGCAATCGATCCTGTGCATGGTCATATTTGAATGACACTCATGGATTCGAGACCAGGCGGAGGCCGATTTAGGGCTGGTGATATTGAGTTTTCTACAAACATTCTTATAATGGCTTCTTGGAACACAATACTATGAAGGACACTTTGGACAAAAGCATATCAGATCACTCGCAGACATCCCACGCGATGCACCTGCAAGTCCACTTTTTAGAAATGGCAATCGATCTACAATTCGAAGAATTTAGAAGGTTACTTCTATCAAACAGTGAAAATTACAGCAGCCATAGCTCTAAACTGGGCCGAAATCCTATAATGATTAAAAGCCCATATTAATGCATCTACATAGTCTCGCACCCAGCGGTGGCGCACGAGACTAGAATCTACATACATACGCCGAATTACTGATGACTAGTTGCTTTGCCTGAAAGTCCAGCCACAGTATGTACAACAAAAGGGCGTAGATAATGCAATAAGGAAGTTAAGGGAGTAAGGGATCTGTAGCCCTTAGCTCGACCGAGTAGTTACTGGCGGACTGTTGGTGAGACCAACAAGGGGGTTGTGTATAGTTGTTTGTGTCGTAGATAAAGGATGCCGTCGATTAAGTAAATCGATGATTTGGTTCCTAAACTTCGGAGCGAATGAGCTATCTACTCGTGATATAAACGGTTTTTAGAGGTGCATGCTGCAGACTTTAGATTCTTCCGCATTCAGATCCCCCACGCTTCATGTCAACTTCACAATCTTTTGACTTTCTGAGATCAACTAGCCTTGTCATTTCTAAACTGACTTTACATGTGGCCACAATTGCAGAATAGACTTTTCTGACTAATTCGAAAGCCTGATTTCATCTCTTAAAACGTGATCACCAAATTCGTTTCTCAAGTCATCGACCACAAAGTACTCAATCCTTTTGCCACAAAGCAGGAAGGAGCAAGAGCAAAAATGATTCAGCCGGGATTTGAACCCGGGTCGGGCGCAAGATGCTGTCTTCTGGAGAGAAGAATGGCAAGCGCCCATGATACCCCTACACTACTGAATCGGGTGATATATCATGAGGTGGAGCATTATTGCCAACAACAAAACCCGAAATGAATCATGCCTAGTATGGTCTAGGAAAAGATAAAAGCCCTTCACAGGCTGGATGAGATCCCGAAAACCGTGTTTGATAAAGTTCCTCCAAGTGTTCTTAACAACTACGGAGGGTGTACATGAAAGTAGCTTCACACAGTTCAGAACACGTTTATAATGGCCGTAAAGTTCGATCTAGACTGTCGAACTCTACTTTATGCTCGCACTAATAGTCTAAATAGTTTAAAATCCCGTAGCCCAAGATCCTTCCTCCGTCCTTCCAACTCCTCCCAGAACCCACCGCAGCCATGCTCCAGATCCTCATCTAAGCCAACTCAACTCAACACCTCCTGATCAAGATGCATCCCCTATAACCTCGCCCTTAAACGACGAGCAAATACAAAGCTACACCACCCCTACCACATCATCTCCTCTCATCCACCAACCCCACCCCACAGCCGCAATGCCGCCCTCAGGCAGCTTCAAACGCACCCACCCCACCTCCGAGCGCCTCCAACGCGCACAACTCTGTCCCTCCACCAGCGTTCCCATAATCCTCGAGCACGCACCCTCCTTCTCCGCGCCGATGGGGAAGCTCGAGCAGTCCGAGTTCTTTGTCGGCAAGACCACGACGCTCGGCGAGTTTCTGTACCGGTTCCGGCGGGACCATTTGAGTAACGCCGGGGGTGGGATAGGCGGGATGGGTGGGGTAGGTGGGATGGGGAATATGGCGCGGATGGCGGTGTTCGTGTTTGTGAGAGACGAGCTGAAGATGATGGCGCAGACCATGGAGAGCGTGTATGATGAGGGCGTGGAGATTGATGGGTGGTGTTATTTGGTGTATGCGCTGGAGAATACGTTTGGTAGCAGCGGTATCTCGGATCGTGAGGACGCGGGTGGAGCGTAGTGCGGTGTTGGTTTGACGCGACTTTTTGGGGTTGGATATAGTTTGAATGTAGTGCTAGTATAAGAGTTTGTACCCAAAGCAAACTTTAGCCACGGTATGCTTAAATCTAATTACAGTTGGCTAATAATCATCAAACCTTGAGTCATGATCTTTCTGCGCCAGCTCATCAGAATCTACCAATCAGTCTTGTAATTTGTCGAATCAAACACTACATGCGGGTGAGATTGCATGTCTCTACACACTATAACTCACACTCACCCAATAGTCGCCTGGTCTAGTGATCAAACCCCCAATACATGATTGTAAGAACAATCATATCGGTGAATATTCCCAGTCATCTCGAGCAGGATGAGTGGGAGTGCATCATTTCAAGTTGCCCCACCAAAACTCGAGTGCGAGACCATGCCCCAGTGCACCTCCATCCCCACCGCGTCGCGTATAAAGCAACATTTCTGGGGCCAGCTTACAATTTTCCACTCCATCGATTGTTGCGTTTCTCAACCACTCGCGTCTAGTTTTGGGAGGGAGGGCGGCTGTCGCATGACATGATCATTCACACCATATACCCATCACCACCACAACCATCACTGCGCGACTCGACTCGACCCGTGCTACCGTCACCACCACAACCACCATCGCATTCTTTACCAAGAACTCGTCCGTACACCACAGTTGTAAAAAAAGACGCCCCTTTTTCACAACTGCCGTATGTCTCACTTCCAGCCCCTCCAAAAAAGGCTTGGCTCCCCGTTCCTCAGGGCCCCACCCTTTTCCATCAAGAATCGCGAAGTGGTTATCAAGCCAGGAATCGAGACAATGCACAGCACGCAGGACATCACATAGATTCAAGTACGATAAACCCGACATCAATAATAATAATAATAATAATCCTAAATAAATATGTATACACTAAAGTAATCGCCACCAGCAATAGTAGCCAATAGCAGCCCGTAGTAAACCACGCTCAAAACCAAAACCAAAACCATAACCAAAACAAGTCCAGCTCCAACCAGCAAAGATAAAGACATAGGAGATGGTATCAAGATAGGTAGCTAACTAATGAAATAACGGAAAGAAAATCCCTGGGTATTGGCCCTAGTATAGAGTTACAAAAGAATATTATTACCCCCAACCAAAGATCCCCCAAAAAACCCCTCCAACACCTTGTTCAGCTCCGTGCGCTTTTTTGTAGTATTTTCTCTCTTTTTTCTCCTTTTTTTGTGTTTTTCTGTTCTGTTTTCTTTTCTGTGTTTCCTCCTGAATGATTAAAAAGGATAATTAACTCCGCCCGATTCCCGCCCCCAACACCAAAAGCCCATACACCACCCAGCCACCCAACCCGCCCAACCTACAAAAGGAAAAATCTCGTGCATAGAAGATATCAGTACAACTACCAGTCGCCAACACGGCGCTTCTTATCCCCGCGCTGCGGGCGCGTCGGACTCTGCTCGACAAGCCTCACCGTCTGCTCCGGAATCGCGGGCAGGGGGTCAGGACTAATCTCCACGCCCCTCATCTTCTCCGGCGTCGTGCGGGGGCTATGGTCCGTAATCGGCGTGAGCCGATTCACCCCCTGCCTCGCACCCGCATCCTCACGCCACGCCGTGCTGGTACTAACAAGACTCGTCGTGCTGCGCATAGTCGCGCGGCTCTCGGAGCGCAGCTGCGGGCGGTTGACGAACACCTGCATCTTCTGCACGACGGCCTCCTGGTGGTAGTCCTCGCCGAGCTCGTTGCCGCGGCGGATGACGAGCGGGCACAGCACCAGCGCGACGGTGGCCGCGTCGCGGTCCAGCTGGGACTGCGAGTCTGGCGGGTGGTTGAGCGCGTGCATGCGTGTGCTGTTGAAGTAGACGGTGTTGCTGACTTCGCCGTTGTCGTCGTAGATCGGCCGTGGCGCTTTGAGCATCACGTATTCCGCGCGTTGCGTGCGCATTTCGAGGGCGAGCTCGACGGCGGAGGTGAGGACGCGGCGGAGGGCGGAGACGGCTTGCGCGCTGTATTGGGGTGGGGGCGGGAGGAGGAAGTTGAGGTGCCGCATGATGTCCGCGACGGCAGCGTCGGTGTCGGTTGTGACTTGCGCGCGGAAGATGGAGCGCTGGGAGAGGAGCGTGAGGGTTGTGGCGCGCCATTGGTGGACGGCGGGCGGGGCGCCGACTTCGGCGAGCGTTGATTGGAGGGAGAGGAGGGCGTGGCGCTCGGCGGTGGCGAGGCCGAAGAGGTAGCGTGTGAAGACGAGCTCCCAGATGAGGCGCATCAGGATGGCGGTGAAGACGGCGGGGCGGCGGGCTTCGTCCTTGAGCATGCGCCGCACGCCGCGGTCGTCGAGCATCACGTTTTCGAAGCGGTCTTTGGCGGCGTCGTCGGGGACGCGGTGGACGTGGGTGCAGCGGCGCCCGGCGGAGTAGGAGCTGAAGTGCGTAGCGAATTCTTGGACGCTGGCGAAGAGGCGGGCGGAAGATTGAACGAAGTGCGCGTGGTCTTTGATGTCCAGATAGCGGTCGCTCTGGCGGGTGCTCACGCGACGTTGTAGACGGCGCACTTCTTCCCGTGCCTTCTCGAGCTCGTGGCGTAGACGCGACAGCTCTTGGTCCTTTTCACCTACCGAACCAGCGACGCTGTTGAGCGCATTAAACTTATGCTCCAGCTCGCTGTGTTGTGCAGACAACTGTAGTAGCTGTTCCTGCTTCTGGTCGTAGCGCTCCTTCCAAGACTGCATGTTGCTCTTGTACTGGTTGCCCATTTGTGTGTTCTCTGTGCTGAGTCGCTGCACCTCTGTGCGATACCACTCCAGCTTCTTGCTAAGCTCTGCAATCTCCTCGTCCTTCGATGTGATGATGCCGTTGCGTGTTTCAATAGCTTCCTGCAGCGTAACGCTCAGCTTCTGGTGCTTGAACCGCGACTCTGCCAACGCTTTGTCAACATTCGCCTTCTCCTGCGTGAGTCCTGTGTTCTCAGCTGCTAGGTCGCTCAGCTTCGATTCAAGGTCTACAATCATCAAACTCTGCCTCCTCCGGATACTTGGCGGGCGTGTCGGCGAATTCGGTGTTGCGGCGCGGCCGCCCCACGCTTCGAAGACGTCTCCGCTTTGAGTCCGTCGTAGTTCGTGTGCCGGCGTGGTCGGGCGCTCGCCGAATATCAGATGTTCACCACTGGCACGGGCATTGTTATTGGCGAGTCCGTCTAGTTGCGAACCAACACGGCGCAGGCCCGAGGCGGTGCGCTCGCCGCGCTTGTGAACTTGCATGCTCTCGTCGGGAGTAGGAACGCGTGGTAGTTCTGGTGGTGCCTGGCTGATCGTGGAGCGGGCTCGGCGCGCAGGGATGTCGGTAAGACGCGCGATGAGGTCTTCGGTTGTGATGTAGCGACTGTCGCCTCTTCTGCGTCCGGCAGCGGCGCCGGCGATGAGTTCCGAGCGTGTCGGTGTTTTTGGACGCGTAGATTCTGCGGCTCCAGTGTAAGCGCTCTCGGTGACTGTGGAGGATGAACGTTTGAGGCGGCGGTAGTTCGCAGACTGCTGCGATTGGATTGTCTCCTGGGATGATCCCGATGAGGATGACGGTAGCGCTTCCTCTGAATGGCGTTCGCTGATGGTATGGAGCCTGAACGCGCTCTTTGTCGGTGTGTCTGCGTCTTCAGGCGACGGGGTTCGAGGCGCGACAGCGTCGTCGCGTCGCGAGAGTTTGAAATCGCGCTGTTCGGAGAAGGATGATTTGATAGGATTGACTCTTTCAAATGGGTCCGGAGTAATTGGGAGGGGGATTGGTGCGCCAAAGAGGCTTTGGTATGTGCTCGCGACAGTCTTGTCGATGAGTGGCGGGCTCTGAGGGAATAGCGGGCCCTCGAATTCTTCTTCGGGAGACCCGGGGGTCTCGGGGATGGAATGTAGAGACTCCCGAGATGCTTGTGGGCGTAGGAGGTTTGGTCGCTGAAGAGTGATCTCGATGCTATCACGGCGGTGGCGGGACTCGCCGGAGACACGGCGAACGGAGACGGCGTACTCGGGGTCGGCTTCGACTGTGCGCCCACTGTTAGAAACTCGGCGCTGGGGAGCAGAGGAGAGAGGACACGAACCTGAGACCTCCGAAGCTTGCGGCGACGCAAGGTCGACAGTAAAAGTAGTAGAAAAATTTGTGTCTAATTTAGTTAGCCCCACACTACTGCAAGATGGCGTGGGCCGAAGACCAGGGGATGCTGTACCTGATGCGGCGGGCGATGATTGGCCCGGCTTTGGCGTGCCTCTGCGAGATGGCGGCGCGCTCTGGAGCTTGACTGGTGTGGTATGTCTGGAGAGTGTGGAAAGGTCGACAGTGGTCTCGACGATAGGTGAATCTGTATTTGTTGTTGAGGGAAGGGGCGCAGATGATTGGCGCAGACGTGGAGATGGTAGTAGGCGCGATCGCGATGGCGCACGATGTAGAGATGGGGTGGGAGTTGCGAGGATGGGAACGGTTGGTGTAAGAGGCGTTGCGACAGTTTCGGGGATGTCGGTGAGAGGTGCGCCTGCAGAGGAGGAGGACGAGACGTTGGAGGAGGAGTATGGCGAGAGTGGTGCTTCTGTTGTTGCTTTGGTTTCAATATTATTATCGCTTGTAGTGGTGGGTTGTGTGACCGCCGTGCTGGCAGGTGACCTTGGAGTGCTGACAGCAGCAGCTGCTTCTTCGGCAGTGTGATGGGTTCGAACGGTATTGATTTCCTCAGCGGTATCAGATTTCTCAGTAGTAATGGCAGTAGTAGTTGATAATTCTGTAGATTGTGATGGTGCTTCATTGGAAACTTCTGTAATGTCGATCGGTACCGCTCTCACAGCAACCTTTGTCACGTGAACCGGTGTCTCTGGTGTCCACTCCTCAATTTCACGGGCTTTGGTGGCTGGCGTTCGTACTGCGTCTGGCGAAGAGTCGGGATATTGTGCTTGTGCCGCTGTAGGAATAAACTTGAACGGCCGGTACGGCGTGCTGGGATCGTCTTCATCAGAACCTTCATCGGAGGCTGTAGTGGCAAATGTCAGTTCGGTTAATATTAGGGGATCGGGAGAGGTACCTCCGAAATCGTAGGCGGCAGAGGAGTCAACAAACGGCGATGGCTGTGCCGGCTCATCCTCTTCCTCTGAAGAGGATTCCTGTTCTCCTGCAACGATAACATCCGCAGGCGGCGGAGAAACACTAGCAGACTTGATACTCGAATCTTCAAACAACCCAAACGACTGTTCACCCGCTGCCGGTACTGTAACTTCCGGTTCTTGCACAAGCGCGACGCCCGACATATCAGTGAGCGTTCGCTCGAATGGAAATCCACGCTTCGGTGTCTCCAAGCCGACGCCGCCGGATATTTCACTATCCCCAGGCGACAACACCGCTTCGCGAGCAGCAAACACCTCCAACGCCCCACCCAGCCCCACTCCACCCACCTCCACCTCCTCCGCCGTCTGGATCTTGTCCAGTGGCGGCGGAACATCGTCCGGCTCCACGACCCTTGCAGGCGGTATCTTTTCCCAGACCGTGGGCGACTGCGGTAGCGGCGGTAAGGCCTCCGTAACTTGCAACGTCCATGGTGATCCGGGGCGACTGGCGGGCAGCTCTTTGTCCGTCGGGCGAGGCCCGAGTGTTGGCGAGTTCCAAGCTGAAGCTGGGAGCTTCTGAAGGAGGAGAGGATCGGTGACGGCGAGAGTCCAGGGTGAGTTGGGTTTGCTGGCTGGTAGTGCGGCTTCGGTAGGACGCGGGCCGAGTGTGGGGGAGTTCCAGGGGCTTGATGGTAGTTGTGGAAGCCCCTTCTCGACTGCGAGAGACCATGGCGACGCGGGTGTGCTTGCTGGGAGGGCTTTCTCTGTGGGGCGAGGCCCGAGTGTGGGTGAATTCCAAGCGCTCTCTGGGAGTTGGGGAAGATGTTCTTTGATCTCCAGTGTCCACGGTGAACCCGGTCTGCTGGCAGGCAGCGATGTTTCTGTTGGCTTTGGTCCCAGAGTAGGCGAGTTCCACGCTGATGCAGGCAGTTGTGGCAGCTTCTCGGTGACTTGCAGACTCCATGGCGATCCAGGACGCGACACAGGCAGAGATTTCTCGGTTGGCCGAGGTCCAAGTGTTGGCGAATTCCAAGCGCTGGCAGGAAGCTGAGGTAACGTCTCTTTGACGTGCAGTGTCCACGGCGATCCGGGGCGGCTGGCGGGCAGATACGAGTCCTGTGGTGCAGGGCCGAGCGTCGGTGAATCCCACGGACTGGAAGGCAGCTGGGGCAGATCCTTCTCAACTGCAAGGGACCAAGGTGAACTGGGCGTGCTGGCAGGCAGTGATGCATCGGTGGGTTTCGGTCCCAGTGTCGGCGAATTCCAGGCGCTTGAGGGCAGCTGCGGCAGGGTCTCTTTAACCTCCAACGTCCATGGCGAACCAGGGCGACTGATCGGAAGCGATGCTTCAGTGGGACGCGGTCCAAGTGTGGGTGAATTCCAAGCACTCGACGGCAGCACAGGCAGGCCTGTTTCGACTGCAAGCGACCAGGGCGACCCTGGCCTGCTGGCCGGTAGACTCTTCTCGGTAGGCCGCGGCCCCAGTGTCGGTGAGTTCCAGGGCGATTCTGGGAGCCGGTTCGGGAGATCGACAGGGGCGATTGAGGACAAGCTGTAGGGTGATCCAGGGCGGCTCTGGGGCAAGCTGCTTTCGGTCGGGCGTGGTCCCAGAGTTGGGGAGTTCCACGGACTTGACGGCAGCTGGGGCAGAGTCTCTTTGATTTCCAGACTCCACGGCGACCCTGGGCGACTGACAGGCAGGACGGCGTACTGTGGTGCCGGACCAAGCGTTGGCGAGTCCCAAGGGCTCGCTGGCAACTGCGGTAAGTTCTTCTCAACTGCAAGCGACCATGGCGATCCTGGACGGCTGGCAGGCAGCGACGCCTCTGTGGGCTTTGGACCAAGTGTAGGCGAATTCCAAGCACTGACTGGAAGCTCAGGAAGATCTGTTTCGACGACCGCAAGACTCCATGGTGAACCTGGACGACTCTCCGGAAGCGATGCTTCAGTTGGCTTTGGACCCAATGTTGGCGAGTTCCACGCACTTTCAGGCAGCTGTGGCAAGTCTTTCTCGACAACCGCCAAACTCCATGGCGAGCCTGGACGACTGATTGGCAGCAGTGCCTCTGTAGGCCTTGGGCCCAGTGTCGGCGAGTTCCACGCGCTCTTTGGCAGAGCTGGAAGTCCAGCTTCAACTGCAAGCGAGTACGGCGAGCCGGGGCGGCTGATGGGCAACACAGATTCTGTCGGGCGTGGGCCTAATGTTGGCGAGTTCCAGTTGCTTGCTGGCAGTGCCGGCAAATCGCGTTCTACAACAGCTAAACTCCATGGTGATCCTGGACGACTGACTGGCAGCGGTGCTTCTGACGGTTTTGGACCGAGCGTTGGTGAGTTCCACGCACTTTCGGGCAACTGTGGGAGTGTCTCCTTGACTGCAAGCGACCATGGGGAGCCAGGACGACTCTCTGGGAGTGATGCTTCTGTTGGCCTTGGTCCCAATGTTGGCGAGTTCCATGCACTTTCTGGTAGCTGTGGCAAATCCTTTTCGATAACCGCCAAACTCCATGGCGAACCTGGGCGACTGACTGGAAGCTGTGCCTCTGAAGGCCTTGGACCGAGTGTCGGCGAATTCCATGCACTGGCAGGCAGCTGTGGGAGCGTCTCTTTGACCTTGAGTGACCACGGCGAGCCTGGGCGACTGACGGGCAGCTCGGCCTCCTGCGGCGCTGGGCCGAGGGTGGGAGAGTACCACGGACTTGCCGGCAGCACAGGCAACACACGTGGCGCAATCTCTGCAAGACTGTACGGCGATCCAGGTCTGCTAGTCGGCAGATCCTTTTCGGTGGGCCTTGGACCAAGCGTGGGCGAGTTCCATGGCGAGTCTGGGAGGGTCCTTGGGAGATCAACGGGGGCAATTGAGGACAAGCTGTAAGGTGATCCAGGTCTTGACACTGGCAGAACCAAGTCTGTCGGTCGTGGCCCCAACGTCGGGCTGTTCCATGGCGATGCGGGAAGCTGGGGAAGTGTGTGCACTTTGGCAATCGATGCGAGGGAGTACGGTGATCCGGGTCTGCTGATCGGGAGTTCTGTTTCTGTGGGCCTTGGTCCAAGTGTCGGTGAATTCCAAGGGCTCGATGGTAGCTGTGGAAGCTTGTGAACCGGTGCGATCTCAGCCAACGAGTACGGCGAGCTAGGGCGGCTGGTGGGCAGCATGGCCTCCGTCGGCTTCGGGCCTAGCACAGGCGAATCCCAGGGCGAGCTCGGGAGCATCGGCAGGGTCGCTGGCACCTCTGGGAGGAAGTACGGCGAGTCTGGCCTGCTGCCTGGGAGCACGCAGTCGGTCGGTTTCGGGCCCAGTGTAGGAGAGTTCCATGGCGAGTCTGGCAAGCGGTTCGGAAGATCGATGGGCGCAATTGAAGATAAGCTGTAAGGCGATCCAGGGCGGCTGTTGGGCAGGTGGCTTTCTGTTGGACGTGGCCCCAAGGTTGGGGAGTTCCATGGCGATGCTGGGAGCTGCGGAAGCGTGTGCACTGCCGCGATCGATGCAAGGGAATACGGCGATCCGGGGCGGCTAAGCGGGAGTACCGACTCTGTAGGGCGCGGGCCAAGGGTCGGGCTGTTCCATGGACTGGACGGCAGCTGCGGCAACGTCTCGAAAGACACAATATCGGCCAAACTGTACGGCGATCCCGGTCTCGACACCGGCAGCCCCGCCTCCGTCGGCCGTGGTCCAAGCGTCGGACTGTTCCACGCGCTCGCCGGCAACTGCGGCATTCTGTGCAGCGGCGCAATATCGGCCAAATCGTACGGCGATCCAGGTCTGCTGATCGGCATCTCCAGTTCCGTCGGGCGGGGTCCAAGCGTCGGGCTGTTCCAGGCACTGGCGGGGAGCTGCGGCAACGTGTTGACGGCGGCGATGTCGGCCAGGCTGTATGGCGACCCTGGCCTGGATGCTGGTAGGAGTGACTCTGTTGGTCTGGGGCCAAGCGTTGGGCTGTTCCAAGCACTCTCGGGTAACCGTGGCAGGTCCACAACAGACGCAATGTCGGCAAGGCTGTACGGTGACCCGGGTCTGGAGACCGGCAAACATGCCTCTGTTGGGCGCGGGCCAAGCGTGGGCGAGTTCCAGGCGCTGGCTGGTAGGATAGGCAGTGAATGGACGGCATTGATGTCGGCGAGAGAGTACGGTGATCCAGGGCGTGACAGCGGCAGTGAAGCTTCTGTCGGCCGTGGCCCGAGCGTGGGGCTGTTCCATGCGCTTGCTGGGAGGTTCCAGTGCAGGTCTGCCGGCGTGAGGTCGGAGAGATGATACGGCGACGCTGGTCGCGACTCGGGGAGGTGCTTCTCGGTCGGTCTCGGACCCAGAGTGGGTGAATTCCACGGGGACGCGGGCAAGTGCGGCAGACTAACAGGCGCGATCTCGGATAAACTGTACGGCGATCCAGGTCTGCTAACAGGGAGCTGTTTCTCGGTCGGCCGGGGCCCAAGGGTCGGGCTGTTCCATGGCGATGCGGGCAAGTTCCAGTGCAGGTCTGCCGGTGCAATCTCAGATAAGCTGTACGGTGACCCAGGTCGTGAAACTGGCAGACTCTTTTCAGTAGGCCTTGGGCCCAGAGTGGGCGAATTCCATGGCGAGGCTGGCAAGTACGGCAGCGACGCCGGTGCGATGGTGGCCAACGAGTATGGCGACCCAGGTTTCGACAGCGGTAGGAGTGATTCCGTTGGTCTTGGACCCAGAGTTGGGCTGTTCCATGGTGATGAAGGCAGCTGCGGCAGGTCGTTTTCGATGACTGCCAAACTCCATGGCGAACTTGGATGGCTGACTGGAAGCAGTGTTTCTGTCGGTCTAGGTCCCAGTGTAGGTGAATTCCACGGCGACGCAGGTAGCTTTGGCAGTGTGCGTGGTGCAATGGATGCAAGGCTGTATGGCGATCCAGGTCTCGAAATTGGTAGGCTCTTCTCGGTCGGTCTTGGGCCAAGTGTAGGTGAATTCCATGGCGATGAAGGCAGCTGTGGCAAAGAAACAGGTGAAAGCTCAGACAAAGTATATGGTGATCCCGGTCTCGACACTGGTAGGCTCTTCTCCGTCGGCCTGGGTCCCAACGTAGGTGAATTCCACGGACTCGCAGGCAGCTTAGGCAGCGAGCGTGGCGCAAGGTCTGACAGACTGTATGGCGACCCAGGCCTCGACAGCGGCAAGAACGACTCCGTCGGCCTCGGTCCCAGAGTGGGACTATTCCACCTCGACTCTGGCAACTCTGGCAGTGTATCGCTCGCCAGTATATCCGCAAGACTATACGGACTTCCCGGTCTGCTCCACGGCAGCGCAACCTCTGTCGGCCTCGGCCCAAGGGTCGGTGAATTCCACCTTGACGCCGGTAGCGCGGGCAGCTGCTTCGGCGCAAGTTCAGAGAGGTTATATGGACTGTCCGGCCTCGACATCGGCAGCACTTGCTCCGTCGGCTTGGGTCCCAATGTTGGTGAATTCCATCTGCTCTCGGGCAGGATCGGCAGCTCCCTCGGAGCAATCGAGGCAAGGCTATATGGTGAGCCAGGCCTAGACAGCGGCAAGTATAATTCAGTCGGCTTCGGTCCCAGCGTCGGTGAATTCCATCTCGACTCCGGCAGCTCGGGCACATCCCTCGGCTGTATCTCCGCAAGACTATACGGACTCCCACTCCAACTACTCGGCAAGCTCGCCTCCGTGGGCCGCGGCGCAATCGTCGGGCTATCCCACGGACTCCCCGGCAGGCTCGGCAGGTCCTTTGACACCTCCGGAAGCTGGTACGGACTCAGCCCATCAATGCTAGACGGGAGAGCACAGCTCGTTGGACGCGGTAGGAGCGTGGGCGAGTCCCACGGACTTGCGGGAAGGTTCCAGTGCAGGTCGGCGGGGGTTATGGAGAAGAGGTGATATGGTGAGCCGGGGGCGCTGGCGGGGAGATGGATTTGTAGTGACTCGTCTTCGAGTTCCAGAGCGTCGTCGACATCGGGAAGCGGTACGGTGTGGGGAAGGAGGGTTGGTGAGTTGAAGGATGAGGCGGGGAGGGTCCAGTGCAGGTCCGCCGGCGTGAGCTCGAACAGGTTATACGGCGAGTCTGGCCGGCTGGCGGGCAAGCTGCGTGCCTCGGGTGGCGGTGAGACGAGTGAGACATGCGGGCGATCGAGGGGTCCGAGCGGGCGCTGCTGCAGCTCCTGCAGCTGATCGGAGTATAGATCGCCCAAAAACTGTGGCTGGTCCGCATACTTCCGCAGCAGCTCCTGTGGCGCCCAGCTCTCCGCGAGCAGATCCCTTGCCGCCAGCTGCGGCGTCCACGTCCCCTGCTGCTGCGGGTCCGAAAAGTGTCTCAGTTGCGGTTGTGGCGGCGGCGACAGCGGTGACAATGGCGATATCGGAGCAGAGGCAGAACGAACGCAGTAGGGCAAAAACGAAGTCTCATTAAAGTGGGTCATCAACGGTGGTAGTACTGTTACATCATCAACCTTCCCCCCCTCCCCCGCCTCCTCCTTCCCCTCGTCCCGCCGTTCCCTCATCGCCGTCGCCTGGGCGGGATAATGGGTGTTATCGCCGCTGCTGCTGCTAATCTCGTGGCACGTTAGCTTCCATCGACCCACACAAATCGCCTCCCCGTCCCGTACTGAACCGTGCCATGGGATGGCACAGATCAGTACTCCGATGGATGTTCAGAGCGCTTCACCTTCTGTGCCGCCGCCGCTGCCGCGGCCGCCTTCTTCGCCTTTTTTCGTTGCGTCTTGCTCATCTTCCCCCCGCTTCCTCCCACCCCACTGCCCACCTCGCTCCCCTCCTCTTTTGCAGTCTCCTTCTCCTGCTCCGCCCGCTCCCGCTCCCGCAACCCCACCAAGCTCGCGCCCCCGCCGCTGATGGCAGTATCGACGCTCTCGGCAATCACACTCTCGGCTCTCTCCCCGCCGCGCAGTCTGCCGGCCACGTTCTCGAACTCCTTCTCGTCCTCTGAGGTGCGGCGGCTCTTGAGCTTGCGGATGCGCTCGTCGAAGTCGGCCGGCAGCGGCGTGACTGGCGTGACCTGCGCGCTGTCGTCGTCTGGGAAGGCGCCGGGCGCGCTGATGCTGGACTCTGCGTCTGCGGCGATGGGGGAGGAGACGGTGCGCTTCTTCTTCTTTGTCGCGACGGATGAGGTAGTGCTGGCGGCTTCTTCACGACGCCGCGCTTCGGCTTTCACTAACTCCCAGTCTTCGGCTGCGTTCTTGTGCGCCGTCGTCGTCGTGGTCTTCGTACGTTGGCCCAGGTCTGAAGTCGGCTTATCCGCCTTCGCACCAACATCACTAAACGCGCGACGATGGCTGGAGAGGTCGCCAGTGCTGCGGTGCACGGTGATCGCGGCGGGCACGGGGCGTGGGCTCGTCGTGAGTTTACCCCACAAGTTCCCAATCCCCCATCCGCCGCCACCAGTCGCCGGCGCACTCCCAATCGCCGACTTCGCAGCCTCGGTAATCGCCGCCGCCTTCTCCGCCTCGCGCGCCAGGCGCTTCGACTCCTTCTTCTCATGATACCTGCGCTCATCCTCATCCACATCCCCATCGCGCTGGCTGCTCACCACTGAGGCGTGCGCTTCGTCGTCGTCAACCATCGCGCGCTCCATCTTCCGTCTCTCCCTCTTCGCCTGCCGCTCCGCGGCTTCGCGCCGCATCACGCCGCCGCCGACGCTGCTCTCGTCGTCGACGATCTCACGCTCTTTCCGGCGCCGCTCGCGACGCGAGGTGTAGCTTTCGACATCCTCAGAGTACACAGACGTCGCAATGGTAGTTGGCGCGCCTTCAGTAAACCTGCTGATGACCGACGGCTGGAACGTGCTCTCCGTGTATCCCATCGACAGTGTCGATTCCGGCGGCGAGAACGTGTAGCGCTCTGACACGGTGGACACAACCGTCGACGGCGACGACGGCAGCGGGTACTCGCTCGGCGCGCGCTTGCTCCGGCGCTTTGGCACACTAGTGGTAATCGACGCGTTCGGCAGCATCGCCGGGTTCCACGAGCCCGCGTCGGACGCGACCGCGATGTCAGCGCCCTCATCATCACTACTATCCAACTCAACCACCCGCGGGCGCCGGGCGGACGGCGCAGTGTCCTGCAGCTCCTCCACAAACGACGTGGCGGCGCGGTTCTCCTGCTTCCGCCGCCGGTCCTCGGCGGTCGGCGTCTTGACGCGCAGGTCCACATTCGGGTCGAAGCCGACGCTCTCGGCGGCGGCGATGGCCGCGGCCAGGGTTGCGCTGGCTGCTGCGTCTTTCGCCTGCTCCTCGGCTGTCAGCACGTGCCCGTCGTCTTCAACCACGCGGCCGCCGAGTGGGCGTGACTCGTCGAGGAACTCGAACACGTCCGGCTTCGTGCTCGCAAAGTCCGACACGGGCGTAATGGCCCTTTCTTGGGGTTGCATCGGCGTCAACGCACGCGGCGTCTCAACATCCTCGTCCGGCGTCGCCCACGCAGAACTGGCAACACTCGTGCTGCTCGCGGTCGTCAGCGTGTTGGAGCGCATATACGGCGGCGGCGGCGCCTTCTTGAAGCTCGGACTGTCCAGCGCGGGGGCGGAGTACACATCTTCACCAGAGTTGTTGCGAGTATGTTTTGCTTCTTCGTAGACGCGGCTGTCTTTGCCCGACTCGTAGACGCGGCGGGTCTCGTCCCATTGCTGCGCGGCGGATTTGTACGAGATTGGCTTGAAATCATACCGCTCAGGTAGATTCGGTCCATAAGCGACAGTGGTAGTTGTTGTCTCGGTCTCGGGGTGCCAGTGTTGCTCCCATGCTTGCGCGGCGGTGAAGGTAAACCCCTGCGGCAGCGCCGGTCCAAATGCCTCCCCGCTGCTGTGATGCGTCTCGTTCCACACCTGCGTGCTAGACTTGTACCCGTGCTCGTGCTGCTTCTCGGCCGCGAGCTTGTGCCGGATCGCGTCCTCGACCGCTTTCTGCTCGCCGTGCGTCTCGTTCCACACCTGCGTCGCCGACTTGTACGTCTCCTTCTGCTTCTCCTTCTCGCGAACAGCCGCGTCGACCAGGCTCTGGTCGATCGCCATCTGCTGGGCGGACGTGACGATGGCGTCGCTGTGCTGGCTCCCGCTCCGCAGCATCTCGCGACTGTCCCGCGCCTCTTTCGCGTCACGAACGTCTTTGAGCACGAATGAAAATTCGCTAGGTAGCTCGGGGCCGAAGTAGACCACCGCGTCGCCCTTGCTGCCCGACTCCCAGATCTGCGCCCATTTGTCTTTGAACCCGAACATCCCGCCCTTCTGGGGCGAGGGCTGCTGGATCTCTGGCGCAGCTTTGGGCTCCGAGTATGGCTTTGTCGCGAACGTGAAGTTGTCTGGCAGAGCTGGGCCGAATTCTTTGGCTGGCTGTGGCTGGGGCTGGGGCGTGACAGGGCGCGGTGTCTCGTAGCTGCTCTTCTGCCGCTCCATTGATGAGGATGACTTCTGCCGTTCCATCGGCGCCGGCGTCGGGGTGCGGCTAATCGCTGCCGGATCTGCTGGCAGCGGGCCCCAGAGGGACGTGACCTCCTGTTCCGATGAATGGTACGACGCGCTCAGTCTTCTCGGCCTCGACGCAGCCTCTACCTCGGGCTTCAAGCTCACTCCACTGGTATAGGTCGCGTTTGCCTTCTGCAGGATACTGGGCTCGACATATTTTTTGGTTTTGAATTTGAACTTCTTTGGTAGCGCTGGTCCGAATGCGACGGGGGTTGGCTCGGTGTAGGGTTTGGGCGTGAAGCGGAAGTTGGGAGGCAGCGCGACGGTGTACGTTGGTGGGACGTACTCTTTGGGTGAGAAGCGGAAGTTGGGAGGTAGCGCAACGCTCGGGGCCGGTGGGATGTATTCCTTGCGTTCGAACCGGAAGTTGGGGGGCAGTGCGACGCTGTGCGCTGGTGGGACGTATTCCTTGCGTTCGAACCGAAAGTACGGTGGGAGTGCGACGGTGTGCGCTGGTGGGACATATTCTTTGCGTTCGAAGCGGAAGTACTGTGGGAGAGCAACAGTGTGTGTTGGTGGTACATATTCCTTACGCTGGAACCTGAAGTTCTCCGGCAGCTGGACGGTGTGTGCAGGCGGGACGTATTCTTTCCTCTCAAATCTGAACCCCTTCGGCAGAGCAACATTGCACTCCTTAACCGGCTCCTTATAAACCTTCTTCTCGAACTTGAACCCACTCGGCAACCTCGGTCCATAATGCACCACCCGCTGCTCCTGCTGCTGCTGGTACTCCGACCGCCCCTCCTCCGCATCAACAAACTTCTGATCCATCCAGTCGACTCTCCCAATCTCCGGCTTCATCTCCTTCTCCTTCTCCTTCTCCTTCTTCTCCTCGAACCTAAACCCCTCCGGAACAGCAGGTCCAAACGCAACCCCCTTCGCAGCAAGCTCAGCCTCAATCTCGCCAGAGAAATACGACTCATTCGACCCGCGCTTCTTCTGCTCGACTACAGCGGGCGTGACCAGGCCGGAGTAGTAGCTCGAGTTGCTGCCCGTCGCGGTTTGGGTCTTGTGGAACTCGAAGCCGTCGGGAATCTGCGGGCCGTAATACTCCTCCTGCTGCTGCTGCTGGTGGTGCTTCTCACTTTCGAACGATGCTGAAGTAGTCATCCCCATCGTCGTCGGAGTAGTCGTCGCGTGCTTGCTCATGTCCCCCAGGTCCAAGCGGGAGGCGGGGCTTTTGACCTCCCAGACGAAGTTTTTTGGCAGCTCTGCGCCGTGCTGCTCGAAGCGCATCACCTGCACCACCTCCTCTTCGCGCTCTTCTCTCCTCTCCTCCCGCCTCTCCTGCCTCTCCTGCCTCCGCTCCTCCCGCTGCTCGCCACGGAACTCAAACTCCTTCCTCGGCTGCGGCGCCCGTATCTCACCCTCGTCCGGCGGCTCCGCCACAATAATCTGCGGCGTCTCGCCCTCCTCCTGCACCTCATGCCCAACTTGTGTCACAGCCGCCTCACTCCGCACCTCCCTCTCCCTCATCTCCCTCCGTCGCTCCTCAGCCGTCAAATTCGCCTCGCGGCTCGCATGCCGCCCAAAATAGTCGCCCTCGCAGTGCACGATCGGCACGCTGCGCACGCTCCCCGGCGGCGGGGTCGGCGGCGTCTCGACCAGCCGCGGCACGCCGCCGGGGACGCGCCAGTCCGTCCACGTCCCGAACGCGTCGTGATCGTCGCGCGCGGGGAGGTCGGCGAACGAGAGCTTGCCCGTGTTCGCGTCGTTGTTGGCGCCCAGCCCGAGCTTCTTTTGGATAAACGCTTTTTCGGTCTCGCGGATTGATTCGCGCTCGCGTTCGCGTTCGCGCGACCGCTCGAGACGGCGGAGGCGCTGGCGTTCTTTGTATTCCGGCGTGTCGCGCTCGCGCTGGCGCGCTTTGCGGCGTTCTTCTTTGACGGCTTGCTCGAGCTCGGCTTTTTCGCGTTCTAGTTTGTGCCGCAAGTTGCGGATACGCTCGTCCTCTGCGTCCTCGGCCGCCCGCTTCTTCTCTGCTGCAATATCCTCTTCACGTCTCTGCTGCTCTTCGCGACGGAGGATGGATTGACGTTCTTCCTCGCGCTGTCTCGTAATCCTCAGTTCCTCGTGCCGCTTCTCCTCAACCCTCCGCCTCTCCGCCTCCGCAGCCCGCGCCTCGAGCTGCAGTACTCTCCGCTTCTCTTCCGCCGCCCTCTGCTCCGCCTCCGCGACACGCACGCGCTCCTGCTCAATCTGTCTCTCTCGCTCTTGCCGCTCGCGGAGTTGTACTTGTCGCGCCTCTTCTCTTCTTCTCTCCTCGGCCTGCTCTCGCTCGCGCCGCGCCTCGGCCTCCTGCAGACGCCGGATGTCGATGCGCGTGCGCTCTTCTTTCTCTCGGTCCTGCTGGCGAATCAGCTCTTCCTCGCGCAGCCGCCGGCGCTCCGCCTCGAGACGCGCCTCCTGTTGTTGAATGTGCTCGCGCTCCCTCCGGCGCTCCTCCTGCGCCTCGAGCTCGCGCAGCCGCTGCGACTCCTGGTTGACGGCGCGCTCGCGCTCGGCCTCGGCGCGACGCTTCTTCTCCGCGGCCTCGCGCTCGGCGTCGCGCTTCGCGTTGCTGAGGGCCAGTACCGCCGCCGCGGCTTCGATCGAAGCCTGCGTCAGGGACACGCCGCCGTTGCCGTTGATGTGGTTGTGGTTGTGGATGGTGGACGAGGTCGTGGTGTGGGAAATCTGGTGGCGGCTGGTGTTGCTGATGTGATTATGGTTGGATGTGGATGGGGTAATGAATTCCGACGCCGAATGTGCTGCTGCTGATGATGATGATGATGATGACGAAACTGAAGAAAATTTGTTGCTTATACTACCTGTTGATTGCGTGTGTTTTTGCTCGTGGTGCTCGTGGACGGGGATCGGGATGGGCCTCACCGCCGCATCCCTCTTCGTTGTGCTGCTGTCCCGTCCCGATTTGATGCTACTACCCTGGTACACCACCGTCTCCCGCGACACCGAGGTCGTGGGCGACGCGTGTGTCGGGATCGACACTAGCGGCTGCTGATACTGCTGTTGACGCTGATGTGCGACTTGTTGAGTCGGCTCAAACTGCTGTGAATATTCAGATGTGTGAGAACTGGCTTTGTCTGAAGCAAAAGAAAGGTCATGTGCAACGGCGGCGGCGGTGCTTTCCCGCTCCGTCCGCGTGCGAGGCAGCGCCGTCGTCGACGATGATGATTTGGAAGTGGTCTCGAACCTTAATGGGTTTTCTGTAGCCTTCATAGAACGAAACGCGCAAAACAGGACGCAAAGAAAGTTAGGAAAATAGTTCATGGACATTTGCGCACAGAAATTCACACGAAATTCGAGATTGCAGAACGGAAGGGGAGAGTACTATACCTTTGGATAAACTTTCTTCATCTCATGGCCTGAGTATGTGTGGGATCCCAACCCATGCTCGCGTCGGCTGTGTTGGTGGTGCTCGTCGTCGTTGATGTGGTAAATCGTGCTGCCGTGTTCAGACTTTTTCATGATGTTGCCGTCTTCCGTCATGTATACTGCGTCCTTCTTACTCTTGCTCTTCTTCTTCTTACTCCCCTTGTTGCTGCTACCAAACACGCCTCCAAGACCAAGAATTCCGCCTCCGTGGGAAACATGGGAACGACGGGAAGCTTTCGAGCTCTTGGACATTCTGGAGCTCTTGGAGTCCTCACTCTCCCACCCATCGCTGGAAGATCTGGACGAAGAACGACGTCTGGTTTCTTTCCTGGAGCCCATAGAGAAGACACTTGTGCGATCTGGAGATCGTGTGCGGTGTGTATCATAGACAACCTCCTTTCCCTTGTGGCTCACAATAGGTGTGATGGTTCTCTTGATAGTTTGAACGGTGCTGTGGGAATGCGTAATTCCGTGGCGCCGAGGCGAATGGTCTTTTCGAATACTGTAAGAACTACCACTGGATCCCCCGGCCACCATTCCACCCAGGAACCCAGCGCCGGCCTTGCTTTTATTGGACACCGAGTGATGGTGTCTATCTTCACCTCCACGCCAGCTACCACCCGAGCTGCTGTGAGAAGCAACCGAGCCCGCTCTGCTCCCACTGAACCAACCACCAGACTTTGTGCTTGTCTTCTTGCTCATCAAGCCCGATCCAGACATTCCATACCCGTGGCGCGAGCCACCATAGGAGGAACTGGCACCGTGTCGCGAACCTCCAATCACGCTCCCGCCATGCACTGATGCAGAGCGACCGTGGTTACCAAAGTATCCAACATCGCGTTGCTTCTTCTTTGTGCTGCTGCTGCTGCCCCCGAAGTACCCGCCGTCAGTCGATTGGCTGCGACTAAGCCCAGTGCGACCATAACCGCGGCCACGTCCATGGTCATCTTCGTAGTGGTCGCCATAGCTCTCACTCGTATGATGTCCACGACTGCGTGTGCTGAAGAAGCGTCCCAGTCTGAATTTCGCAGATCGGACAGAGTTGGCGATGGAGCCAGCGAACGACGCGTTGGAGCGAATTGACGGCGACCTCTTTCCATTCCCAAACCAAAAATCGCCCGCATTATATCCGAGGCCGTCAGATGACGATGACTTGCCCGATGTGCGTGAGAACACGCTGTTTGACGATTTGTGCAGCTTGTGGCTCTTGGTCCTGCTGGGCGTCCAGAAGCTGAAGCCTCCGGTTTCCTTTGCCTTGCTGGCCTGCGAACCAAACGAGCTGCCGTAGGCCAATCCGCTGTCTGCTGAAGAACTCGTGTGTGACCCCGAGAAGCCGCTGAAAATTGACGATTTGCTGGAGCGCTTGGACTTGAGCGATGTCGTGGAGCGGTTCTTTTTGCTGCCGCCTGCGCCAAAGAATGCGCCAAACACCGACGCGGTCGATCGGTTGTGTTTGTCGTTCTCATACATTGACTGTGAGTTCTTGTAGTCGCGCTCCTGCTCGAAGCTGGACTTGCTGCCATCGTGATAGTAGCGTGGGTTTGTGGTCCCGTCTGCGGAGTACCCGGGATCGTAGTAGAGGCTGCCGGCATGCGACGCCGACCCTCCTCGCAGAGTCCGGCTTTCACGCTTATCGCTGCCCGACAGGCCACTCCACATCTTCATCGCGGCGAATCCAGTCGCTGCAAACAGCCCGCTGGAGCGGCGCCGCGACGATCGATACCCGTCCCGTTCGCGCAGCTCCATCTTCGCCATCCTCTTTGCCTCCTTCTTGTCGCGACGGACCTGGCGCGCGCGCATCTTCCGTCTCTTTGAGTTTTCCGAGTACCCAGCATAGTCGCTGGAACTGATGCTGGTCGAATCCGACGATGAGGAAGACGACTCCTTCGATTTACTGCCAAACAAACTGCGCTTTTTGGCCTTCACCACTCGCCACCCGTATTTCGGATCCCAGATCTGGCCACGGTGATGTTTGCGCGGCGCGTCCTTGGGGGACGATCCCGGCGTGAAGCAGTCGGCGCACATTCCGGAAGCCTCGGCATACATTTCAAATTTTCCAATCTGCTCACGCTCTTGCTCTTTGAAGACGGTATAGATCTCCTTCAAGCTGCTGCGCAGGGGAGGGGGGCGTTGATGTTGCATCGCAAGGCTGGATCCAGCGCCGGCCGCAGCAAACGGATTCGCGGTCGTACCGTGGCCACTGTGGCTCTGGCTGTGACTATGGCCGTACCCGTTCTGGCTCTGGCTGTGACTGGCACCCTGGATATGGCTCTGGCTCTGGCTGCCACTGGTGTGTGCAATGTGGGAGGACGATGAAGAGGCGACACCGGTTTTGCCGTAGTAAGAAGAGGACGACGAGGCGCCGTGGTGGCCATTGGTCTGGTTTTGGGAGGTCGAAGTCTTCCCGCCGTACGCGGCAGCTCCAATCACGCCCCCGGCACCAGCAGCGAACGGCGTGTTTTGGGGCACGACGGTGGGCTTGTAGTTTGCTGCCGAATTGGATATCGGGAAGGCTGGCGACGTGGAGTAGGTAGCCGCGCCCTGCTGGCCATAGCTGCTGTTGTTAGTGTTGGGGAGGGGGGCATTATACGCACCTGCAGCGCCGCCGCTCGCCGATCCGGACGCTCCATACGTGGTCGTCGCATTGTATCCGTTGGCACCTCCCGAGGATGCCCCGGCACCGGGTGCGGGTACGGGTACGGGCGCGGATTGCGACGCGATGTAGGTTGACGGATTGGTGGAAGCGCCGTAATAATTATCGGACTCTCCACGAGAGATGCTGTAGCCTGCACCCGCAGTCCCCGAATTGGACAGACCGCGCGGCAAGAAGGTTTCGGAAGTGGTGGCAGCCGTCGCGGACGACGACGACGTCTTTTTGAGTTTTTTGCTGTCGCCGCCCGAGGAATGCCTAGATGAGGGCATGCCGATGATGGAGGAGTGGAATTTTTATCGTGGGTGTGGTGGTGATGGAATGGAATGAAGTCGTGATAAGTCGTGAAGATCGATTGACGCGAGAAATGACGATGCTCAGCAACAAGAAGAAAAAGGGATTAATAGACGCGTCGCAAAACAGCAAAGTCGACCAACTGGGCGATCCGCTCAGGGGGGCACGGGGCGATGAATTGCTGCACACAAGGACAAGAAGAGTCGTTATACTAGTACAGGCGGTCGGTCGGTCGTCAATTAGGAGCAGAAAGTTTTTTTGTCATTCACGCTGCGGGCTTAGGGGGTTCGTCAAAGCGTGTGTGGGTGGAGATGGGTGGGTGGTGGTGAGAGGGTAAGGGAGGGTTGGGTCGGACTCTGGCGAGGTGTTTGTTGACACGGACGAACAGAGACAAGACAGAGTGACGCTGCAGCAGCCGTGGTGGGAGCGAGCGAGCGAACGAGGGCGAGGCGAGGCGAGTGGTAGTCGGCGGGCCTCTTCTTCGGTAAGGTGCGAGCC
Source organism: Geopyxis carbonaria (assembly GCA_024516215.1). Classification (NCBI taxonomy): domain Eukaryota; kingdom Fungi; phylum Ascomycota; class Pezizomycetes; order Pezizales; family Tarzettaceae; genus Geopyxis; species Geopyxis carbonaria. The sequence continues at coordinate 697,483 of JAJJXG010000016.1, read as the reverse complement.
AGCAAGGCCGGGGTAGCAGCGCTGCAGAGGGCTGGGAAATCACGGCTGGGGGCAGAGGGGGCGGGCGGGCGTTTGACGACGAGCTAGGGCGCGAGGGGCGATGGCGAGTGGGCGCGGAGGATCGGCCGATGCGTGCGAAGCAGATCCAGCACCCGCAATCTGTGCGTGACGGCGATACTAGCAGCAGCAGGCGCAGACAGGCAGGCAGGCAGGCAGTTGGTCTATGTTTGGTACTGTATGTAAGGCGGAGAGATTTCGCAGCGCAAAACGTTTCGGCGTTGCAGACAGAGATCTATGGATAGAGGGCAGGCAGGCAGGCGTCGACTCGTAAATGGGCGTGGCTTTCGTTAATCATGCAGCAGTCGACTCGTCGACGATGTGGTGATGGAGATGGTACAGTAGCGCGGGCGGGAGGTCGCAATCAAGATCAAGGACGAAACATTCGCAGGCAGGAGGGCGCGCGAGGGGTGAGTGGACGAGGGTGGGGGAAGCAGAGCAGAGAAGAGCACAGACTGAGGATCTATCTGTCTCTCTCGTCAAAAAGCCGTGCGTGCAGAGACAGAGACACGGGCAGCCAGTCAGAACCCGCTTCCGCAAGAAGGCTTCCCAGGAGGCCACCAGCTAGATAGATTTCTTCACCTCCACTGATCCCAGGAGCAGGGTCGGAGGCGAGCACTGTGAATGGCGGAGAGCGCGAGGATGGATGCTTGAACCGTACTATACAGTCTGCGTCGTGCATACAGCAGCATGTATGTAAACAGGTGGAGACCATTCAACGTCGTAGGGAAGAGGGGCGAACGGTGATCACGGAGGTATCGCACTGTATCTAAGGTATCAAGGTGCAAGTGCAGAGGCTGCACACGCCGGAATTGCGATGCAGCGCCGTAACGTTCCCGGGACAAGACGTCGACGGCGATATATGATTGCACGATCGGAAGGGCGCTGCGCTATTGACGTTTTGCAGCCACCCACTCAGCGCAGCGCATCTGCTGCAGCGTGCGGCGCGCACGATTATTGGGATCCAGCAGCAAGGCCGTATCGTATCGTATTCGCGTCCGCCGTCGGGTTTGGAATCGAGCGAGCGCACTTGGACACTCCTGCTCTCTTCTCTTCTTCTCTATTCTTCGTCGACTCTTCTGCGAGTCCAGAATTTTGTAGAATGTGGCTCGCGAGCGCACGGCGGGGCTGTCTGTCTCACCATTGGCCTCCACATCATCATCACTGTCATAATCAACGCCCGTTCCAACGATCTCACATCACTCACATCACTCACCTGTGCTCCCAGCACTAGCTCACCCTCCGTGCCCCCTTCCCTCTCACCCTCACCCTTCTCACCCTTCCCTTCTTTCTCCCCCGCTATTCCATCCACACACGCCAAGCCTGCACGTTGCCCCCCCAACCGTCCACCGGCCAACCAGCAAACGGGCCCACCAGCAGCTGGCTGCCCCTTCCAGCAGGCCGGCAGCTGGTTGGCCGGGGGGAGCGCAGATTGCACCGGGGGGGGACCGGGGGGGGAGGATTGTACCGGGGCAGCGGTGCCGGGGGGCCCTGTCGGCGTGCGGCTCAAATCAGCGCTAGCGACGCGCGTGGGTGTTTTCAGCTGGCCAGAGCTCTGGTCGCGGTTTTTTTCGTTCCGGGCGGTGTGGTGCGAGAGCTGTGTCAGTTTTTCATAGCTGAAGGGTGAAGGCAGGACAGGACGGGATAGGGTAGGATTGGATATGGATGCGATGGGTGAGCGTATCGGTACAGACGACGGCAGCCGTTGCGCGATGGATGCACTGCGATGGCGTCCGCCCGCCCCAGCAGCACTCCTAGATTCACCACTGCAAAACACAATCGCATTGTCTCCTACGCCCTCCACAAAGCCCTTGTCCCATCACCATCACTCACTCGATCTCGAACTTGCACCGCGCGCCCTCCGTACTCGACAGCACCACTGTTACAGCACGCGCCAGGCGCCAGCTCGCGCCCTGCCATTTGCTGCCACCCAGCCCCCGCGAACCGTCAACGAGGCCATGATTCTGTTGGCTCTGCGGGTGCCCCAAAACATGCGTCTCCTGCTTCGACCTGCTTCGGCCGGCCCCTGAGTGCTGAAGGGCGTTTTATTTGTTTGTGGGTCAAGCGCGATGGGAGCGTTATGGATTGAGCGTTATGGATTGAGCGAGCGAGACGTTTCTTTTCTTTCTGTTCTTCTACTCTACTCCATCGCAGTGTGTAGGAGGACAAACACTCGTTCTGTCACATCGCGAGCACCCTCAGGATTAATTGCCAGCTAGATAGCCAACTGCTTACCCCGCCGCGACAGTATCTCCACAGTAGTAAGGCTGAAGACGGCCGCCCCCCACCATCACCACCACTATCTATCAATAATCCATCGATACACCCACCCAGCAATCCCTCAACCCATCAATCAATCAATCCCTCAACACACCCACCCACCCACCCATCGAACGTCCCGCAGCACCGTGTCAGTGCCCCGCCCAACCAGCACACCGCGGATAAAGGCCAATCCCTCCATATCCCTCCATACAGCTCCACCTGTCGTGCGCCGTGCAGGCCATCCCTCCCTCACCACCAGACCTGCCCCGCCATGACGACCGCCCTGCGATCGTCTCTGCACGGCCTCGGAATCTCCGACGCCCGGCTGTCGGCCGTCGTTGAGTCGCCCACCACCACGCCCACTGCCCCTACTGCGACCACCACGATACCCACCACCACCACCACCACCACCACTGCTGCTGCCCCGACGCCAACCACCACCACGCCTACAACGCCCAGCAAGAGTAACCTGAAGCCTACGAAGACAGCGTCGCCGTCGTTCAGCACCACCTCGACAGCCGTCGAAAAGCCGGAGCCGCCGGCGGAGCGCATAATCGTGGGCATTGATTTCGGGTGCGCCCCCCCTCTGTCCCCTCGTCCCTCCCCATCCCACCCGTCTCCCGTCCCACCCACCCGCTCCTTATCCTTCCACATTGTGCCATAACACAGTCGCACCACGATAATACCCCCCAGCTATATATACTAACACCGTATGTCGTGCCAGAACAACGCACAGCGCAGTCGCCTGGGCGCACACATCAACACCCGAGGAGTATGAGGTGATCACGCAGTGGCCCGGCCAGAGCGGCAACGACTGGGGGAAGGTGCCGTCGGATATTGCGTATATCAAGACTGCGACGCGGGATAGCACGCCGACGCCGACGCCGGCACCGGCGCTGGGGGAGCGGCCGGGGAGCGTGGGGAGTGGGAAGAGTGGGAAGACGGCGAAGAGCGGCGGTGAAGAGGGGGAGGAGAAGGAAGAAGAGGAGGAGAAGGAGTTGGGGTATAAATGGTACAACCCCTCGCTCCCCCTCGCGCGCGCTCCCTGCCCGCCGCCCGCACAATACTGACAATGGCGCAGGGGCTTCGAAGTCTCACCGACCGACCCAAACAAGCTGGCCTACATCAAGATCCTTCTCGACCCCTCACAGCCACGGCCGACCTTCGTCGAGCCCAAAAAAACCGTGCTCCCCAAGGGGAAGCAGCCAGTCGACATAGTAACCGACTACCTCACCGCGCTCAAATCCTACACCTACCTAACCCTCTCCCGGCGCCTCGGGCGCTCCGTCCTCTCCACAACACCCGTCGAATACGTCCTCACGGTCCCCGCGGTGTGGTCCGACAAAGCGCGGCAACTAACCCTCGCCGCCGCCGTCGCCGCCGGCCTCGGCGACCCCGCCACGGGGCTACGGCTGATCACCGAGCCCGAAGGGGCGGCGGAGTACGCGCTGCGCAGCATCCGCCCGAACGCGATGAAGGCGGGCGACTGCTTCACGGTCTGCGACGCCGGCGGCGGCACCGTCGACCTCATAACCTACCGCATCGCCTCCCTGCTCCCGCTGCAGCTCAACGAGGTCGCCGTCGGCACCGGCGCACTGTGCGGCGCCGTCTACCTCGACCGGCGGTTCGAGGACTTCGTCGCCGCGCGCCTCGGCGCCACGGTGCTCGCGCCGCGCGCGCGCCTGCAGATGATGCAGTACTGGGAGACGTACATGAAGCGCGAGTTCACGGACTCGAGCCCCGACGGCGAGGCGGCGGACGACGGCGCGACGGACTTCTGGGTGCCGGTCATGGGCGTCGCCGACTCGGACGCGCTCGGGATCCGCGGCGGCTTCCTGCGCGTCACGCGCGCCGAAGTCAAAGGCATCTTCGACCCCGTCATCACGCAGGTCCTGTCGCTCCTCGCGGCGCAGGTCCAGAGCGTCCTCGCCTCCCCTGCGGCTGCGCCAATCAGCGCGATCCTCCTCGTCGGCGGCTTCGGCAGCAGCGAGTACCTCTTCCAGCGCATCACGGCGTGGTCGGGGTCGTCAATCCCGATCATGCAGCCGCGCAACGCGTGGACCGCCGTGGTCCGCGGCGCGATCATCCGCGGCCTCGCCGGCCCGGTGATCCAAACCCGCCTCTCGCGCCGGCACTACGGCGTCGTGCACGACGCGCGCTACGACGCGGCGAAGCACGCGGAGGCCGAGCGCGTGTGGCACGAGCTGCGGTGCGAGTGGGTGGTGCGCAACCGCGTGCAGTGGTACATCCGGCGCGGCACGCCGACACGGGACTCACGGGTCATCAGCTTTCCGTTCTACCGCACCATCAATGCGCGCGACGTCGTCGGCGAGGCGCACCGGCTGCGCACGGAGCTGTGGGTGTGTGATGACGTCGAGGCGCCGGAAAAAAGAGGCCCCGGGGTAAGGAAGTTGTGTAGCATGGTGAGTGAGCCGGTTAGTGTGGACAGGTTTGTGAAGATGCGGAATGAGAAGGGCGCGGTTTTCTATAGGGTGGATTATTCGTTGGATATGACGGTTACGGGCGGGAATGTGGTGTATGAGATGAGCCTGGAGGCGAAGGGACGGGCGGGCGCGGAGGGGGAGGAGGGGAGGAGGGTGGGGCGCGTGGAGGTGCAGTATGAGTAGTGGCGGGGCGGGGCGGAGGGCGGGCATGGCGGAGGCTGGGTAAGTGGGGCGGTGAGAGGGCGCGGAGTTTCTTTTTGGAGTTAGCATGCACATATTGGCGTGAGCGGGCATAGCCATGTATCTTCTGTATCTTCTATTATATCAATCGACAGTACCCTTTTTCACTGCCTTCCCATCCCTATCCCATCCCCCTCCCGTCCCCATCTCCTTTCCCTTCCCAAACCACTCCCCATTCCACCCCCCACCCACCTGTCCCACACTATGTCTGCACCGTGACCCACGCCACACCCGCCCCTCACATAACACACACATAACACCACGATTAGTGCGATGCTCATCACATTTGTACTCACACCAAACAATATTTTGTACATACTCTAGATCTCACCGTCATCGGTCACGTGCATCTAGCGTCAGCACAACACACCAGAACTATCACGAGGCCGAAACGCGTCAGCTGGGGGGTTTTGCCGTAGATAGGGCGTACGGCGTTGGTATGTTTGTTAGCTCGATCGGAGGGGGGAAAGAGGGGGGGGAGGGGTAGGTATGTTTCAGTGAGAGTTCTCAGAGATGTAGACATCGTGTGCTTTGTGAGTATGCGCATGGGGTGTCACTCGTTTGTGAGGGTTGATTCACTCGTCAGGATAGAGTTGAACTTATTATTATGTTGGATTATTGATTCAAGTGTAAAGAAATAGGAGAGACGCGAAGAGAAGAAGACGGGCGATGAGATAACAGCAGATCCGAGTTCACATGAGCCATGACCAAAAAACCGAACCATCGATGATGCAGGATTGCATAAGTAAAGATATGTGAGAATTGGCTGAACAAGAAGAACACAGATGGAATCAAAACTGTCATGAATATTGCAAGCTCAAGTACCTAACCTACGTAGCCACACATCACCCATATACTCCCAGCCGAAAACACGAGTGCTCCCCCATGCCCCCAATCCCCACCACCCAATGCAACATATGGTATCCTATCCTATCCTATCCCCCCCTAACTCCGGAACGTAACCGTCTTAACCCAACAAAACTCCGCAATGCCCCCATTCTCACCAAACCGTCCCCACCCACTATTCTTCACGCCGCCATGGGGCAGCGCAACCTCATCATGCACCGTCGCGCCATTCACATGCACCGCACCGCTCTCAATCTCGCCCGCCAACCTCAATCCCCTCGCCAGGTCGCGCGTCCACACCGCCGCAGAGAGGCCGAACTCACAGTCGTTGGCCGCGTCGACGGCGGCGGCCTCGTCGGTGAACGTGTTGACGAGCACGACGGGGCCGAACGACTCCGTGCGCCACAGCGCGTCGGACGTCGGGACGTCGGTGAGCACCCTGTTCGGGTGGGCGGCGTGCAGCGCCTTGCTGTCGGTGAGCGCGGCGACGCGGAGCGCCGCGGCGGGCTGGATCATGACCTGGCTGTCGCCGTACATCGCCGCGACCTTGGCCTTGAGGAGGGCGGTGAACTCGGTGGCGACGGAGGCGTGCACGAGCACGCGCTCGGTGGACATGCAGATCTGGCCCGCGTGGTGCATGGCGCCGAAGGCGGCGGCGGTGGCGGCGGCGGGCAGGTCGGCGTCGGCGCAGATTATCATAGGGGCTTTGCCGCCGAGCTCGAGGGTGCAGGGGGTGAGGTGGCGGCCGGCCATGGCGGCGATGATGCGCCCCGTCGGGGTGCTGCCGGTGAAGTTGACTTTGCGCACCGCGGGGGAGGCGATGAGGGCTTCGGTGATGGCGGCGGCGGCGTCGCGGGAGTGCGAGAGGAGGTTGACGACGCCCGGGGGGAGGATGGAGGAGAAGAGGCGCGCGATGAGGTAGTGTGTGCGCGGGGAGAGCTCGGAGGATTTGAAGATAACGGTGTTGCCGGCGGCGAGGGGGTAGAGGATGGCGCGCACCGAGAGGATGATGGGGGCGTTCCTAGGTTAGATGTCAGTAGAGTTCCATTGAGGGAGAAGATGCCGAGCAGAAGTTGAGGAGGAGGTGTGGAAGAGGAGATGGAAGAGGAGGAGAGAAAAGAGAGGGCGGCTCATACCAAGGCGCAATTCCCAGCACCACGCCAAACGGCACCTTCGTCATCATCGCCGTCAGGCCGGGCACAGCGCTCTCAGGAATCTTCCCATCCAGCACTCCGGAGCACACGCGCGCCGCGACGCCCCTCAACATAGCCACCGCCGTGCCAATATTAAACGCGCACCAATCGGGCGCCGACGCCGTCTCGACCACCATCACCTCCGTGATCTCGGCGGCCGCTGCCTCCAGCGCATCCGCAATTTTCAAAATGTAGTCGCGGCGCGTGGTGGTGGACGTGGTTTTCCACGTCTTGAACGCGGCAGAAGCTGCGGAGATTGCCGCAGCCGCGTCATCGAGCGTTGCGCAGGTGCAGTTCCAGAGCGGGGCGCCGGTGGCGGGGTTGGGGACGGGGAAGGAGGGGGAGGTGGCGACGGCGGCGCCGTTGATGAGGAGGGGGACGGTGAAGAGCGACATTGTGGGTGTGTCTGTGGTGGTGCGCTGCTGGTCGTCGTCGTGGTGGTGGATGGCGGGGCTTTTTTATATGCCCCACCATGGATAGATCGCAGCCGGTGTAAAGGGCACTAGGGGGCGTCTTAGCTGCAATGGCCTATCCGGCAATCCCACGAGGCCGCCGTTCGGCACGAATGCGCATTTGTAATGGTTTGTAGGAGCTTAATCAGAAGCCATTAACGTCGGCCTGCGCGCCGGAGTCGACATCGCCACAGAGAAGCAGATATGCAAACGGCCTTCATGATCATCTATACTCCATTCTCCCCCAACTGCATCTAAAACACTCAGCTGAAATTCTGGGCACAATGTCTCCCTCTCGCACCTCGGCATTTTCGATAAGCTGCCGATTCTTGCAATGTAACTATCGCAGAGTCGGTAGGTACGTTCGAATTGAGCGGGCGTAGTGATGAGTATTCCGCAGATGGTGCTTGAAGATCGCCCAGGGTTCAATGTTAGTGGGAGGACGAACTGCATTGCATGCATCAGACTCGGTTGCATAGCAGCCGCCTAATCTAATTCCCACCAACCAAGAGCGCGCGCTCGTGCAATGCGAGCCAGAACGACCGGCTTCCCCGCATATCGACGGTTTAGTGGATGTTGGGGTTGCAGATTGGCGGTTGGCGGTTGGGTGTTGGGTGTTGGGTATACTTTGTTGGGTCATTATGAAGCACTCGCCATGCCGTTGCTTACTAGCAGCTATGGTCTGGGCCGCTTGTGATGTGTGAGCTGGTTTATCTGGACGAGAAATGGTTTGAATTGGGGCTGTGGATGGTGGGTTTATTGAGTTGATGCATATTATAGACGGTGACTTAATTGAAACACCGGATATGTGTATGTAATAATAGCGCTGTTATTTTTTGAGATGAACGATAGAGTATGGACGTGATGGAATGAGAAACGATGAGATGATTGGGGCAAGCAGAAAAGTATGAGTGGTGAGACATGATCACGTATGACGGCATGAATCGCAAAACCGAATGACCACCGGTGCAGAGGTGCTATCTACAACATCCATCACCTACTACTACTTCACAGTATGCAGCTCTGTGAAATAATGAACAACCCATACCGAGACACTCAATACTGTGGTTGAGCCGATGATCTTTAGTCAGTCAGAGCAGGATAGTGTGTGTTGAACGTACCCCACAGCCAAAGTTGAAAGGAATACACTTAAGCCGACCCGAAGATCCCCAAACGACGTCTACTCGGTGGATTTGGCGCCCCTTTTTCTTTCGCACAGCTATGAGGAGGAATATGAAGGATTCTACAACGTGTGGCCATTATGTTATCATGTCCCTAGCTATGATAAGGCAATACACACGCCGTTTCACAACCTATTGTTAGCTAGCCGGAAGCAGCCATTGGAATCAAGATACTTCTGAACGATCTGCCAGTCTTGCCATAGGGAGACAGTCTCTTGAGCCATACAGGCCGTGCAAAATTTACTCGGAAAACTCCCAAGTCTGTCATAAAAAGCACGTTATCCACGAGGTAAGTTCCTCAGGCTCCTCAGTTACTAATCATTTCTATAAACAAACCCATTTTCTCATTTCACACCACCGTAAGCTCATGCAACATTCTCATTTGAAGCCAGAACGCATCCCATCAAGCACCCCGAGATTCTCACACATTACATGAATCCGATTCAAAACTCATCCGAGTGATTATGCATGCGGACACCCCCGTAAATTTTTTGAACAAGCGGTGGACCAAATATTAGGCTATAATGCACGGGGACACTGAAAGAACCCCAATTTGGCTCAGAAGCTATTTTAACTGCGCAAAGCGCTGTCGGGGTTGAGAATGAATACTCTGGGGGCCGTTTCACTATGTTTCTTTGTTTAAACTGAAACTCGTGATGGTATATCACGCAGTTACTCAGTTCATTCAATATTGGATAGAAGTATGACCAGTCGTTTAACCATCCAACATGCATACCAGGTCAATGCGAAGCGCCCATGATTATGAGCCAGGGGCGGGCTGTTGTAGCCATCGATCATGGGTATTAATCGTGCAGAAGATCATCAACACCATCCAACGTCTAGCCAATTAAAACCTGAAAGCCGTCTGGTCCAGACTGCAATATCATAGTATGCATTGCCACGAATATGGGCTGTGCATTCTGCGCTGTATATGTGGCGAAGTGACTTCGAGAACTCATTTTTGGACATGAGCACTGGCGAATATAAATTCGTCACCCTAAAAATAACCCCAGTGCCTGCAGAATCCAACACCCATCTTTGCCACTGCCCGCACCGCCCCGGTCGCATTCACCCGCCACCTTAGGCCCCCTCACTCCATCTCACTCGCACGCAGCCCATCAATTAGTCATTCCGCATGCGCGCCGCACCGAGCCCCACTTTCAGCCTCCACAGCGAAGGCCACGCTCCATGCCAGCTCTAGACTCCTCTTGCTCTACTTAACCCCTCATCAGCACGCCAGCGTCTGCCCAACCTCCACCACGAACGATTCACTTCTTTCCGCCCGTCTAGCCGACCTCTCACTACAGCCTCCCACCGCACACCCACCGGCCTCCACCATGTTGATCAAGTAAGTTTCCGCGAAGCTCTCGGCGGCGACGGCGGCGGCGGGGACACGCAGACTTGGCGACGACTGACAGATCGACAGGGTCCGCACTTTGACCGGAAAGGAGATCGAGCTAGATATTGAGCCTGATTACAAGGTATGCAAGAGATGCGAGGGATGGATGGATGGATGTTGCGGAACGGATAGAACGGGCGCTGACGAAACCGCCGCGATAGGTCTCGAAGATTAAGGAGCGTGTGGAGGAGAAAGAGGGAATTCCCCCGGTCCAGCAGAGATTAATTTTTGGTGGAAAGCAGATGTAAGAAGCGACGCATGTCTACCGTGCTCGCGGGCTAACGAACCGCTGTGCACAGGGCCGACGACAAAGCAGCTTCAGAGTACAACCTCGAAGGCGGAGCAACGCTACATCTCGTCCTTGCTCTCCGGGGCGGACGATAGACCTTTAATATATATCACCTAACAAAGTCGGATTGACGAGAGAAGCGACACAACAGAAACCCAACGTTATATATTAATCCTGTCACTTCTTTGCTGTTGTTTTTGCTCCTGATTTGGTCACAACATCATACCACCCCCCGAACGAATAGAGGCACACCTTGGGTTTTTTTCGTCAAAGGTTCACTTGCCATAGTCTTTCTTACTTTTTTGTCTTTTTTCTTAGCCACTGGGTTCGCGATTGGGTTCATGAAGACTACGAAACAACGGGTGATGGTAGCGCGCGGTGTCACGGATAACTTAGGGGTTTCTACTTTTGCTTTGCTCCAACCTTCCTTTATAGCCAATGATACATACCTTCCAATCTAAAACTCCACATGGAAGCTGCCTGCCATTATTGATAACTCGATCTCCGCGGATGCGAACCAATATAAAGCTATAAAAGCTTGACTCAAAGCTTGTTCCATTCTCTAACCGGTACGGAATAAAGGCAGAACCATCCTAATGGGCCCATCAACGTGAATTATGCAAGCTCGAGAACATATCAATGACATCTGATCGAGCATTATTCCTGTCTTGACTAGGTTTAAATATTTGTGTGAGGTCCAAAATGAAAGAATGCGGAATTTAGGCATAGACATAGGATTTTCACAAGCGATGCATGGTAGAAAGAGACTTTATATAGACTAAATGAACATAAGAAGCGCCATGCAAAATCTTAACGAGTGTCTTTGGAGTTGTGCGCAGAGTTATCAAAGAGTGGTAGGATAGTTGTATCGCTTTCAAGAGTCACACATCGATAGTAAACAAATATGCTTGGTGGGAGTTTGTCGACCCGTGCCTGTTCAACTGTGTTGAGCATAGCCACACAATAATCTGTACCTTGAACCACCCCAATTCCCAATATCAGAGTAAACGCCAGGAATCTCCCTTGATTCTCACAGCATTTTGTATGGTCCTTGGATTAATTCCCAATGCAACCCTAAATCTTGACATTTTGATCCCAATGACATTCCAATGGAGGCATTCAAAATTTCAATTGATATTCGTCTCCAATGAGAAGCTTCACTTGAGCCATTTTCTCGGATCGGTTCAGCCGCAGGGCCGCACATCTCGGGCACATGGCGTATCAGCGGTCTCAATTGAGTTCTGCACATGGTAGGACAATTCCATCCCTCCACCTCATTGCCGAACCATACCGCGTGCCAGAGATGTTTCTCTCGCCCAATAGAGTCTTCTGCTTACCCCATTGGGCAAGTAAAACGTTGTGCCCTCGGGAACCCCCAACGACTGGACGCTACGCCTAATAATCAGTAAGAGCTCTAGAGTGAATGTAGGTCGTACTAATACCCTCTGGCTCAGCTACCTACCTACGGTAGAAGATGCGGCAGATGTTTTGCATGTACATATATGCATCCGTTTCACAGTTGACATATCAATTCGACGTTTTAGCCAGTAGAGTACTGTCCCAGTTCCCCATCGGGACCGTTTCATTGGTCTTCGGACTCCGAGGTTAGGCTCCCTGAGACATTTTGTTTTGATTGATCGGAGAATTTCGGGCATGGTTTGGCCTTTCCGGTTATCGACGTCCCAGACAGCCCTATGGCATTGCGGTCGGTAATCGGAAGTGAAATGGACGGTGCATATGAGCCACCCGTCACATATATAGTGAGCACCTATACATTACCCCAGATATTGATAGCCGAGAGTATTCTTTGGTACAATATTGCATTAATCGGAATTAAAGTTGCCACCGTTTGCTGCAGATATCCAGTGGAGTGTCCTTCTGTCTGCCTTGAGATTTCTGAACCTTGAACGTGAAGTACTAGTACATTCAAAGATGTTGTGTTGAGGTCTCAACATGTCACACACCACTCACCAACCCCCTTACATTTCTCCACAATCTGCACCCCACAACAACCCATTCCCATGAAAAACTAAACCAAAATTACTTCATTAGCTTTCCCGGTTGCACATATGCGCCACAGAAATGGACATCGATCGCTCATGGTAACGTAAAGAAAGAAACGCAGACATCCGCCGAAATCCTTCTCATGCACAAAGCCATCTTCATCTCTCTATCACGGCTGGCGATCAAAACTATGAAAAAAAACCAACACGATACAACACTTCCGCCCCTATACAAAGATTATTTTTCTCTCTTTCTCATCAGCCCGCGTGCACATAACCTTAACGATTAGCATTATTCGGGAACGAATGCCCTATGGGGATGTAAAAAGAGAATCCTTGGAACGGATTACATGCTATGATGCGAAAATCGCACTATTTCCCGTCATCATCCTTTACTCCAAGAATTGATCACGAACTTCATGCTGCTGCAGGAAGCTGGATGGGATAAAATAGATGATTTCAATGCACATTTTGAGAGATGAGGAAAGTGTAGAGAATGTTTTAGGTAATTTTACGTAAAATGACTCGCACTCCTTTCTTGCCATCATGTGGTGAAGTTGCGTAAGTTGTGTGTTTTATAGTAAGAGTTGTGCTTGTTCCTGCATATCCGGCAATTTCACGATACCTTGAAAGGGGTGTATTCGAGACTGGTGCGGATTGTGTGAGCAAGAAGCTGTTGGGAACGTAGCGGCGGCGAGCCCCATCCAGATCACTAAGCTGGTCGTTATTTCAATGGCGGCGGAGCTCCACGATCCGAAATTCGACAAGTCCATCGAATGACTAGTAAGAAGAACGTTGAAATTTCACAGATTGAACAAAGCGCGTGTTGCAAAGCACACGATAGTTGTTGTCGTTGTTGTCAGCTGATGAGTCTACGGATAGGCTCCGAAGTAGTTTCAACTGGTAAGCCATGCCTCCCCACAATTCTATCGTTAGGCTTCCCCGGAATTTGGTCCCACCCAACACGTTTCTACTAAATGTGTCTGGGTTGCTGAACAGGGCCAATTGGGCAGTATGCAGGAACCTAACGATTGAGTCTCCACACCACCGAACAACCGGTGTTATTGGATATTATTGGCCTAGAGAAGAAAATTTGCTTTATGGTCTTGTGGCCGGCCCCGTCTGGATCGTTGAGGTGCGCGCGCATTCGGCATACCGATGAGCATAAGCCAAACTGAAATTAGCTACGGGGTGCACGCAGCAAAGTATCGTGGACATCGTGGACGTCGTGTTTTATCTTGCTGTCGAATCTGACCTTCCTCTAGAGGACCTTGTGATGTCGATGGCAACACTAATTTGCAGAGATTTCTTTTTGGCTTCCAGCAGGTCTGAGTACTGGAATCCTTTTGCGATCTCAGTCGGCCAGGGAGCAGCAACAAAAGCCGACGGCTAGCGTCGGTTTGGATACGGCTCGGTCCCAGCCAAGGCATGAGTGACGTTTTAGGTTCTTCTGTTTTCATCCAGCTTTCTATTGAACACCTCTACGGAGTTCAGCTATGCGATGAGCCTTTCAACAAGAACGTCTGAAACCAAGACTTGGATTGTAAGCTTCGATCTTCTAGAACAGAAACCATGTGTGTGCATGCTCCCTCCACGCTGGCCAACCCTCGGCTAGTTGGGCAGAGGAAGTTCACCGCCTGTCAAGGGTACCGCCACCACCTGTGTCTTTTCGGCCAGCTAAAAATAAGGAGCCGCCGTGACCCAAAGAATGCCTACAAGCGAACGAGCCCAAAAGTCTGGTCACGAGTGTGCTGCATGGAGCTGCCCCGTTTGGCGGACGAACGCGGCAGCATGCAAGCTGATCCTGCATCAACAGCGGACTCAGATCGGTGTCCGTTCAATTTTTGTTAATTGTTTTGAGGCATTTCTTTTGCATCTATGGCGTTAATTTTGATCGTGAGGTCGACTAATGCTAGCAGCAGACACGGATGTGTCAAGAGAGAGAGGGAGCAAACCCTTTTTTGTTGTGCGCAACACCAGCATGGGAAGCTCGCCCATAGCTTAGCTGGCATTCAAGTCAAGCTACATAGCAACAGAATTAAAACTGTAACACGAAGAATGAAATGTGCTCGCTCTTTGCCCTTTGGATAGACTTTTACAGAGAACGGCGTGACCGGGATTTCAATTGGAGCGAAAGAATTTTTTTCCTCTGAGACGCAAAAATCAATCACGCGCTGCCGACGGTGATTGCTAGGAGCCTAATTGGTATTACCGTGTCGTCGTGTCAAAGCATCGTGAGTTAAGCTAAGACTTCAACGCAACGCTGGTGCTTGGTCAAGCACCAATTGAACCAGGAACAGTGGTTCGTGGTGCGATCGTGTGGCCTAGAGCTGTGAAGGCGGTCTGTTGGGAACAGCAATAGCGGTAGTGGGGGGGCAATTGGAGCTGCTTAGAGCTTCGCGGGTACCTGGATGATCTGCAGCCATGAATTAGGTCATCGGTGGTAAAAAGTAAATGTTAGCAAGTAATAGTAGTTGCTGCACCTTATAAAAGAGCACCCCGCAATTGCACAGAAAAGCTTTTGTTCATTGAAGTGTAGCGCAGTCTCCACCACCCCCTCAACAGCTCCCCTCTCCATCACATTACTTATTATTTCTCCTCTTATCTCCAGGAACCCGTTCCTGTTCCTCGTTTGCGCATTCGACTCGTTTCATTTCAACTAGGTGGCCACATCGAGTCCCTATTTGCTCCGGGCACACGCTTTGAGGGTCTCACTATACAGTAAGTCACTCATTACTTCCAGGCCAGGCCCTGTCATATCATCCGTTCCTGCATCCTCTATCTACAGCGGCCTGTTATCTTTTAATGGTCGGACCCCTGCTTTCAAGATGAGGTTGCGCATCAACCCAATGGTATTCCATTGGGAGCTTATCTCGAACTTATAAGTTTAAGTCATGGGTATTAAGCCACAAGGGAGGCTCGGTCGATGTCATATAAAGACCCAAGATTCTCTGAAAATACTCCCAATTGACTTCTGAGCCCAGCACCTACCTATCCAGCACCCCTCACAGCTCTCTCTTAGCTTTATATAATCTCAACTTACACATCTTCAGAAATCTAGTCGGACCAATTGAAAGCTCTTGAGCTCCCAGTACAAAAATGACATCTCTCAACGGGACTTCTAACGCCGACCCGGCTTATAGTCCTAGTCCACGTCCGACTCACATTGGCTGGAAATATACCCAAAGAGTCCTTAACGATGACGCACCAGGGTACATTGCGCCGAAATTTGCAGAGAAGGATAAGCAGATGGAGCTTGGTTAGTTTATTAAAATGATAGATTCAATACGGAAATTTTACTAATGGGAGGTTGCAGTAATGGATATGCTGGAAGAGAAAGGGTTCCTTCCGCCGGAGTTTGTTGAGTCGGAAACCAACTGGTTCTATGGGTCACTAGGGATAGATGGTCCGTGCAAACCCTGCGCTTGTTCCACAGTTGAGAAAAGTATGACTAATTGTTCTACATGCAGACATGTACTTTAAGTACGAGTCGGTCGAGACAATAACCAACAACATTCTGTCTTTGTATGCTGGAAAAGTTGCTGCTTTCTCACGTGATGATGGCCGATTAGAAATTCGGTTGGATCGAGAAGCCGAAGGTACATATCTTCAGAAATTCATCAAGGGAATTTATATTAACTTGAATATGTAGACCATGCGGTATATATTGATACTTCAACGCCTGGTATATCGTACATCAATGGGCCGCGCTATGAGCAACGGATAGACGAAAAATATCTGGATCCCTCAACGCCGGCGAAAGCCTACCGTGTTGAGACTTTCCGTTCATCAACCTCTATGCCGCAGAACAATCAACATCTACGGTGTTATTTTGTCTACAAATGCGATTTTGTAAACCCTAACCCGGCGCCAGATGAGAAGGATCTCGCAGTCATTTCCGACAAGCTCTTCCTTGAGAAGGTTACGCCAAACACAAAAGAGGTGTACCAGAATGTTGTCTCGGCGGTTATTGACCGCACAGGACCCGTGATAGAAATGTACGAAGTCAATGGGATCCCCGAGAAGCGACTTGTGATTGGATTCAAGCAAGGAAGTGCCATGGGATTGTTTTCGGCACTGAGTGATTTATATCACTACTATGGGTGTACTTCTGCGAGGAAGTATGTCGGTAAGTTTGTCAAGCTCATTTCTTATTACAATTGGTTAATTTCTTTACAGAACAGTTCTCCAATGGTGTTACGGTCATGTCTATTTACCTCCGACCCTTACCACAGACTGCAACAACAAACCCAAACAGATTCCCACCCATCGAAGCTTCAATCCATCAGATTATGAAAGAGATCAGTTTGTTGTACTGCATCCCACAGAATATGTTCCAGCACCATTTCATCCAGGGAGCCCTAAGTCTTCAGGAAACGATATATGCTCATTGCGTTTGCTTGTTCACTGGTCATTTCTTGAATCGACTGGGAGCGGAATACAATGCATTGACAACACTGCTCGATGCTACTAATACTGTTCATGCCGAAACCCTGAGCAAACTTAAGCGCCGTCTCCGTCAAGAGACATTTACTTCTGATTATATTTATGAGGTCATCAACACTCATCCCAATCTCGTCCGGTCTTTATATCTGAGTTTTGCGAATTCACACTATGTTCAAACTAGAGGAGAAAATGACGACTTTTTGCCGACGTTGAGTTACCAACGCCTCCAGGTAGACCGAGTGTTGAACCACGACGAACTCAAAGATAAAATTGCACGCAATGTGGCGAACGAGAACCAAGAGAAAGTGATGTTGCAGTTTATTCACTTTAATGCCAATATTCTGTAAGTTTGAAGTTAATGGCTAGGTAAAAAGACCATCGCTAATTTAACGCATAGGAAAACCAATTTTTACACACCGACGAAAGTGGCTTTGAGTTTCAGACTAAGCCCTAAGTTCCTTCCAGAGGCAGAGTACCCACAGCCATTGTTCGGAATGTTCATGGTGGTTGGCTCAGAATTCCGCGGCTTCCACTTGCGGTTCAGAGATATTGCCCGGGGTGGTATTAGAATTGTCAAGAGCAGAAATAAGGAGGCATACTCAATCAATGCCCGCTCGGTGTTTGATGAAAACTACAATCTTGCGAACACTCAACAACGCAAAAACAAAGACATACCCGAAGGCGGTAGCAAAGGTGTGATTCTCCTCGATGCAGAACATCAGGATAAAGCAACCGTTGCTTTCCAAAAATACATAGATTCTATTCTGGACCTCTTATTACCCCCAACCAGTCCCGGTATCAAGGATCCAATCGTGGACCTTCACAAACACCCCGAGATCCTGTTCATGGGTCCTGACGAGAATACAGCTAACCTCGTTGACTGGGCCACCCAGCATGCTAAGTCAAGAGGTGCACCGTGGTGGAAGTCATTTTTCACCGGAAAGAGCCCTACTCTTGGAGGTATTCCCCACGACACTTATGGCATGACATCTTTGAGTGTTCGGGAATTCGTTTTGGGGATTTACCGGAAATTGGAGATTGACCCTTCAAAAGTTCGCAAGATCCAGACAGGTGGTCCGGATGGTGATCTGGGATCAAATGAGATCTTGTTGAGCAACGAGAAATATACAGCTATAGTTGATGGCTCCGGTGTTCTTGTCGATCCACAGGGCCTTGATCACGAAGAGCTATTGCGTTTAGCCAAAGAGCGGTCTATGATATCTCACTTTGATATTACAAAGCTCTCCAAGGAAGGATACAGAGTTTTGATTGATGAGACGAACGTCGAACTTCCGAGTGGAGAAATTGTTACAAATGGTACAATTTTCCGTAATATATTCCATATTCGCCCGGATGCCAAATATGATATCATGGTGCCATGTGGTGGCCGTCCAGAGGCCATTGATCTTGGCAATTGCGGAAACCTCATCGATGATGATGGAAAGGCATTGATCCCATACATTGTCGAGGGTGCCAACTTGTTTATTACCCAGGATGCTAAATTGAGGCTTGAGAAGGCTGGATCCATCGTTTTCAAAGATGCTAGCGCAAACAAAGGAGGTGTTACAAGCTCTTCCATGGAGGTGTTAGCATCGCTTGCTTTTGATGATGCTGGCTTCGAGGAAAACATGTGCATCCGGAATGGTATAGTTCCAGAGTTCTACAAGGAATATGTCAAGACAGTTCAGGGCACAATCAAAAACAATGCTATGCTAGAGTTTGAGGCCATCTGGCGTGAGAACGAAGCCACTGGAAAGTCTCGGTCAATTCTTTCAGACGAGCTCTCATTGGCAATTACCAAATTGGATGAGGAGCTTCAGAAGACGGATCTCTGGGACAACGTGCCTCTTAGGACTAATGTTCTGAAAGATGCTCTGCCAAATCTCCTCCTCGAAAAGATTGGACTGGACGCTATTCTAGAGCGGATTCCCAATAACTACTTGAGGGCAATCTTCGGTAGTTACTTGGCTAGCAGGTTTATCTACGAATATGGTCCGAATCCTAGCCAGTTCGCCTTCTTTGACTTCATGTCCAAGAAGCTCAAAGCTTTGGAGGTATAGTACTTCTAACTCAAGAAACGGTTGGGTTGTTTATTGCTTTTTTGGTATTTTCAGCGGTTCATTGGGTTTTTAATGGGGTTAAATTTTGCATAACGGAGTAGCCCGTTCTTTTATATTTCTTCATTCATGATCCTGATGCCTTTCCTTGATGCACAACAAATATGGGATCCGGCAAAGACAAAAAACAAAACAAAAGCGACATGATATCAATTGGAAATAGATGTTTTTCTTTTGTTGTTTTTTTGCCTTGTAATTCTATCGCGAGCGTTTGACAGGGGTGGAAAGGGATGGGTTCATATTGCAATGAGTAAACAAAAATGTTTTATAATAGTTCTACAATATCTACGATATTATTTAAGTTCATGGTCTCCCCTAAACTCCGATGGAGCTTTTATCGTGTATGTACCACCATAAGATGGTATTTCAAATGTCCATTGTCAAATCTTCCGTGATCCGACGCTTGAATTTCTTTTTATTCGATACCGACCCTCGATATCAATTTTGTGAATTTTGGCATTGTACGCGTACGCTGGTTTTCGCTAATTTCTAATCTTTGTGACACATCCCCGCACTTCAAAAGTCGGCTGTTTGCAACTAAAACATCAACGTGCCCACAACAGAGGGTTCCTTTTCCTTTTACTTTTTCCTTTAGAGTTCGACATGATAAGAAGAGGGGTTTGGTATTCGTGGGAAGGAGGAAGTACTAGTTAGACAAACGGATTCACGGAGGAAATCAAGATCAATTTCAAGATTTGGAAACAGAAAAAACTGATACCCTGTCATGTACTCGTACATGCATATATCGGGGAATTCTCATAGGATATAAGTAAGATGTACGATTACATGGTTAGGTGTACGGGTACTGTGGGGTGCAATATGCGATCCGCATCATTTAGATATTAGCGCACCAATATTACTAGGTTTATATTTATCCGGTACTGGGTCTCTCACGAATTTAATGATGAAATCTACTCGTAAAATTGCATACTTTGTATGCTTGAACAACGTCCTGCAAGTCCTGGGATGACACGGTCATTATGCAGTCGGATGTCGAGTGATTCTATATGTGTTTCGCTTCACAGCTAAGGTACTAAATGAAATGAGGCACCGTGACAATTATGCTCTTGTTTGGGAGAGAATTGAATGGCATAGTTTAGTAACGTTAATTAAGGGAATCCTTTATGCTTGGGTCAGAACATACATCATGTATTTAAATCTTATGTAACAGACAACACTTAAAAGAAATTGTGAAGCTTGAGAATTCCTGACTTCGATAACACTTCTAGCAACTGGATTCTTACTTTCAGAATTGTATAATTTTGTATATTTTTACAAGCGAAGTATACGGTGTAGTCAGCGCTGGCCGTTGTTGCTCATAACTGTAGGAGAAACCACAAAAAAACCGGCCGGGCACGAGACTACATGCATGGTCAGATCACTAGAGGCAATTTCTAACATCATTAAAACGATGGAAATACTTTACCAAACACGGCCTCAATGTATAGGCACTAATCTTCTACAGAAATACATAGAACGAAATCACAGTCTAGATTCTAAGATTTATTTTCAGGGCCTGCTGTGAGGGATCCTACTAAAAGTAATCAACTTTTCGCAAGCAAGGGTCATTATTTTGAGCTGCAAGCAGTTCGCGGGGCTGGTTGCATTGCAGTCATCTGTGAAACCATGGACAAAGCTTGGCTGTGCCTAACTAAGTTAGTCTGATGGCTGCTCACCCTGTGGCAAAGGCGCTTGCTGAGCTCCGCCTTGGATCAGACATCATCATTCTGTTCCTCACTGAGTACTTCTCGCTCCCTTTGCCTCGTGTTGCCATTGTTCGGGCCAGAGCTGTCTTAAACAACAAGATCCAGAGGGCAACTTACCTTCACTATATCTCAACTTCAGGAGGCCCTCTTTGGTATGAACAGTTCTGTAGTGGCCACCGCAGCTGCTGTGGCGGCTGCCGATGACGGGGATTCGTCTGCAAGATGTGACCTTTTGGGCGGATTCGGTATGTTTGTTGATGCGCCTAGATTATACCTGTATTATTCTGAGGCAAAACTTTGAGCTAACTCTATGGACCAGCGCTGTTTGTACAAGGGGCTCTAGGTGCTTTGGCATTATTGGTTTTGATATGGAAACGATCGCGAGAACACCCACAACGACCGTTACTAGTATGGTACAAGATCAATCCAGGTGCGAATGTAGCGTTTAAAACTAATTGGACATTTGCCAAATGCTAGGTTCATGGACGTTTCCAAACAAGTTATCGGGGCTGTGCTAGTCCACATCGCAAATCTTCTCCTCTCATTGCTATCTTCCGGATCATTCATAGAACCCAACCCTTCATCTATCGCAGCGGCAGAAAATGTGCCTTCGTTCCGGACATTGGTGGTGCGGGATGGGGTTGATGATGGCGATGACCAATATCACTCCAATCCTTGCTCTTTCTACCTTCTCAATCTTGGTATCGATGTAAGGTCTCTTTTATACTCGTGGTGAATTTAAATGTTAATATATTGTAGACTACACTCGGTGTTGTAATATTAATATACCTCCTGCGCTTTTTCCACAAAATTGTTGTAATTTGTCCCATCCCCGGACTGAGAACAGGGATCACATCCGGCTACTATGGTGAACCTCCGAAATGGAGGTACTGGACCAAGCAGGCCTTGATCTATTTCCTCGGATTGATGACGATGAAGTTTATGGTTTGGATGATATTTGCAATATTCCCATGGTTGGGTCGTGTGGGAGACTGGTTGCTTGCCTGGACAGAAGGAAACCGACAGTTACAAATATTTTTCGTTATGTTTGTTCGTATTTTCTGAAGCCCCCTTCGCTAGTTTCATCTTTTAACTAACAGGCAACAGTTCTTTCCTTTGGTTATGAACGCATTCCAATACTACGTGATCGACTCTTTCATCAAGCACCAGGATCCTGCCCAAACGGTTATTGAGGACGTCACCCCTGTTGATTCTGAGCCAGACCACCACACCCGCCACTCCTTCAATTATACTGAAGATGATGAAGATAACGACTCTGCATCTGAATCCGGCTCAGGGTCCCGGGGTCTCCTTCAGCCTGTCCGCCGCGGCAGGAAACCTTTCCCTGGTCAGAATGTAGAAGAATATAACCCGGATTATGATGGTACAAATAACAGTGTACGGTCTGATCACGCTCCTGGGTCGCCTCAAAGTGGGTACTTCAAGAGTACCAACCGGAGGGGCAGCGGTACTGGTAAGAAAACTGGCACCGTTGGCAGTCAAAAAAGCCGTAATAGTAGTATGATGTTGTTACCAGGCAGTAGGGGACCTAGCACACCGGGATATGCAGACGAGGAGCAAGGGAGCAGTAATGCCAGTGGTCGTGGCAGCTCAAGAGTTATTTTTGGAGACGATGAAAGTACATTGGTAGAAGGTGATCGTGAGAGAGAACGATGATCTCATTTTCTTTTCCTACAACATAGAGGGTACGTTTACGGCTTTTTGTTATATCTCGGTTGTCTGTTTGCTCTTTATTGTTGTTCTGTCGGATATATACATGTTGTCTTGTTTGCTGCATTCAATCCTCCATTCGCCCAAGTATATTTCTCCGGTTTAGTTATAACGGAGTGGGCAGAGTCAATTTCCTGTTTTGTTTTGATGTATGGGTGTAACTTTGTTGGTTTTCGTCTGTTGGAGTATTGATCCTAACTTATCTTGTGTTTGACTGAATATACTCATGAAGTATGAGTACATTTTTGAACCTGTCCACGATGTCATCTAATTTTCATGACTTGCACAAACATTCAAACACAATGTTGATTCGAAAAGTAGCTCAACTAGGGAATCCTATAACAACAGATTGATTTCGCTCGAAAGCTTCATGTTTTTGAAAGTTCGGTGGTACACTATTTCTCTTGATAGTGCTACCATTTGGTACTCAACATATGTATCATTTTCGATGTACTATGTTTTTCGGTCGGCATCAATAAAAGTCGACTGACAACGTCAAAAAGCTCTTGGTTTACCGTCTTTGTAGAGTGCAGCTGTACACTATGAAGGCTTTTCAAGAAAAATATCTCTTTGAGCTAGTTTAATTAAACTACGTAAACTTGTAGAACAACGGTTTGATCATGCCTCGTCCTGTGTCCCGACCTTTTCAATACTTATGTGGGTTAAACTAGATTGTCGGAGTCGTGCTCATCTGAATGGCAATAAACAGAACATTGTACGCTGTTTTTCAAACATCGGCATGGGGCAAGGCATTTCGCTTTACAGTTGCATGTAGTAGATATGCGAGTGCTTGTTGTCATCATTCTTTCGCAGCTGCTGTATCTAACGTATTTAGATCCAAAGATTCCTGTTGTCTAATTTCATCCGAACAAACGCATGCGTAGCACTTGACGGTATACAAAGAAGCTCTTTGACAGGATAATTGCGGTTTAAGGTTCTATGCGTATGCTTTAGTTTATAACGGTTCTTATGTGCTTCTTCAATCATTCTACAAAAAAATTGAAGTGAGGATTGTCGGTCGTTGCTCTGTTTTCACGAAGAACCTTGAGAGTTACTACTCGATCAACTACAAAATTTTATCGGCTAACCAAGTTTTCAAAAGCTTAACCACTTGGTGAACCGGTTGGTCAAGAACATTTGGTGATGAACCGACTGATAAAGTTGAACACTTGATCAACTGGTCAACCACTTGATCAAGTGGATTACTTGATCCCTCGGTCTGAATAGATATAAATGACCACCGCATAATGTGATTTTGAATTTAGCGTTCACAGTGACTTATGGGGTGTTGAAGGTCGCTGCAGGGGGGTTCTGCAAAGTCGGAAATCTATGTCAACGTATATATAACATGTACAGATGTAGTTACGTTCGATGGGGAGCTTTTATCTGCGATGTATTATGATTGAAACGATTGAATTTCAAGCTAATGTAGAAAAGTTACAGCTAATCTAGAAAAATTACAGCAAAGTCATATAGAAACGGTTGGTAGGGACAGCTCATAAACAATCACAAATTTCGAGTCCATCATGGTGCCATATCAACCAATCCGTCGTTTCCCTTCCTCCTCAAAGACAGTAAGCACACTATCTAAAGCTACTTCAAATTCAAACGCAAATATAAAATAAAGAAAAGAAGACGCAGCAAACTCATGGTCACATAAAAACCTTGAAAAGCTTATTCAATAAACATCCCTGGTCATGATTAAAGTGATATATGTAAACCCCCTCATGATAAAAAGATGTGTAAACCCGGTAATGATAAAAGCGATAATTTTTAGCAACGTATGTACCCATGTCACCCAACTGTCGTGAGTCGCGAGTTAGTGAAGTTATACAAAATTACCACTTTTCACCCTCTGCACCAACTCTACGCTTGGTATGGACCATCAGTGGAGGACTAGACCATAGCAAGTAGGCTTTGACCTCTGACATCCAATCGTGCTCTGGATTGTCTAAAGTCACATCCATGAGGTAAAGAAAGCGTCCAATAATCACTCGCATTAGGCTCCACGTAATACTATGTATTTTAGCAATCAAACTTCCCACGAATTTTGAAGCATGGGGGTACTAACTCTGAAGCTGGGCAGCTACGTGGTCCTATACCAAAGGCGGTGAGAGTATCTTTTTTGTCAGTGGAATTCTTGTCGACCCACCGTTCAGGCTTGAACGCGTTGGGGTCCGACCAGTATGTCTTGGAACGGAAAATTGACCAAGTGTGACTAAACAAAATAGTCTTAGATGTATTTATTAGTTGTTGATGCAATAGAGTATGTCACGGGGTACATACATTTACTGGGACGTAATAGCCATCGACAGTTTCACCCGGAGAAATACGGGACCTGATTAATGTGTAATTAGTTCAAAATGTACGCGCCTAAACCATTGATTAAATAAGACTTACAGTCCCGTAGGTCCTGCTGCATGTAGCCGGAACGCTTCTTTGATCGACGCATTCAAGTAAGGTAAATATGCGGTTGAATCACCCGTAATATCTTGGACAGAAGAAAAGTTTTCACGGAGTTCATTGTACACCTTCTCTAGTATGTGAGGTGTTTTCAACAGGTACCACATAGTGAAGACTAATGCCGTCCCAGGAGACTCTGCACCAGCTGTTCTGTAGACCATGTTAGTTGCTTTCTTGATGTCGAAAAGAATGTAGGATATTAGATGTACATTATTTGCGCCACGTTGGAAGCAGTCTCCTCAAGTGAATCGATATGGCCTCTGGACGCCAACGCCAACAAATGAGTCATAAAGTCAATTCTGTTGGGGTCTTTCGGGTTGTAAATGCGCCTATATAAGTACATTAATATGAATATATTTGAATATAAATGCTTAGCTTACTTTTGTAGCTTTGCAAGCGTGTATTTCTTGTGGTACTTTTGAGCATCCATCATTTTCTTTGGAATCATATGAGACACGACCCAGTTTAGCAGAGGGAAACGCCTAAGAGCATCTGCAAAAGTAGCAATATCTGAGGTGATTTAGAGGAAGCCAGGTAGGAAGTCGGTTAATAGTCACTTACTGACGTTATCGTTTAGGATGCTCTGCCATTTGTGTGATCTTGAATTGTCCAGGCATCCAAACGATTCACCGAAGGTAAGGTCTCCAATTATATCAAACTCAAACCCTTTTTAGCTAATTGAGGTGAAAGGGTACGAGTAGAGACCTACTGTGGTCCAATTTATGAGTTCCTTAAGATCTACACCCCTCGGGGAAGAGCCTTGGGTCTCGAGATGGTGCAGAAACTTGGAAACATAAATGTCAACAATTTCTGAATATTTTCTCAAAGTTTTCAAAGTGAATAGTGGACGAAGATATTGCCGTTTTCTGCGGGCGTTTTCGTCATTTCTCTCTGTTAGTATCCCCGATTCCTTGAACCCCATATTGGCACTGTCCCAGTATTCATCCTTCAAGAAGAATTTACGCCCAGTCTTTTTCCCGTAGATATCCTCCTGTGATTTTCTAGTGCAAAAAGAAAGATCGTTTGGGGCAAACCGTACAACGTTTCCTATACATGCACATTGTATCAGCTCTAGTTGTGATAAAACTAGCATCATGTATTGAATTTTACCATACTGCTCGTGCCAAGCTTGTAGGATTTCAGGCTGGTGACCGCTGGTAATGATATAACCAGCATAGATCTAAGATTAGGGAATACTATATTAGTGAAAATTTGCCTGTATGAATTCAAAGATATACTTGCATTACTAATGGCGGCCAATCTCGGCCCTGGAAATTTGGAGAGAGGATGGAAGTACAGATTGTACAAAATGCGACCAAAAGTGTATGATATCACTACCAACACACATAGAACAAGAGGGTTGACATTAACTGCGATAAGTTTAATATTGCTTGTAAAGCTTGTAAGGCTTAAAGCCAATGGATTGTTTTCTGCAGAACGAGTGAGTGGAGAGGTTATATTCATGGTGTTGGTGTAATTTAAGTTGTTCCAAAAGAAAAGAAGGAAAGAAAGAGGTTTAGTAAGAAGAGAAATAAGGATCATTATTACGAGTGCGAGCCAAGTGCACCAAATAAAACAGTATGTCCCCTTATAAAGAAAGCAAGAACAAAAAAGGTAAAGAAAGTGTGAAAAGTGAATGAGAAGAGAGGCGAACCCAGGGATTTATATAGGATACATCCCTGGTTCAATTCTGTCTATATAAAGTATTGAATTTCAAACCATACCCCTCCCACAAAACATTCATAAACCGGGTTCCGAGCTTTCAGCCTGTCAGTATGACATCAGTAGAAAGCAGATCATATAACGATGAGAATTGCTTCACGGTTAACTTATTTACTTAGATTAGACATGATTGAATTCACGCAAGGTATTGTCTTATTACTTGTGTTTTATATGTGCACATAAATAAGGAATCATCGCTCTCGATTTTCTTCCTTCAACTTTCGAAATTTTGCAAACAATTTCCGGAACAAAGTTCCTTACAATCAATAGATGAATTCCAACTCCCTTTTACAGATTTTATCATAGGGTTAATCAGCTTCAGTTCTACTCGCTCATGTGGATTTCATCGTTCTTACAGTGGCTCCTCAAAGCTTAGCACAAAAATACTTCCATATTGATTAACTGTTCAAATTCTGTCTACATAAGTACATCTTGAAAACTATCTTAAATTGAGGCAATCAATCCTCTGCAAAGATAAACTTACTCCTTAAAATCAGGGGAGTGGTTATTGATTGCCCAGTACTGGGATTGGGGCCCTACGTGTGGCCCCGTATATTACAGCCTAGCAAAGGCCTTTCAATAGGATTTATTCAAGATTTGGGGGCTATAATTGTCTAAGATCCTGGTTCCGAGGAAGATAGGTCTTTTCCGCTTACTTCAACTTTGCCTAGCCTTGTATAAACTTCTCAAGACAACTTCAGCACGGGGTCATCGGATTATACCAATAATTTTGCACGAGTACGTTTATAAAGGAACAATAAAGGCGGATTGAAACCAAGAACGGAGATACATAATACTTATATATTTCACTGGAAAATAGGAAACAAAGGGATTCGTTACATTAGCCATGAGTCCATATCACTGAATGATTCCCGATCACTAAATAATGCTCGCTGAATGATTCTTGATCACTAAATGATGCTAACAGGACGAATATACTAATGAGATGGCATCAGGTTATCGAGATTCAAACGTGTGCTGCCGGCCCGCCAAGGGCGAGGCAAATCCGGAGCGGATTTTTGAATAGCCTGGGTGGAGAGGTAATTTATAGGGGCAGATGGTTGCATAGAATGGGTATTCAGGGCCACCGATCGATATCATTCAGTAGAACGGTGGATTTGCGGGGTCATTCTATGATTAAGCCGTAAACTATAAGATATTTTAGCCATGTACCAAGATTAACTGTAGTCTTCTAGGGCACATGGTTACCGAGTACATATTGAACGGGAACGTGTTGGTCAAGGAACCCGCTCAATTGCACCATCGACTGTAAACTTTCTGGCCGAGCTGTCAAGTCACAAGTGTATGACTTCATGAAGTATCAAGCCGGTCGACTGAATAGACACTGCGACTGTGTGTGGCCCACCCAGCGGCCTGGCTTGAAAAGTTAATTAACTGAGTGAAACGTTTACAGACTATACATAATCCGGTGAAGGTGTTTTTATTATAGTAAGATATTATCGATTTAAGGTTATAACGCAGCGCAGATTAATGACAACCCGACTAACTATTAGTTCGTACGTAGTGATGACTTGGAAAGTTGAAACTAGTAATAAATTAATTACAAGTACCATGTATGTCGTGGCGTAGTCAACGCCATGACAACGTAGCACCCAAGCCGGCTGACAGACATACTAGCCCAAAGCTAAACCTTATCATAACTATGTTTCTACTCCATGTCATTAGCTGTACGATAATCACGATGCATATCGAGCATATATGAGAATTCGTTTATATGCTTAAGATAGTAACTTACCCGCCCTTAGAGGGTTAAAATATTAGGATTTAGTCAGTTCATGCATCTACTATGTAGGGGAGATAGGTTACGGATTGGATCAGATCTACTACATATGTATGGGTTAGGGCCCGGATATCCGAAAGTTACAGTTCAACTTCAACGTCACGCTTCTCACAACCTTTGCTGATTACTATATAATCCTACTTGCTTCTCTTCAAACCGGTTGCTTTAATTTCTCCACAAAAAAGAAACCCATAACGCCGACCAAGTTAAAATCGCCCCGACAGTGGACACCCGGCTACTTCATTATTCTAGACACGGAACGTCCCGAAGCTCAATCATTTTGTTCTCATGGGCCTCAAACCCTCTCTTCTGCTTATTTGTCTTTTTCGGTGTTAGTACATTGTCGGTAAACTCGCCTGGAACACTTCCGGCCTTCTTGAAAAAACAAACTGCAGCAAACATCATCAGCTTATTTTCTCTCGCACCAAACAACCTGGGAGTAGTCAATTTACCAAGCTCATCCAAAAGACCGCTATCAGTTCCGTTGCAGCTTGCCCAACCACAATCGATGGCTCTTCCACACAACCTG
Source organism: Geopyxis carbonaria (assembly GCA_024516215.1). Classification (NCBI taxonomy): domain Eukaryota; kingdom Fungi; phylum Ascomycota; class Pezizomycetes; order Pezizales; family Tarzettaceae; genus Geopyxis; species Geopyxis carbonaria. The sequence continues at coordinate 668,602 of JAJJXG010000016.1, read as the reverse complement.
TGTAAAGCTGTCCGTGTAATCACTCAGACCAGGCAAGTTGTAGCCGTACAAAAATCCACACTCCTACATATAGCCGTTGCTATTCCTGACTGACTCCTAGTATACTTCCAGCAAACTTCTCAATTTCTCTTTGCACATGTACTCTGTTAGAAATTACCTACACATGTTGAAGTCTTAGCTTATATCTAACCCGGGCAGGTAGGCGGAGATTAGAAATGTGGATGATTACAGGAAAGAATTTGCCAATGTCGAACAAACTTTTGGGTGAATCAAGACGATGGAAAACGTTCATTTGCTAGATCTTTCTAGATCTAAATATAAATACTTAGAACTAACATAACGGCTGAAAAGAGGCTAGTTTGATGTGCTCAAAATCTTGCATTGCATCATGTAGCAAATTCCTTTACGATATATAAACCCCATGCCCAAGTGTACTTATTGAGAAAACATTGGAAGTCACTCGTAAAAACATTGTGGTCATACATATTAACATTGAAGTTGGTATTTAATCAATAAATATTCTGGCCGGACTCTTGCATCCAGATACACCGACTACTTTCTCTTTCCGCCCTTTCCGCCCCTCTTCGCCCCACCGCCACCTTTTCCCTTCCCACCTTTATCTACCCCACCACTACCACCAGCGCCAAAAACTTTTACCTTCGAGACTCCAACGCAATTAACAATTTCAGCTTCCCTCCATCCTTGCACTAAATCTTTCTCGGCGCCCTTCATGCCTTTCGCTGAGCACCATCCATTCCACACCTCCCTAATAGCCTTACCCTTCTTCTGCGCCCCGGGCTGCATCTTCACACGCCATTTGTACCGCCCCATCGCGCCCCATGGTGCACACACTGGAATTGCGTCCAATAGAGTGTCTGCCTCTGTAGGATCGGGTATGAGTGCATCTAGCGGCGTAGTAGCTATCTCGTCATCCTCCTCTTCTTCCTCGGCAGAGGCAGCAGCATGACGCTTGGCTTCTGCCGCAAGGCCAGTAGCCTGTGTGCGTTGATGCTGGGCGCGCAGGCGCGCTTTGCGGGCTTCTGGCGTCTCGGTTTCGGCCACTGTTTCAGCATCTTCGGCGGTGGTAATTGAGGTGCCGCCAAGGAGAGAAAGGGCTATTGCCCGGTCATCCTCGTCTTGCATTGCATATTTTGCGGCAGCGCGTTTGGCCTTAGCGCGTTTGCCGCGAGGAAGAGGCTTGCCAGGTGTACTAGGGGCGGGGCTAGCTGGGGTGTCGGACCGTGTTTCGATTGATGTTTGGGTAACAGTAGAGGTCGTTTCTAAAATGGAACGACCTTTTTTGAGGTCTCGCCGCTGTTTTGCAGAGAGGTGTCGCGGCTTATCACCAGATGGTTGCTGTGGAGTCGGTGGTTCAGAGGATAGTGCTGAAGAAAGGTTACTAAGATCATATTTATCTTCAACTTTTCTGGTCTCTTCAGTCTCTGACTCAACGTCTTCATCCTTAAGCTCTGATACTTGCTCTACTTCGTCATCAGATTCGAGTTTAGCATCAGGGAATTCCTGGTCTTCATCAGATTCGTCTTCGTCTTCGTCTGCAGACTCAACCCTAGCATCTGGAAAGTCTTCGTCGTCGCTACCGTCTTCCTCGATGTCTTCATCCTCCTGGGGTTCTGCGTCCTTTTCTATAGGTGGTGGACTTTCTCCCTTGTCAAACATTTGCTCCGCAGCTTTCTCCTGTTCGTCAATCTTCTCCTCTTCAACTCTATGCTTGATGTGCTTCAGTTTACTCTCTTCATCAACCTTCCACAGTACTCCATAGCCCAATATCAACTGTCCAGGCGGTAGGAAATTCTTTTTACCACGAATCATGAACGCTCCAGTAGTCAGAAACTCTCCAGTCGGTGCCGTTTTCGAGACCTGCTCGTATGTGACCCACCAAGCTGACAGCACAGCTTTGGAATCCCAAGCTTGACTAGTGCAAACACTAAGCTGCCCTGCCTGTTGCAGTGTACTTGGTGGTATCGGTGCATTGGGAGTAGCGGGGTTATTCTTTACAATGACGGTAGCAGCACCATGAATGTCAGCGTGTACGTAGATATCACCACGGCGGAAGTGGCGTTTGTAAAGGTGCTCATTCTGTTGAGCGTCACGACCACCAAGAACTAGATAGCCGTCACTGGATATGAAAAAGAGAAACTTCTCGAACCACATAGGCTTTCGCACAGGTCGCATGATTTGTTTTTCAGTCTTGAGAGATTTCTTGAGATCTGCGGCAACCTTTCTTTCAGTCGACTTTAATGCCTTAGTTGAAGACTTAATTGTCTTAGTTTCCTTTTCAGCAGCTGACCGTTTTTGATCGTAATAAGTACGAGCATTAGCGTAGGCCGAAAGATTGAGGTCAACGTCTATAGTGAGCATATTCTTTTTAGGTTTTGATGAGGCATTTCCGTCTTCATCTTCAGAGTCCTCTTCCTCGCTAGATTCGCCATAGTCTGAATCTTCGTCATTGGCAATAGCTTCCCAATCCACCTCCTCTAGATTTAGCGTAATGGTATTTTCGTAGAGTTTCAAAGGTAGCTTTATCAGTTCAGCCACCGGGTTCTTCCGTTTCTGCTCCTGCTCAATCAGTCTCGCGATATTCACCCAGTCCATACCTTGCTGAACTAGGCCATTGATTGCTGCTACTGTCTCCTCGACCCGGTATGTATTTGCCTCAATTGCTTGGGCCTTGCGAATATTAAGATCTTGGACGTCACGTAGGGCCCCGACCCGCTTTTGGTGGTCCTCGCGTGCAGCTTCGAGACGTTTTGCAGCCATATCTTCACGGTCTTTAAGACGAGATTCGAGCTTTTGTGATTCGATGGACGAAAACTACATTCCTAGTCAGCGACTTCCAAGGGCCTGTATCGGTTACTCACGAAAGTATCGACCGTTTTATTGAATCCCTCATACTCCAATGTTTTAATCCCAGGTACATCGACAAACTGTCGTGGTAAGAATGGATGAAAATCGTTAAATACGAGGCCCTTTGCCTCACCCTCGTCTTGAACTTTCTCGTTGACCTCTCTCTCTACCGCCTCGGTGCTACCAAAGCTCACTCCTTTCTTTTTCGTTGTCTCTTCCAGCTTCACGGATTTTTCTACACTTTCCTTTGGCAATTTTGCAATTATATACCCTTTGTTAACACCCTCGCCCCTTGTAAGCTCTTTCAAAACACGACCAGCCTCGTCGAGTGCAGACACAACCTTTCCTAACAACTCCTCGTTAGACAGCACCTCAGCTGCTTTCACTACAGTAGGATCCACTCCCGCGCCCAAAAGTGCATGCTCGACCAGAACCGGACTGAACTCCGGCATCTTAGATCCCAATACTTTCTTGAGTGCCTCGTCGGTCTTTTTCTTTTTCTTCTGAAACTTTCCTCTCTTCGGTTTTGATAAATCCTCTGCCGTTGCCTCTGGTTCCTCAGTTGTCGTCGCTGCCGTTAACGCATCCATCACTCTTTCCCTCATATCGCCCGCCGGCAGCTCCCTCCCTGTCGCTTCATATGTACCCCCCACCCTACACTCACCACTTCCATCTTCTCCTCCACTAACCACTCTCAGTACTGCCAACATCTTGCGCTCGCGATCTGTAAGTATTACATTCCCGCCGGCAAAAAATTCGAGATATAAATGATAGAGCCCATCGCTAAACTCAAGATCCAGTACACGGTCAACTCCCAATTGTTTTACCGCCGTTAGGCGCCGTGTGCGTAGGTGTTTGCGGAGCTTTGTAACGAAGACGGAAGGGGTGGGAGAGGTCTCTCGTGTGAATGATGTAAGGTGTATGCGGAAGCCACTATCAATTACGACCAGATGCTTCGAGTCAGGGAGAGCAAATTTAAGCAGGAATATACGAGCGCTGAGATCGTAAATGTTCGAGATTCGGTGGCCAACAACGGTCTGCCGGAGTTCCGAGGAGATTATCTAGAATCGTTAAGAATTGATGCAAGACGAGGAAAGATAGAATCCACAGACTTGGAGATCCAGGGAAGAGAAGCGTTGCTTCATGGCGTAATTGGTGTGGAGTAGTGAATTTGGGAGAGGGACAAAGAGGATTATTACAGAGTGTCCAACCCCACTATAGTGACCTATGACGCATCTTCTTGGAGGGGCAATATCGGTAACCTCCGTGTAGCTGGCGGATAACAAAGAATTCACCGTTACCCTCTAGGAATTAAAAACAGTTAAACCAACAATTCAACATTAATACACAGCCGATTAGGATATTTTAAATTCATTTTCAGGACCATCATTGCTAAAAGACAAGATGCAAACTTTGTGCAGCGCTATCCAACATGCAGCATACCAACATACCTCATCAACTTCCAGAAAAACAATGCCGATATCAGCTCATCCACAAAACAAAAACGCAAATTTATACATGACATCAAATATAATACAACTCCATCTTATTTTGAGGGCTACTCATCCCCTCCAAAGGCCCCAACGAAATTTACAGCCACCGCAATAACCATGAGCCCACAGAGCACACTAGGCCCCCATTTCTCATGATAATTGACGGCTCTGCGGGTACGCATCATCTTGACGCGCCACAGGTACAATCCAGCAGCATATACTAAACTTGCGACGGCGGTAATAGTAAATCCGAGGGCAGCATATATGAGAGCCCCCTTACTATCGCCCGCAAAGTTAAGTAGCGTTGTAGCAATAGCCGAAATAACAATAGCGAATTCAAACCAACTTAAGAAAGTACGCTCTGCAGCAAAGTAAACCTTGGGTTCGATGCGCACAGGAACAAAGATACGTTTGCCTGGGGGTGCGCGAAATTTGCGGGCGTAGGTAGTGGCAGCCTGGGGGTAAGGGGTGTCAACAGTCGTAGAGCGTGGGTGGGGGATAAGGTATGAAAGATAATGAGCAGTGGCGGTAGCCGTCTTTTTGAGGGTACGGGTAAGACTGAAGGGTCGGTGCGGTCGGTCAGAGTATTCGTCATCATCGTCATCGTCCTCACTATCGTAGATGGGATAGTCTTCTGAGGCAATGTTAGCCGCTACTCGCTCTTCTTCGTCCATATTGTTGCCGCCGCCGCCGTTAGTGCGTGCATGTCTAGCCTCAGCAATTTCCGAAAGGCGTTGGGTAGCTTCTGCAGCTTCATGGGTCGTTCCGTTGTTGATTGGTGGTTCGGTGTCATCATCATCTTCAGTATCTGAGGGATCGTCTGATGTTGATACCGAATTGCTTTGGTTTGGCCGTTCGATTCCGAACCTATGTGTTGCTGGTTTGCGGATGTCGACGCCCATTTGCGGTAGCCAGAACGGCAGTAAGTTGATATCTTTCGGGAATAATGTAGCCGTGCCATGAATAAACTTAGAGAACTTCGGAACAGCTTCAACTAGATGACTGGACACCAATTCCCGTGTCCACTGTGGTGGCTCTTGTCCAGCCTGAGTCTGTAACTTGACTTCAAGAATGGCATATGGGAATCGTTCGATATCATAAGGATGAAGCTGGTTAAAAGGAAAATCAATTCCAATATCCATGCGCCGCCAGTTATTGCCTGAACGCTTCTTGCCGTCCCAGTTGTCTTCTCTAATGAGGGAAAGCTCAGTGTCAAGTGAGATACGAACACGTGCATCTCCGGGAAGCTGGAATGCAGTACGGTTGTAGAAACTTCGGACCACAGGCTCGAGGCGCTTTGTGATAGTTGTGTATTGCACTTCTTTTGCCAATGCTTCTAAGTTATCAATTTCTTGCGGACTCTTCTTTCCATCCTTGCGCATTTTCTCAAATGCCTGCGAGGCCTTGTAATCACCCTTGAGAAAAGAATTGACGTTCTTCTCCTTAAGCGCAAAGCGTGCCTTGACAGATTTCTCTCCGGTCCAATCTTCACGATGCGTCTTTCGCTCGACAAAGATCTGTTCAGTGTCCATTCCTCCATACCACCGCAGGCGCACTGCTTCGGCTCCCTCGTCCTTTTGTAGACGGCCCAAGTAAAGATCAAAATCACGGTTGTCGAAGTAAATAGATGAAATCGCAGAGTCCTCTTTTTCGAACTCTTTGTTTGGATTGAAAACAAGAACGGGAAGATGCTATTTTCCAAAATCAGTGTTAACTCACGATAAACCTATATTATTCATACCTTCAGGATAATCAACTTGAGTTCTGTAATATTATCTGGATGCACCCAGTATTTTGTCGTCTGTCGAACGAAATTTTGCTGACTTCCTCCAGCCGAGCTGTCACCCTGTGTTGGGTTACCCCTGGTCCTAACCAAATCATAAAGCCTCGACAACTTGACAATAAAGGCATCGTAATTGTCCTTAAAGAATGGCTTCGCATTCAACCTTGCCGAAAATATCGGCCTCAACGTCCACCCGGTTTGTTTATCGTGCTTCTTGATAATTTTTTGGAACCCAGTATAATTGAGCTGTGTGAATTTTGCCAAATCGTGAACATCGGCAATAATATCGCTAAGATCCTCCTCTAACATCTCAAAGTCCTCCTCTGTCGGACCGTCTCCAAGTAACGGCGGATCCGCCGGCTCACCTCCGCGTGCAGGTGGTCGGCGGTCTAGCATTTTGATTACGTCCTCAACCTCCTTCTGCGATACCTTGATCCGGCGCACAATTTCGCCTGACTTCACTTTCTGAAAAGTGAAAACTTTATCCAGCTCGGCCTCAAGGACGCGTACAAACGCCTTCTCATCTTCTTCGGTCCATGTCTTAGAATCGGGCTGGAGACGTGATTTAAGCTCGGCCTTGAGGTCATCGTAAGAAATGTAGTAGTAGTAATAGTCCTTGATAAGAGATGTGCGGAGCTGCTGGCCGAACCTACGAAAGTCAAGTCAGTACAGTGTATTTCTCTGATTGCATGAGGGAAATTTACTTCATGGTTAGAGAAAGGTGGTTGTGAATACACCGGCTGTTGCAGATCCAATCAACGACCAAAGCGATGCGTTGCGGTATCTATGTGTATACGAAGAGAATTCAAAAAATGACGGGGTTGGTTATCCCTTCGAAGGCTCGGGCGGAGGTCCTTCCTTGCAATTGCTACGCTGCGGGCTCCCACGTTTGTGCTTTGGTCTTGGCCGATGTGCATCATCTCAATTCGGCTGGTGGGCCAATCATTGGTTTAGCCGCGGTCACGTCTTGTCCAGACTCTGCAAGGTTAGGATATTCACATTGGCGGCCGTTTATATGTACTTACATATCTACGATACAAATACGGAGTACAATTTACTTTCGTACTAGTCCATTTTACTAAGAGTAAATTACAAGGTACGAGGAGTATCTACAGTAAGTTGCAGTCGTACTCGTACCGCAAGAGAACTTTTTATAAGCTGAGGCTTTACCCAAAGATCCAGGCTTTGGTATGTGGTATTGGTCATTTTTAGAGTCAACGTGCATATACTCAGCTTCTCTTGCTATATCTTAGAGGCTATTCATTTGGATGCACATGAATATTTTTCCCAACCTACTAAATATAAATGTAGCTAGAACACAATCAATGGAGAAAGGCCACAACTTTTTGATATTCATTCTTGGAATCTCATCGATTCACACCTATGTACCCAGTACCGTTTACCAGTAGTCCCTGCCTCCAGTGCAGAAACATACATTTTTTATCATACAAGAGAAATGTATTTCTCAAATCCGAGCGGTGATGTCTATAAAACAAAAAATACGCACAAACCCCCAAAGTATCTGTACATAATCCTGTACATACTTTACAAGGAAAAAAAGGGTGATCTACTCGTCATCTTCAATATCATCGTCGTCGTCGTCGTCGTCGTCTTCCTCTTCCTCTTCATTTCCATCTCTATCTTCATCTTCATATCCATCTTTCCCCTCTGGTTCCGGATCTTTGAGCACGCTTAACATATCCTGTGCTGTTGTCACATTCATATTTGATAGCGCCTCGGGCTCATTCTGATTGAGATCATCCAAAAGTGGTACTCTCAGGATTCCTACGTACACCACATATCCAAGGAACGCTGCAACACTGCCGGTGACCATGGCTAGGCTTTTCCACCACTCCCGTCTTTGAGTTTCTTTGGCATTTCTGCGGGCTGCCGCAAGATATGGATTAAGGTCTTCTTGCTCTGTAGGGTCATCATTTGATTTTACTCGCCTTACAGGCTCATATACGGCTTTTTTTGCGGCATCAAAGAAGACCCCTGTCAACCATGGTAAGTCTCCCTTTTCGGCCTTGGCCCATGGTAATGACGAACTATCCTTTGCCTCACCTCGGAGGACCTCGTCAACATCGACTGCTGGGCCCACAAATCGTGTACGGAGATCGTGCACATATGCACATAGCCTGGGATGTCTGCACATAGCCTCATTCGCAAATTTATGAGGCAACTGTGGGATTAACAACAGTGCCAAATATGCGAGCGTTAAACAGTCCAAAGAACTCGGCAAGTTGTCACCTAACATATATCGCCCAGCACCCAGCCGCTTCTCCAGTGTTTCCATAAATTCATCACACAGCGCGGCCAGTCGAATATTTAAACTGGTTTCTGGGGATGTCTTCAAAAGTGACTTTGGCACATTTGCTTCCCGTACAAGTTTTTCCGCAGCTGTAGCCCGCGCAGCTGAGGACTCAGCCATGCTTGCTGGGGTTATTTCCTTTTCTGGCTCCACATCGATAAGAGTTAATCCCAGATGGTCTGTCCGTGCCTTTGCAGCAGACCGTAGTGATGACGGTAGGTAGTATTGAACTGGAAACGGAAGAAGCCGAGTGTAGAGCGGCCGCACAGCGGAAACAAAGTTTTGGTGTGAGACATATAGAGAGAGATCCAATATCTCTTGAGCACGGGTAATTATATATGCTGTAAAAGCAGTACATTTTGCAGCCTCGAGGCTGTCGAGGTTATCAGCATCCAGCGATACGGGGATGCGTTGAGAAAGGTATTCGACAATTGGTGCAAACCCGGAGACCCAGATATCGTTCTCGCGAAGGGCAGGGAGAGACTCTGAGATTCTTAGTACTCAGGTGTAAAAGCTGTGACTGTTTGGAGATTGTACTAGTAGGAGAGAGAAGAGGATTGCTGGAGGCCACGAGTGACCAGGAATCTTTTGGTAGTGTGAGATTAAGGTAAGAGATTGCTGCAAGACATAGCGGATCGATTGAAGGTAGCGTGAAACCAGGGCCCCATACATGTAGTTCTATCATGATTGTAGGCCGGCCAGTTGAAATTCGGTGAAGTGCAAAATATTTTGGGAGAAGAATATGTAACCTTGTGGAGCATGCAGTCCGATTTTCTCCGGAGAGCCGCAAAGCTTCGTCTTCGTCCGAGCACATGGTGGGGCAAACCCCACTTTGGACATGATGTAAAACCACATGAGCAGCGGATGAAATTACAAATTTGTAGCATCTGGCTTCCAGAATGGGTTTGATGTTTTTATGGTCCTATGCACATGGAATGAATATCCCAACTCATTGGCCATTCTCATACCCACTAATCACCTAAATGAACTAGAGCCACATCCTATTTTGAACCTTTTAACCATTCCCATATCATAAATTGTCGACGATGTCCATCGACCATTGGCATCCCATTCATGACCAGATCATTTAGATATTGTCACCACTGACTCCGTTCACCGAAAGACCCGTCGACAAAAAACAGAAACACAAAGAACATGTAAAATAACACCGGTAGTCGCACACAAAGGAAAAACGTAAAAAAATCATCCAGGTCCATTCAGATAACTGAGAAGCCAAACAACTTTATCCCTATTTTTTCTTCTCAATACCTAGGCCGAATATTTTGCCTTTGCCCTTGTGCTTCCCGAGTGTGCAGAGTCTGTGTGGCCTGAGAATTCAACGAGATCACGTTCCTTAAGCTTGAGAACCTCTTTGAACCTCTTTCCAATCTCCATGAGAGCCTCCTTCTGATTACCACCCTGGCCTCCCTTAACATTACCGGTGGTCTTTGTCCAGACACCAATTCTGTAGAAAGCTTTGCGGACATTAACAACGACTCCCATAACTTCATGAGCCTCGTCGGCCTCCAAAGTCTCTCCAATAGCGGCCAACATAACATGAAGCCATAGTTCATCAATGGGCACAGCACGCTTATCTTTAAATTGATAAGCCCACTTTCCTCCATGCTTGTTCTGAACATCCTCCCATTCAGGGCGAACGCCCTCTTTGAATAGATGGTAGTCTGACTTGAGAGATAATTCGGATGTCTTGGTGATGTTGTTCTGTAATTGGGTATATTAGTATATCATGGGGGTGAATTCCCAGCTGGAGAAAAGAACATACATAGATTCCCCAAAACTCTTCGACGGAATCAAAAGTGACCACTTCTTTTAACATGTCATTCCAGTTTTCACCCTTTCACCCAAGCAAAATTAACATCAAGTTCTAGATGATACTTTAAAGTGCTCTCACCTTGCCACTCGGCGGCTTCGTGAACCAAAGGGTCCACTTATTCATGAGCGGATGCTTGACATTAAAATTTTCCGCTGAATGAAAGACAGTAAGCAGCTCCCTATCGCCGCCTAATGACTCTTCGCCAGCGTGAGCGTCACCGTTCGGGGGAGAGATGGGGATCTCAGTGAGCGGGCGCTGCTCATCTTTGATCTCGAATGGTGCTGCAGCTTCAGTGGCCATAGCGAACGATTGGTTTCTTGGTTGGGATAAGGTTGGATGGGTCGTTTACAAACAACGAATGTCTGTGGTTGAGTTAAGTGTCGCCTCAGGAAATGCGAAGGAGGGGCTCAGGGCTGCTGGAAATTGGCGGTAAGGGACGAAAAAAAGGTGCTTGTTGCCGCTAAGCTAAAACCAATTAGAGACCATTATTAGACGCATGAAACCAATACCGAAACTTCGTCGAAACTCTGATAACTTCTCGGAACGTATTAATGACCCTTATCTGGGATCTTTCACTAATAACGTTTTGGTCCTTGAGATAGGTACTTTGAAATTCTCCAAAAACTCTTATTGAAGTGTTGGTGTGGTAAGCGACTAGATGGCTGACTCTATCCGAACCTCCCATAAACTCATAAGCCTACTACTTTCGATTTTCCCCAGGATATTTCTGCTAAATGTATACATATTTCTAGTTCGGCTAATGACTACTGCATAGAGTGGAAACAAGGTAAAAACTATGTACAGCCCCCCTCAGAAATAATCGGAAAACAAGGGTTTTGAGGCACGAGTTATACCCTCGGCGGGCTACAACTTTACCTGTTGAGGTCCTGTTGAGGTCGTGATCTTGAACTTCAACTGTGGCTGCGACAATCGCTTTTCCAGTTACAGTCGAGGATCTAGATACCTCTACTCTCTTGGCCAATCAACGAGCTTTCTTTTCTCGAAAACGTCCGTGCCAGCACCCAAGAACTCCAAAACCTTTGTCTTCCCATTATTTCGGAGGGGGGCTGTATTTGATATTTACGATATATATACAACCTCGCATTTGCTATCACATGACTCGTCATCAAACAAGCCTCGAACATATAATCCTGCAAAGCGTTTCGCACACCTTCCGCAACGTATAGAAACACAGGCTTTGGATATACCGTGAGGGAATATTTATCAGCTATTAAACATTAAAACACATGATACCGGGTATTTTGAACCAAAAGGAACCCCATGACCACACCACCAATTCTACAGACAACCTGGGAAAATTGCCAGCCAGTCAACAGAGAAGACAGAAAAAACCCGACACAAACCCTGGTTATCTATTAAGTACATCGCTCAACCTTGAAAGAAATTATATCCGTTCGTGATTAAACCTAAACACTTATGCTACTTCCATTTTATCCACCATCTTCACAGCATGAGGAGTACCTGGGGTCTTTTGCGTGTTGATGAACGACAGGTATGAGTTCCAACCTACCCATCGATTTGTCAGCCATTGCCTGTCAAACATTCAAAGATTCTGAGGATTTACCTAAAGACACAAGGTTCACCACGAGAACGCGATGCTGGAGAGGGACCATGGTAAAGTTAACTGTTTGCACTGCAGGCCACAACATCCAGTTTGCTTTCAGTCCTTTCCAGTAGCTGTCATCTAATTTTTTTTTGAGATCGCCACCTTCGAGCGTGGTTATGACGGTAAAGAACACTCCCATGTTGATAGGAGCGAACACCAGCTGGTCCGCAGCGACGCGAAGACCTGCTTGCACTAATGGTTGCGGAGCCTTAACGTACTTCTCCAACACTTTGTACCATTGAACAGCAGCAGGTCCAAAAATGCCTGCATTTGATTTATCAATTAAACTCCATACGAAAGCTAGAGAGAGTAGAGCACGTACATCCTCCATAAAATCCCATGCGGAAAGTTCTTCCAAAGTCATGGTTCCTGATACCCCTACGTTCAACGGCGTGTTGGGCAATTGCGTCTCCACTCCCAAATAGGATCTAACAGGGTCAGTTTTGATATCACCGGTATTCTTCCTTTATGGGGATTTTACCGCTGTGACGACGCATTGCGTCAACAGTGGTTTTTTGACGAGTGAGGCTCTGTACCTGAATGCAGATGACAGGTCAGTATATTTGAAGTCTCATATAGTGGAAAAGTAGTGGGAACAGGGTGAGGATTGCAGTGGTAGTTAGTTATTAACTATCTAAAGAAATGGACTCACCAGTGAAGCATTTTATGATAATTCGAGAGGAGGGGATATTTTTTCTGTAGAGGCGGGGATGAACTGTGATGGGGGAGCTTGTTGAGGGTGTGTTAAATATTTGAGCGGGCGGAACTTGATGTAGTTGAGCGACAGAGTCAAGCTAGGCAGGCTTGCCTATCCCTTACTACTTGTGCTCAGGTCACAACTATATGGAGACTCTACATACTCCATATGGTAGCATCGTGAGTTCCACGGCTCGGTGATACTAAGATAGGTTAGAGTCAGCTCCACTCCCCACGGCACAGACCCCCATGTGATGCGGGAATCTGTGCTCCGACCAAAGATTCCTCACCATTTAAGCCGCTGCAACGCTAAGAGGATCATCGCCGAGCGGGAATTCTTGTTTTGTTTTTGTGCATCTCCTCCGTACACATCTCAAAATAAAATTTCTAGAACTCAAACAGATTTGAGATACTTACATAATCCTTGTCGAAAAAATTAGTGTTTTCAAAATGAATATGAATTTCATTGTTTTTTTTGCCCTGCAGAAAATGAACTAATTATGTACATACATAACTTGGGATATAGCACAGTACAATATTATATGGCAGTAGAGTACAAGTGACCAAGTCACAGATCTAAATGATCATAGAATATGTAGAGTACAACATCTTCAATACAAAGGACTAATAGCTGATAAATAATGGGCATCGGACATAAAAGATTGCAAAGGGTATTTATTATAAGCACACACCGGCAAACATTGATACAGACGAAAAATAAGTTATGCTAGAACATGAACTTTTCAAGGTAATGCAGCGCCAAAAACACACGAAGCCCATGGCCTCCACACTGATATCAAAACATTTGTTGCATGAGTACTTACGTATCCAAGTGTAAGAAAACACGAGGTCCTAGTTCTATTGCTGCTCAACTTCAGACTCGGACACAACCAGACAACAACAAACAAGACAACATCCTCGCACGATTGAGTTCCAGGTACCACTTCCATTAATGCTGGCTCTTCGACTCCTAGGTGGATTACTCTCTAATTCGTCAGGTGTAGGAATATTTGGGTCCACATAATTTCTCCTATCTGCAACTGGTGCTCTGTGAAATGGGTGAGCTCCAATGCTCCCGTATGATCTATTCATGCTTGTTGGTAGTCTGAAAGTGGGCCGCTGCGCATATGGTGTCTGCGGGGCTGTAGGCGAGAAGAATGAGTTCACCATAGGGACCGATGAGTTATGATATTGTGTAGTCATTTCTGCGCTCAGTTCTAGAGAAAATCAGTATACAATCTTTGATTTATGGAGAGCTTGGACAACCTGGTGGAGGAGCAGTATGTGCCCGTACTGGATGTAAAGGCTGTGTCGGACTAGCGTATTCATAATAGAAAGCTCGGCCGTACAGGTCATACTCATCGTCCGACGAATCTAATGCATAATCTCTAGCGCTCCGAGAATCTTCGTATTCATTATCGACTCTTACAGTGCTGCCGCTCTTTCGTTCATTGATTGTTTGAAGCAGATTCAAACCAGAAAACCCTGGATAGTGACTTCTTTCTATTATTAAACTATCTCTTTCATTGCTCCCATCAAGCACATCCTCTCCGAACACTTCGGCTGCTTTCTGTTTTGAGGAGTTCAAAACCTGGGGACTGTTTTCCTTATCTGAAGGTGCTGAGCCAACAGGCGAAGCAGAATAGATGGATGGATGTGACGAGTATCCGTCCTCACTCTCGTCGGCTAAAGGATGTAGTACCTTTCGATGTTCCCGATGTAGGTACGTCGTATGCCTTAGACTAGGCGGAGATGAAGAGCGTCTTCCCCTAGAAGACGGCCGGGAGCTCTCATATGGAGCATCATGATGCTGTAGAGACGCCGACATCGTCGTAGAGGGAGAGCCCGATGAAAACGGCGCAATGTCGATGTACGACGGAGCAAATGGAAGAAACATAGACATAAGGCTGGCCTTGGTACTATTACAACTTTGTATTGTGAGGGTCTGGATATTAAGTGGGCCCAGGGAATGTAAAAGAGGTATGTACTGACACAAATCAAAAAGTACTAACCTGGGAGACAGATAGAGTGGGCATGCTACACCGCATGTAAAGACTGAAGTAGTAGGCAGAGTTGTCCTCCATCTAATATCAATCTATACCTGACATTTTCTCGGACCCGACCGTGTGGTAGAGCAGGTACTTAATGTGGTTATCTAAGTACTTATCAATGTGGGGTCGAGAGTTCGTCTGCTGCACACGCGACATATGAGAAGCAGTTCTCCACATCATTTTCTTTTTTTTTGCGCATCCAGCGGTTGCTGTGTGCTGCAAGAAGAGAAAAGGGTGGATGCATGGGCGAGTGCCGGTGCCTGGCATTATTGCTGACAGAAACTTTGCAAAAAAAACATTCCAATCCCCAGACAAACCTCAAATCTAGGAATCGAAGACTTACCCCGCTGCACTGGCTCGTGCTTGTGAATTTCGTGGGGTTCACCCCTAGCTAGCCTGGTTTCCTGCAGAGACCCTGGACCCTTGCTAACGGCGGCCGCTAGAACCCGCATGATCTTGTTCCACTAACAGAATCCGAGTTCCTGGCCTGATGAGTGAGCATGAGTACAGCATTCCACAAGCCGAGTATTTCATATAACGGCACTATTCTAGCTTTCCTGATCTCGGAAACTGCTACATCACTTCTCGTACTTCGACACAATCACAGTAATTCTAGATATTTACTAAGCTATAAAACATATGCTTTCTACTTGATTAAACTGTTTAGATTAACTTGAAGCTCTCATATTCCAACAATAGTATCGGTTCTAATAAATCACAATATATCTCTTTCCAATATTTTGCGTCGACTCCTGTTGGATGGGATACATCAAGCGTGATAAACCGGCACATTGTCATTGATTTGATGCATAGATGATGGCACATGTGTAATTAGAATCTACATACTACATCGCGAGAACTAAAGCATAGTGACTAAATATAAAGGTTAGTACTCACACGGAACTTGAAACGGAACCTCCTAATTCCATACAGATTTTGGCTATTTTTGTTTAGACTATCACGGCCTTTAATGAATCCTCTCTGAAATACCATCCGCACCAATTTTTTTGAGAATCATGTTTTTAGCTGGGGAACCACTGCTATATTCCTCTGAAAAGGTGTATAAGAAGTCTTTGTATAAGATCTTTGTCCGAGGTCGGGTTGAAGTGTGGTGTTTCAAAATTCTTCTATACATCGGGTTGCCAGTTGCACCCTAAACATTCAAAACATCGGACGAGGGTTCTGAATGACAAGAAACCTAGCGATATATCATTGATATTGATTGCTGTCTTCATAAAATTCAAACCAAAGCTACATTTCTATGGCTATTGTAATATTCCGCCATTGCGGACCCTTTTCCGAGATTGATTGCAGAGCGGGCTTAGAGGTGTGCATGAGTCGCACTCGAGCCGGCTCGAGTCGGCTTGGAGCTAAACTTGAGGAGCTCGAGTGGGCTTGCGAGTCCCGGGGCCGATATAGTTGTATTGAGGTTTCTTCTGGCACTAGGACTACAAATATAGCATATATAGAGTTTTATACTCCGTCTTTCATCCAGGGTCCAGGTGAGCTGCGGTAACTTCACGTGTTCTTCAATCGCTACAACCACGGGTGGCAACTGATTTACGCGAGCCTAGCACTACCTCACAAGCTTTGGATTCGAGCCAGCTTTCGCAGGCCAATGAAAGCCGACCCGGGCTCATGCACACCTCTAGGCGGGCTGTAGAGTACTCTACAACCATCCCGAGATTTGTGAAGGTTTGCGGAATATTTTCCGAAATGCGGAGCCCACTGTTCAGAGAATTCCCCATTTCGCAGAGAGTCGTTTGTAGGAACGACAAAAACAAATTGGCTACGAAGCACACTCTAATTTTTAGCTCGCATGACGTTGGTAAGGCACATTATTAGTAACCATGAGATCCAAAAATAGCATTCAAATCAGTTTGTAAACATCACTCATTAGTTTTGTCTATTGAAATGGTTCTGGCATCAATCCGGCAGAAATCAATAACAGCGTAAAAAGCGGGACGGGAGCTAGGGGCGGGACGTTAATGAGAATCCCTACTACCGACCCGAAATTTCGGGGGCGGAAGCTAAATAAAAGCGGTCTATCAAAGTTTTGATGCATTATCCAAGGCAACACGAAGATTGAAGGAAAAGAAAAGCCCCAACACAAGCTTTCATGGATACTAATAGCCGTCATGATACATACATCACTATGCTTTCCTCGCCTGTAACACTCACCACAGTAATTCTCCCGGTCTGCAGCAGACACGGGCTCGAGCAGATAATTGAATACAAGGAATAAAAAATGTAATGAGGGATTTCGATCGAGCACGGAATCCTGGTTGCAACCAGATATATGTTAGGTCGTGCAAGAAAACAGAGCAGCATGTATTGTACTTCGATTGTTGGCAAACAAATCTCAATCCAGATCGATCTCTATTGTATTATAATGCTCTCTTGCGCCAACGAAGTTCTATATTCGGTTCAGTTTCGGTAGAATTCCATAATCTTCATCATGAATTGATGGATCTTGTTATTTTGGGTGAGAATCATGAGGACATGTGGTTGCACGTAGACGGGAGAAATATCATTAACGGCGGGAACATACATATGCATGGGCACTATTGTAACGGAGAATCATGACTTTCGACAGGTGGGGTTGCATGTGCAGAATTTCAAGATATTATTGGAATTATGCCTGTCACTAGATCTATTGACGCAATTGTGATTCAATTTGCCGAAGATGCACCGAAGATACAGGGCATACTAAAAGTGTTTGGAAAAACTCCGTTGGGTTTCACTCACTATGTATACCGTATTTAAGTACTATCTCGTGAGCTCCAAAATGGTACTATACGAAGATCCGGTAAACTATTGAAAATGTTTACACTGTTACTATTCTTCCTTCTCCCTTTCCTCGCTACGGGGGCCCCCATATTCGGCCTCGTTGGCTCTCCCAATGCAGTCCTCCAACTCAACGGTTTCCACTTTATCTCTGGCGCTCCTAGCCACTATCTCCATGCAAACCATCACTGTGCTATAATGTCAACATCCTTCATTCAATGTGCCATATACGTGCCGGACTCTTCGCCCGCGCGGCTTGCCGGCATCGAATATATCATCACTGCCGACGCATTCGCCGAGCTTCCCGAGGATGAGAAAGCACTTTGGCATTCACATCGCTACGAGGTCATGTCAGGCTTATTGATTCAGCCGGGACTTCCAGATAATGTCGACGATGCTGTCATGGCCATTCTGGTAAATTCGTATGGAAAGACGTGGCATACATGGCGGTGGGATCAACGCCACAACTCCCTTCCATTGGGGATTCCAGAATTGGTGAGTGGGTATACAGGTACAGGCCAGCTTTCGGAGGCCACAGTGCGGAAGAGGGACAAAGAGTTTGGAGTAGACTCAAAGAAGGTTGCGCGAAGGAGGGCGAAGAACTTGGAGAAATCAGCAGAAAGCGTTCTTCCTGGCGCTGATTCGTGGAGAGATGGGTATGTGTTAAATTTGGGATTGACAAATTTTACTGGCATGACTATGTTCGTATGATCAAGATGTACTTGCATGCATACATTATGTACTTACTTTGCATGGGCTATCAACGTGTACGAGTTAACAGTTACGGGTCATGTATCATGTAGTCGCAAAACTCTGAAATATTGATGATCCACGGGCATCAGGTTTGTCCTACATAAAACTAGTTCAAGCTCTACTTAGTACTCGTACATTATGTATGTAGATAGGTACGAATCTAACCTTTATCCCTATATATATATGCAGCACTAGTAGGGAACCGACAGGAATAGTAGGTAAAATGTACTTAAGAGTACTTATATGATGTACATACTTGAACCTAAACTGACGAGCGTGAACGAGTATTTGTCCGGGAGAGACAAAATTGTTTCCTTATTCTTCTGGTTTTACTAAAAGCTAGCCAGCTTGGACTAGCATATATTTAAAGTTTTGTTACGTGGCTGGAATAGCTAAGTAGCTACATCATGAATGAGACGTTGGGTCTAAAATTCGAATTATTGATATTCGTGGTTTAGGTTTTCTTGGAGAGTATATACAAGTAGTCTGTCAGCCGTGTTCTTTCTTAGTGTGTACTCACGAATAAGTACACGTACTGCTGCTATTCTAGTCTTGGATGTATGTATCAAGTGTAGAATGACAAGTGCTACTACATACTTCTAGTACGAGTACTTAGTAGGGATTCTACAGTAGATCCACACTAGTATTACTGCCACGGCCTCGGTGTTATTAGATAGAACAGTCCATGGAAATTAGCCAACTCAAAACTACTTATACAAGTTTCGATTTTTTTATTAAATGTTATATGAAGTATTTTCTGTTCGAATGAAGGAATAAAATGTCTCACTTCCACCGCTCGAAAAAAGCTTAGCTTCTCGTGCCTCGGAGTCCACATTTTCTATATAGAGAACTGCGAAGCAGTTATCGATCCTGGAAGTGAGACAAAGATAAAACCAAAAACTCACAAAGTAACAGGAAGGTAGAATGCAGAATATCAAGGGTAGAACCTATTGAAATCTTCTTAGATGAAGATCATCCTCCTCTGGCGACTCCTCTTCATTATCCGAACCACCAATGACTTCATCTACAGCCTTTCTCCAATCATCAGATTCCTCCTCCTCCGTCTCTGGTTGCTGTCGCTGCCCAACCATGATGGGGTCTCCAAAATACGGAGCAGCAGGTGTTACTAGCCTCACCATTTCTTCACCTGGTTCATAACCGCCCACTGCACCTTCAGATATCAGAGGTACAAGATGTTGATATCCCAAAGGTGAAAGGACACTTTCTTCCGGACTCATCAGAGAATCTATGTGTAGAATTCTTTGTTGTGAAGGGGGATAATTTTCTTTCACAGGAGCGGTGATAGGAGGAACATGTAGATGTGGGAGCAGCGGGCGGACCGGACGTCGGTTTAATGGTGCTGATGCAAATATCTGTCGATCTGTGCTATCGATATCAGGCGAAAATACAGGGCTGTCAGCGTTGTCATCATCGTGGACTTCGTGGGCTAAAAATTCTGCTGAGCAGGAGCGCAAATGTTTCTTCTCCGCCTCACGCAAAAATTTGGCCTCAGTATTGCATTGTCCAAATGCATCCTTAATTTCCTGAGTCTTGCGACGATACCACTCATCATTTGTTTCACTATAGAAGGCGTCGTGAGTGCAATATTCTTTGTCATTACTACAATCTCCAGAATCAGAGGATGCTGAACTTGGGGAGCAGGCCAGCCATTCTGCATCCCAATCTTCGTCTTCTTCCATGTCGTTATCATTTTCATCCAAATGTGCCTTAGTATTTAGGACTTTATTGCTGACTGGCGAGGGTGAAGATGGTGCCCAGTAAGCTTTCCATTCATCCCAGCCGTCATAGTCGTATTCAGAGATACATTTTCGACAGAAGTGATGTGAGCAAGAGAGACAACGATTCAGAGCAGCACTGAAGCGATATTCGATGAGACACTTGTGACAGAACCATATCCAGGGGTACGGGGAGCGCGGAGGTGGACGAATCCAACGATGGTGATGTGGCTGAGAAGCGGAGTTAATGGTTAAGTGGAGAGGGCGTTTGCGGGGGAGATTCGGGAGTAAGGGCGCATTGCCAGTTGACATAGTCGCTTCAGATGGCCAACGTGGAGAAAGTGTCACCTAAATGTGGAATGCTGTCGAATGTGAATTTTGATATTGGGAGGTCAGTGGAGAAAGGTTTGGTATCTTGATTACAGGAAGTGTAGGTCCTAAGTTAAATAAAGATCCAACAAGGTAGGCATATCGAAGATTAGGAGCTTTATGGCTGAGGTCTCAATCACTAAGTTTCGTAATGGCGGATATCTTGAATTGAGATTGGTCAACACAATACCGATAGGTATGTGTATGTTCTTTGTTCTTGTTTCCTACCCACCATTTGAAACAGTGCCACAATTAACAATATTGTATAATCCACGTGCAGCATGCGTTAGTAAAAGCCTCTGACCGAATCACTAAATTTTATGTTTGTTGTACTGTGAATCTGATCGTAGAAAAAACTCATGCCTTGAGAGAGGGTTGAGGAGGTGTCAAATGAAGATCGGTTTAGTTGGAATACACCCGAATTTAGTAGACATATATTCGAGCCGGTGACCGAAAGCTTTCAAATCGTTGGGGTTGATGAATTTGCAGACTTTAGGATTGGACTTCGGACGTCCGGTGTTGAAGCAAGCGACTATGTGGAATGCAGCTGAACATATCGGAACAAGTTAACTAGAGAGCTTTATAAGCTGTGAATATGCCTCATGTTTATGTTTAGGAAGGTGTTGTTACTGTGGAACTTTTCCGCTGGATGAGCAGAGTATTATGACGATTCTGGGGGTTCTTTTTGTTCTTCGTGAGATTCTTCAAGAGAAAACCGGAGGCTCTTCATCAACCGACTGAATACCCGACCAACCCGATTGAGCCTAGCTCTCCAATCGCCCACTCCACTGCCCATCCATCATTCATTCGTCTCCCCTCCATCGCACTCATACTTACCACCACGCCCAAGTCTATCGCTCCCTCCGAAACCGCTTAATCGCATCCTCTTTCGAGAGCCTAGCTCCAGATACACTATTTATTCCTTGAATTCTCTTTTTCTCTTCTTACTGGTTACCGCGACTTCTCCTCCGCAGCCGACGCCAGCGACATACCCGACCCTCAGAAAGAGGGAGTCGTCTCAACCCTCATGGGCACTAAAGACGACAGTCGCCCTCACGGCGCCCGATGGGGCTTTCGCACACCGTCGCCTGACTTCGCGCGGCGAGCAGTATCACCAATATCGCCGCCTCAACCTCACCCGGCGGCCATCCTCTCGAACGGTACCTCTTACTCATACTACACCCCCTCGCCCTTCATACCAATGCACCATACACGAGGCATGGCTTCTCGATTATTTCAGAATACTCAACAGACTGCGCCTTCCTCGTCGCGAGACGGCGAGGCGCAATCGCACGCGTCGAACCAATACAACCCTTACAACCGCGAATGGCCCCAACAACAGCACGAGCAACCGCGATTACCACAAAACTATATTCCACATGACGGCGGCGATGCCTTGGATATACTGGCAAGCGTTGCAGTAGCAGTGCGCGAAAATAACCAAGAGAAGGAAGCGGCGCGTTCAAAATTACGGTCGCCTGCGCCGGTGCGGGTTCTCCCTGCCCCGACGCCTTTTACAACAGAATACAATCCATCGTATTATGGATATTCTGCTCCACCAGAGATAGGCCCTGCTTTGCCCCCTAAGACAGAGCTCCTACCAAATACCACCGAGCAATACCCCGCTCCGACGGTCGCATATCCGAGCACCGACAGCAATCTGTCTTCCCAACCCCCAAATCCTATTGGTAATGGAACACCTCGGCCTACTACTCCCCATACTTCACCGGCTCTACAAAAACCGGTGGATTCACCTAGTATAACGCCAAAACCTTCTCCGGAGATATCCCAACGCGACCCAGAGGGTGTTGTAAGCGCCGAAGAGACTAAACAAAGGTCACAGGAGACTTCAACACCTAGCGGTCCCGTCATAGCCGAAGCATTACCACTGCCACAACCAACAAGTGGGGTGCTCCGGGAAGTAAATACTCCCCCGGTCAAAAAGGAAGAGCAATCATCTCACATACCTCAACCTATTGAGGCTAGCCAAGATACATATGAGGCGATTCTACCTAATTCCCAGACAGATGAGCTTGTTGCAGTTCCTGTGCTGGGAGGAAAAGATGTCGCTACTTTTCCTGCTTCAGAGCCAAACCAGACTGTTGCTGCTCCTTCGATCAAGGTGAATTCAAATCCCGAAATTGTGGCAATATCACCAGGAACAGATAAGCATCCTTGGATCAACAATTCCCCGCTTGATGCATGCAGATCTACACCAGATGATCTTGAGGATATTCAGGAAAATACAATTACTGTTCGGCGGCCGGAGAATTACGCTCAACATAGTCACAACACTCTTTCTGTGCCTGCACCAGTCATCGATGTCGAAGAATCTGTCCATGGAACTATACAAAACTACGACAAGCCTGATGAGAGAACTGCATCGTTGCCGACACCTACACAGGAAGACCATGTGATTCAAGACACTGTTAACCTCTTAGATGCTATAAAAGTTCAGGCGGATGACTCCGGAGGCCATGACATAGCAAAGCTAACACCCGAAGCCGGTGATAATATGGATATAGATTCTCCCGAAGACTCCGAGACTGCTCAAGGTTTGTTTTGCTTATATTTATCATTAGAAGAAGTATTTTTAACAAGTAGAGCAGTTTTGGAAGAACACCCACAGAAGACAATAGTTGATTCTCTTGGCGATCCGGTTGATAATAGTAAGTCCGAGGAACAACTGTAAATACTTACTCTAACGATTTTCCAGCTGTTACCAATAACCAGAATATTGTGAACATAGAACTGGCGGAACGGCGAACAGTAGACATCTCAATTCCTGATGCAGTCGAATCACATAACGATTACGAATTCGAGAACCAAGGAGTAAAAATTTCATATCGATGCTCTCGTTTTTGTTACTAACATTTACTAGAACAAGATACTACCGACTCTCGGAGAAGTATCCGTAGATAAAGAACCTTCTGATGCACAAGCACCAAATGACACTATTGAATTAGCGGCCCCATTGAGTTTAACCCGTCCACAGCCAGAAGATAACGAGGAAGGTTGTCAAACTTGTGGTGTACCCTATTCACAAGACGACGGATACAAGGGGTCGTGGATTGGTTGTGATGGATGTAAGAAGTGGCACCACGCCCGTTGTGTGGAGTTGGATCAAATACAGGTCAACAAGATTGATAAGTTTTACTGTCAATTGTGTGAGCCTAAATTTGGAAAGTCGACATGTGAATACTCTACTCTATTTGGTTTCACCGATTATTCCAAACTTGCTAATCTGATACTTGGTAGTAAAACGAATGTCTAACCGAGCACATATTGCCATCGACTACAACGCCTTACACAACGGTTCGACGGTTCCTTTAAGAAATCCAGAAGATGCCAGGATTCACCCATATATCAATAAAATTCGGGATTCAACATGGAATTTTTCTCCGGAGAAATTCCCTAGGTTAAAGCCCGAGGCAGCCACGACAGAAAATATTGATAACATGCTTGGTGGGTGGAGTGAGCCATTCATTGTACCTGCACAGGACAACCTTACTCCATGGCATCGTATCAACGATTCTACGGATATTTCTGCGGTGTCGACCGACCAATCTACAGAGGATGAAGATGCAATGATGAAAGACGTTTTTACCACAACTCCTGACACAGAGCTTTTCATACCCACGCCACCATCTGTACCGGAAGATGGGACTCGCAAACTAGATGGATCACATATCTCACCTAAACTGCGCCGCACATCAGTAGATGAACATCGAGAGCGAGAAGGTGCGGATGCCTTGGATATGATTATACCTGCTGGATTGACCGTTCGAAAAGTGGGGGAGATGATTGGAATGACCCGACCCGTGGAAGTGATTGAAGTTCTCAGTCAAACATCTACAAAGGATGAAAAGTGGACTATGGAAAATCTTGTCAATTACTTTGAAAGTCCAGTGAGAGAAAAGATTTACAACTGTATCAGCTGTGAAGTATCGGACACGTCACTTGGAAAACAAATATCGCGTCCTAAATTAGTCAGAGAGTCGGATCTAGTTGACAGAGTATGGAGGGATCACCACCAGCTCAGAAAGCCAACCGTTGGGAAATATGTTTTGATGTCGGTGAAGGATTCGTTCACAGACTTCCACATTGACTTTGCGGGATCCTCGGTGTTCTACCACGTCTACGAGGGAGAAAAGATATTTCTGGTCATCCGACCTACGGAAAAGACTCTCAAAGCATACGAAGAATGGTCCAAAAATCCGGAAATGAATTCGATATGGTTTCCAAGTCTGGTTCCCGAGGCCGCTTGTTCCATCATGAAGTTAAAGAAAGGGGATACGTTATTTATTCCATCTGGGTGGATACATGCAGTACACACCCCCGTCGACACACTGGTTATTGGCGGAAATTTCTTGACCAAAAATCAATATGCAAAACAGTTCAAAGTATACCACATTGAAGTGGCTACTGGAGTGAAACTCAGCCAGAGATATCCAAGGTTCTCGACATTGATGTGGCACTGTTTGTGGGACTATTGCCAAAATGATCCTATTCCAAAGCAAGTCGACGATGCCCTTCAAAAAGGGCATATAGTCAAACGAAAGAACAAATTTAAGCCACAGAAGAAGGCTCGAACTTATACGACACAAGAGTTGGAAGGGCTCCCGGATCTATTGAAATACCTCCATAGACATACCATGATAGTTTTGGGACACATAACGACCCAAAACAGTCCCGGCTCGCCGAAGATCTCTCAAAAGTCAATAGATTCAATCCGGAGGGCCATGCCAGAGCCCATTAATAAAGACCCTTTGCGCTACATCAAAGCTTTTGCACGTTGGTGCACATGGAAGCGGGCATGTGCCAACATTGTTCCTGATGGAGAAAAAATCCCTGACTGGGCTCACGACGACCAACTCTTGCCAGATTTACCAGGAGTTGTAGCTCAATCGGCCTCAAAAAAGAAGTATAAGCAAGCTGAGGATGAAGCAAGAAAGAATGAACAACCGAGGCGCACTGGACTTAGGGATCGAAGCAAGAACTCGATCTCGCCTGAAGAAGATCCGCCTTTGTTCCCACCGCCCAAGACCCCGGCTAAGCCACGAAAACGGAGACCGGAGACCGAGCTAAAAAAAGTGAAGGTACCCCCACCATTTACTGAACGACTAGTGAGTGCCTCCGAATATAAACCTGTGGAAACCTTGATGTTCCAATTGGAGGATGGTGAACGTATCACTCTTCACGATGGGTGCATATATGTCAAGAAAAACTCCAACCTTGGCCCCCCTCGAGCTGGTTGCCAAAACTGCCGTCAAAAGAAAACTGGCTGTAAGCACAAAGACGAAATCGCCGAGATTTTGAAGGGAACATGGACAGACCCTTCAAAGAAACACGAAGCAGCGGAAGAGGAAGATGCTGACAAGGGCGGTGATGATCAGGAAAAGCTAGCTATGGAGGAAGAATCGGTTGTGAATGAAGTCTTTGCGGAGGAGCCTGAGAAGGATGAGTATGCCATTGCATCTGATTCCGAGGAGGAGGAATATATTCCTCTTTCCAAGAGGCGAAGAACTTCATCAGTCCTCATGCATCGCAAATCTTCAACTCCAGTGGCGAATGGTACTAGTTCAACATCGGGGCCACCTATTGGCTACAAGGGTCGAAAGCCATCGTGCAATGATTGCAAGGCTCTCAAGGTATAGATTATCCCAGACATTTTTTCAATATTTCTAACAAATGATAGAAAAAATGCTTGCATCAAGATACCTGGAAACTCGTTCAAGATAAGCAGGTTGCCTTGAAAAACAAAAAAGCTGCAAAACAGCATCAAAAAGCCCACCGACGGGAAGCAAAAGAGGCGAGGAGAAAGGCGAGCATACAAAGGCAGTCTGAGCTAGGAATGGTCATCAATCAACCCACCCAATCTAGTGCCGTCGCATCACTTGTTGAGGTTGTTATTATGAAACACCCACAGTCATCTTCACCAAAAAAGGAGACCGCAGCTGAATATCCAGATGAGCTCGATCTTGGACTTGACACGTCTATTCTCAATGAAGCGCCAGCATATCAGTCCCGGGTCCATACAAAAACACCGGAGGATCCGAGCATCATGGCTCCGCCTATGGACTTTGACCTTCCAGCCACCCCACCTAGGCCTACTACAAAAGCTAATGGGACCAATGGTACACCCGCCGGAGGTAGAACAGCTATGGCGCAGGAGCAGGTAGAATATCTACATCATCATCGTAAACCGAAGGACAAAAAAACAAAATTTGTCTACACATCGTCTACGAAGAGCATAAAGCGTAAGGCCGAAGCCGAGAGTCCAGAGGCGTCTACGGCGAAGAAGCCATGTACCCCGCCACCGCCTGTTGCTTTGTCTCCTCCCACTCCTGTTGCTATAGAGGAGGATAGCGAGGAGTTTCGTATGGCAGCCAGACAAGCTGCGCTCGGACTGCGCTCCACCCGCCGCCGCAGCTAGGCCATTATACAATGGGATGAACCAACACACACGGAGTTTTTCTTTTTCTCTTTTGTTTCTTGGAGTTGGACTGCTTAGGGATTGTAATATACGGAGTTGCAATGTTTGTGTATGGGTTTTTTGTTGGCTTATCTATTTCCTTATCCCATATCCATTCTTCTTACAGACTCAACTCAAACTATCCTACCACTTACAAATCTTTTTACCTAGCATCAATACTCCCTGTCTCTCACCACTATTGAATGTGTCTTGTGTCATTTTTGGTTTTGTGTCTTTTTTGTCGGTGTTTAAACTGGCGGGGGCTGGCTTCTGGTGGAGTTATTACTTGTGCTGCGTGCAAAAACGAATGTCATTTGGGAAACAAATTTGGGAATCTGTTTTTCTGCTGATATTAATAAGGGAGCGTTGGTTTGTTGTCTTTTGTTGCTTAATCTTTTCACATTCAAGCAAGTACGTAACTTAATTTGCTTTTGGAGTAATACTGGTTTTCTTTTTTGAATCTTCTAAATGCGCTCATTTCTTCCTTATGTTTTCTAACCTGTTACTATGTACTTACCTGATGTTCATTTGCAATGCGTTGGCCATGTGCACATATGATAATCAAACGGTAGTGAATGCTGGCAGCTTCGTTGTCAATATACTGCGCAAGCATGTTGCGTATTTTGAGTTTGTTTGATGGAGATAGTCGGAAATGTGTTTTGAGAGATGTTTTTCGAAGCTTTCATATATATTTCAAATGAAATACTATTTGATGATGCTATATCTTTATATTAGACGAGCACTTAGGCATATTAGTGTCCGTATTTATGTACAACCTCTACATAAAATTAAGCTTACTTGCTACTCAGCTTCTATCTCTACTTGCTTACTTACTTAAACTATTCATGCATTGAGTTCCTGCAAACTCGATCTTACATGGATGAATTTACTTTGCAATCAATGCCACATAGAATTTACAATAACCGCATCGGTCATTGAGATATCAGCGCTAGGAATAATGGGGATCGAGATCATACAGTAACCCCCTCGGTAAGTTAAGGGTGCCAAACTTACATGTACGAGTAGATTGTTCTTTAACGCTGGCGGTTATTCGCCAAATATAATCTTGTACATACCTGCTTAAAGTTTAACTTGCACAGCTCCAATTTGATACTTCTGTCCAAACTACAGGCACATATCAACAAACATACAAAAATCTTATGGATTGAATGTTGTAATAAATTATGTAAATATCCTAAGCAATATAACTGCTTGAGAGGGAAAAATATAAAAACATGAAGGGAGGTATGGACCTAATATAAATAGGCCGGTAGCTCAGGGCATCAAAAAACATGGCTATATTACACTAAATTACAATATGTTGTACGTATCACAAAGGATGTCACTACACTACTCGTGCCAAGGTTAAATGTCTGAAGTCCCGGGCTTCGCAAGCTCGGTCCCAAAATCATAAGCTGTCGTATGAAGTACATGTAAATAAGGCAATCATATGATCCTACTCTAATGCTCCCAGATGAATCCTTCTCGCATGGTCTACCGGATTTTTAGCCCGAACACACGCATTCGGCAACACAGTAGCCGTGGCACTGGTGCATAAATGTGTTTCAAGGAAGTTGAAGGGAGGTCGTTTTTGCCCTGTGGAACCATGATATCTCACGCTTAAGCGCCCAACTCCAAATCTTAAGATTACTCCACCGTGTTGCTTCAAAAGGCCATGGGGCCCGGGTTTGGTTGACTTGATTCTCATCTTTCTTGCTTCCCATCATTCATTGTAACTGCGTTACTCATTCTGTTCAACGCGTCGTACATTCTTTTATCTTGGACCCACCGTTTCAGCCTGCGTATATACATCTTATACATAGCTAGTAGTTTTCTAGATTTCTTCTCTTTATCTCGTACCGATCCAAATCAAAAGCACCAAAATGAAGGTTATTGTAGTTGGTCCCAC
Organism: Geopyxis carbonaria; assembly: GCA_024516215.1. Lineage (NCBI taxonomy): Eukaryota > Fungi > Ascomycota > Pezizomycetes > Pezizales > Tarzettaceae > Geopyxis > Geopyxis carbonaria. The sequence continues at coordinate 639,913 of JAJJXG010000016.1, read as the reverse complement.
TGGATTTATTGGATCCAGTGTACTCCGTAAGTGTCTACTAAATCCTCGTATAACAACTGTTATTGCCGTAACACGCAGACAGTTGCCAGATGAGTTGGGTGGAAGAAAACTTCGCCAGGTCATCGTGAGAGAAGAGCAAGATTGGCTAGAGTGGCGAGACGAGAGGAATTTAAAGGAATTTGAGGATGCCTCAGCTTGCATCTGGTCCGTAATTCTTCATTCATATTCAATCACTGAATAAAGCACTGAGGGGTATAACTTAGGTGTATTGGTGGTCGTCCGAAAAACTTTGCAAGTCCAGATGAATTCGTGCAAGTTACATACACGTACGCGATGTCATTTATCAGCGCTCTTTTGCAAACGAACCTTGCGCAAAGGTTCAGATTTTGTTATATTTCATCCTGGGGTGCCGATTTGACAGAGAAAAAGTTTCGAGTTTTCGATAAGAGAAACGCATATTTAAAGGGACGAACAGAAAAGGCCTTATTTGGTCTTACAAGAGAAGCTACCACAGAGCAAGGTTGGGAGTTGTATACTTTTAGGCCTGGGACGGTTCTAGACAACCAAGGTCAGATAACTAGAAATGGGTTTAAAGGAGTTTTCGGAAGTGTTGTCCCATCAATCGGCATCAGCGTTTTAGCAGCAGCTATTTTGGATGTCAGTGAATGTGTTTCTCAGCTTGAATAAGACTGATTTCCCTTTTAGGTTTCCTTGCGAGGATACGGAGATGATGGTCTCAGTGTATTCTTTGAAAATAAAGAAATAATCGGAAAAGGCGAGGAAGCCCAGCTTCTGGAGGCCGAGGAAATAAAGATTTTCGAGGAGCAATGCAGACGTCTTAAGGAAGACAAGGGACGATGGGGATGAGATTTAAGGGGTGCGTAATGTTAGGTTATAGAGCACATCATACATTACTTTGTATTGGGTGCGCGCATTGAGGAAATCTAGCATGTTGCATGGCTAGTATGGGTTTGTCTACTATGCAGCCGTAACGACCTTTTGTGTGTACTACCCTTCGGTTTACCTTGAGAATCGATTCATCCGGTCACACGGAAAGACAGGCTAAGTTGAGAAGCATGAATGTGTGGAGTTCTGTTTAGAACTGCAATTGATTTTCTTTTGGCGGTAAACCGAGTGATTGATAGTGTCAATTCAACTATGTTCAATATTATGATTTAATTGAGTTCCAAAGTACTTAATACCTCTTTCAAACCACATCATAGCTTTGTCTAGTAGCAGTTGCTTATATTGAAGCATTCGGTTTCATGGTCCCAAAAATTACTTTTCACATGATGCATTCTTCCTTGCTGGTGTTTCTTTGTTTTCTCTGCTATGTTCTTTCAGCTCACTGTTCAATAATTACAAGCTCTACGGTTACGGGGCCTATTCATCAACCCACTCAACTCGTTCTAAATGGTGGGAAACAAACGCACCATCAAGAAACTCTCCAAAAACTTCATGAGATTGGGTTAAATGAGAAACAGGTTGATGGTTTGGTTTCTCTATTTTCGCCTGATGAAGTGGAGACTATCATTCCTAAATTTAATGCATGGTTGGAAGAGTCTAAAACAAAGGACAGACGCGGGATATACTTACTTCCCGAAGGCTCTGAGTTTGAAGACTCTGAGCTCGAGGAGATGATTTCAGGAATCCATGGAATGAAAACTGAGTTCGTGAATCCTGCCGAATATAAAACTTACCTACGAGCTGGTCTTCCAGTTCCTACAATTATCACACCCACTCCTTACGTCACGGTTTTTCCAAAGTTTGGTATGGTGAAACGAGAGGAGAATTTGACAATAAAACCTTTAGCAATTCAAACGTCCACAGCAACTTTTGTGGTAAAGCCCCTAAAGACTCCAGAAGTTACTGGCACTCCATTGGAACAAGACTCCGAAGGTCGTGTTATTCATCGCATGGCGTTAAAGAAGCGAGATTTCGGACAAAAAGAGGTGCCACTAAACAAGAACTCTGAACATGAGAGTCCTTTAAGTATTCACAAAAATACCAAACGAGATGACCTAAAGTTGGATGAGACGGTAACACATGTTTGGACTATCACTTTGTCAGATATGGACAGCCCCACAGGTACATTATGCATTATTTATAGACTAAAATTACCATATAAAACGTTAACAAATGTATAGCTTCGAAGAGGCAGACTGTTCCGGTACCTACTAGGCTTCAACAAGATTCTAAAGGTCGTATATTCGTCAAACGCCAAGAACCTGTACTATCCGAAAAATATGACGAAGAAAATCCTGAAGTGATTTTTGAGGAAGAGATTGACACAATGAGCTACATTATGAATTTTCAGGATTGGATAAAAGGACTGAAGACAGAATTCGAAAATCCACACAAAACATCCAGTGTGACATCAACAACAGCAAGTACTATTAGTTTTGACAACATCGAGGAGTCTGAATCTGCACTTCCTTCCTCGACTGAATCCCCCAGTCAAGCTGAAAGTGAATTTACCAAGAATTTACCTTACCATCTCTTATGGAATAGCGAGGGGCATGTTTCAGATTCGGAGATATCTGACCCTATGCAGGTATAACAGGACTATACAAATTAACATGATCATCCCACTGATGTTGAATTAGAACTGTCCTGACTATTATATTGACCAAGATCAAAATCTGTTAAGGAGACATGGAACCACCAAAAATACTCCACACGAAATAATGTTTAAATGTCCCGAGTTTGAAGATGGTACTATTGCAGTATTTTGTGGATGCAACTGTCATGATCCAAGAGAAGCTTTTTGCGATAAAAAATCTGGACACATAAAACGGCATTCAGACTTGACCGAGGTCGACAATACTGTCCTTATAGGGGATGCCACTTATGTCCACATAGTCTCCGCTTCCCCCCCTCAAACATTAGTTCTAGGAGATGTCACATATGTCCAAAATACCACTCCTACCCCCATGATGGTAGTAATTCCACCTGAAGATGATATTCCTATGTTCAACTACCCCTGTCCTACTACAGCGATTGGGGAAATTCCAACGAAAGATGATATTCCTATGTTTAATGGTTGCGAGATACAAATGGAAAATCCATTCGACGATTCGTGCAACATTAACCATGACATAGCAAACGCAGAAGCCAATCGCTTAGAGAAAATTAAGACCACTCACACGTTAGATATTTCTGCTAAAAGTAGTGGCATAATTACACCAGTCAACCGTGGAGTAAGAGTTCATTCTAAATAACGTATATAAGCATACAATATACTAACCTTGTATTTAGGTTGAGCAAGTCGGTAATATTGGCAAGTCTAATAATAAAAAGCATGTCGCCGATGGGATGGAAAAAGAATCACTAGTGAATTCCATGCGGAACATCCTCGAGTTTAACTACGACGATGTTCATCGGGACATACACGAGATTTAACAGTCTCAAGTATTAACTATGATTTTTTTACTAAAGCACTGGTCCTACATGCATTATAACCTGTTAGGTACTCACTAGTTGCATAACTTATGATCATGAAGTAGTTATAGATATTGGAATTGGGCTTAGTACTGTTATCAATTGATGTCTTTGTTACTAGTAAAGTCAAATACTTGGGCTTGCTCAAGATTTTCTAGTTGCCTAAGCTTTTAATACATGTCTTTGACAAGCTTTATCATTGTGATGTCACCGTGGTGGTATTTATTGTAACTAAACCTTTGATGATTTATTTGACAGGGTAACGCCAGCTATGATGTTAACCTGAATTACAAGGACAGCGAACGAGAACACATCACTAAATTGTGCTCTTCACCGTAGCAGCAGCAACTCGAACTATCACTTTAAGAGGCAGCCTAGCCTGTCATTGAGAAATACTAAGCTTACGCAAAGAATTATATTGAGTCGATTGCTTCAAAGGGAGGTGTAATATCATTCTACCCCTAATCCGCCATCACCATCGGGAGTAGTTACATACCATACGATGGCGCAATTCTTCCAACCGCCGCCACAGAATACAGGCTACGGTGGTTCTCCAGCCTCATCGCAAAATTTACAGTTTTATCCTTCTTCATATACATCAGGGGCGCCAGTGAGTGGGCACACCACACCTTCACAAGGCTATGGGGGATTCGGTGGAATGGGAACAATGGGAACAACTTCTGGGATGAATACTGGTGGTGGTGGTGCGGAGCGAGGAGGACTAACTATGGGCTGGCTTGCAGCATTTGGAACGGGCGGATATGACGATGAGGCTCCATTACTTGAAGAGCTGGGTGTGAACTTTGGACATATCAAGGGCAAAGTAAGATAACCCGTTTCGAACTCTGCTGAAGTTTATGCTGATGAGTGCTTCCCCGAAGACTCTTGCTGTCCTTAATCCATTACAAACCGTCGATCAACACATGATGGATGATAGTGATGTTGCCGGGCCAATTATCTTTTGTCTCATGTTTGGAACGTTTCTATTACTCTCCGGCAAGGTGCACTTTGGCTACATATATGGTGTCGCATTGTTGGGCTCCGTGACCCTTCACCTATTACTTAATCTCATGTCGCCACCAACACACTCGCTTAATTACATCCGCTCCGCAAGCGTGCTCGGTTACTGTCTTTTGCCCTTGGTGTTTACGTCATGGGTAGGCGTTGTATTTCCTTTGGACGGAATGGTCGGGTACATTTTGTCCGCACTCGCTATTGCATGGAGCACATACGCAGCCAGTAACATGTTTGTGGGAGTGCTGAGAGTTAGAGAAATGCGGTGGTTGGTTGCATACCCGTTAGCACTGTTTTACAGTGTTTTCGGAATTATGAGCATATTCAGCAGCAAAGCCAGTGTAAATGCTCTAGGGAAGCTGTAAGATTGTGTATGGTAAAACGGCCTGAGTTGATGATCTGCTTCTGGATTGATAGACTTGATATTATGTTGTCAAAGAGCGAGCTTTTTTTGTTTTACTTTTTCTGCGGTCTTATGCTGGGGCGTACGGAAAGAATCGATTGATGGAGAATGTATTTTTGGAAAAAATCGATAGTTGTATATAATATGTAGTAAAAACTTCAGGGGGCTTCGTGGCATGTCCACATAGATATCACGCTGTATTGTGCGATTACCAAGTCTTGAATGCTGATAGAGTTTATTAATGAAAATCGCCCTGAACTCTATGTACCATTTGAACAAAACAGCATTAGACTAGATTCAACATCTACTTCTTTGATCAACACTTCTCTTCACCTAGTTTTTAATCAACCAAGCATGGTAGGAAAACCAACCTTGTCACATTTGCTAAATTAGAACCGGTGTTGACCTTGCCGTCATTCACCTATTTTAAATAGCTTAGTCCAACGATAGACCATGGATAATTCCCATAGATCCCTCTTTATCTGTAGTATGTAGAAGAGGAAAAAAGAGTTGGCCCTAACCCTGCTGAAACTGCTACAAAATTGGATTGTGTAGCGACTCAGGAATCAACCTTGTTTCGCTAACCTACAGATTTTTTCCGGGTGTATGAAAAGACATAAGATAATAACTCATACAGAGAGAAAAATATATGGCGGGTTAACCTGCCTCTAAGTGAAAGTCAACCCGAAAGACACGGAAGGACTGTAGGTTGCACCGTATCCACCTACCTCTAAGTGTTAGATCAAAACATCCCGTCTCCGATACGGATGTATCATCATCACCACAGACTCCACCTACCTCTAAGTGTTAGACCCATCCAAAGAAACGACTCAGTGAAAACTTTTCGTTGGTTTACTCAAAACAGTATGGATTTTGAATATTGTTCCATAGAATCCCGCACAAACAACAGGTTCAAACCGGTGTGAATAGCTCATGATGATATTTATACACACTGTGAGCAGTATCGCAACCTGTATATCCGAAGTTGAGCTTTACACCTGTAATGCTCATGTTCAGAAGTTGGGCCCTTGTTCCAGCTATAGTGCCCGAGGCGTGCCGCACCCTGCAGAAGCACCAAGCTTTCCAATTAAAACTGCCCCTCTAGATCATCTACGATGCAGATGTAGTACAATACCTACGATGCATGTCCATGTAATCTGATAGTGCCTGTCCAGTAGGTGGGGTATCGAGGGGTAGAGGCGGCGACCTCCGTGTGAGCCCGGTCCTTACGTAAAACAAGGCTTTACCTATTGTGAATTCACATGACCTACTTATTGGTATTTCGGACGTGGGATGCACGCCGCATCATGTACCTTACCCAACGGACTCTTGGAGAAGCTCTAGTCGCTGCTGGTATTGGCTAGCAAAAGATAAAAGACGGCCGGATCCGCCTTCTGCTGGTTCACTTCAGCTCATCTCATTATTGCGGCTATACGCTATTACTGAAACAGAGATCCTATCAGTTGACATCACAAAAATAAGCTCAAATCCAGAGCTCTGCTTACGCCGTTGCTATCCGACTTCGATTGCCCCACCGCCTTTCTTATTTATACCTGACGCCCTCCTAATCTATACTTAATTCTTTTCAGTATCTCAAGACAACCATCATGTCAATAATTACCCCCAAGTTTTTACCTTCTGCGGACCAACTCGGCGTTATAGCTGTCGGTTTCTCCGGTGGCCAGGTACAGCTTTCAAACACTTTTATTCGAAGGCATGTTGACTAAAATTGTGGGTATTAGGGTAAAGCTGGTGTCGATGCAGCTCCACAGGCTCTTATAGATGCTGGACTCTTAAAGCAACTTCGCGGGGACCTTGGATATACTATCCATCATGACGAGAAGGTACACTCATACAAGGAGTATATACCAGAATCAGACCCGCCATTACATGTAGCAGGTGCAGAAATGCCAATGCTAAACCCAATCACTGTCTCAAACGCAACCAAAGCTTTATCTGAACAAGTTTACGCACAGGCCAAAGAGGGACGACTTGTTTTGACTCTTGGCGGAGATCATTCAATTGCCGTTGGCACTATATCTGGTGTTACCAAAGCTGTTCGCGAGCGTACTGGGAAATCGCCTGCTATTATCTGGGTTGACGCCCACGCCGATATCAACACTCCCCAGGGATCAGGTTCTGGAAATATCCATGGAATGCCAGTTGCATTTTTGGCAGGTCTTGCAAACCCCCCGGAAGAGAATAAGGATGTTTTCGGATGGTTGGATGACAGCCATAAGATTGACGTAAAGAAACTGGTGTACATTGGACTCAGAGATGTCGATAAAGCCGAGAAGAAAATATTGAGGGACAACAAAATCAAAGCATTCAGCATGCATGATGTTGACAAGCATGGCATCGGTAAAATAATGGAGAGAGCACTCGAGTATGTTGGAGACTCCCCAATCCATTTAAGTTTCGATGTGGACGCATTGGATCCCATGTGGGCACCCAGCACTGGAACACCAGTACGTGGCGGATTAACCCTACGTGAAGGTGATTTCATTTGCGAGTGTGTCCATGAGACCGGAAACCTTGTTGCTATGGACCTGGTGAGTCAATTTTTACTCGGGTTTCATCGAGCTTCTGCTAATACCGATGTTATTTACAGGTTGAAGTAAACCCTCATCTTGGCCCAGAGGATATCACAATTCAGGGTCTAGGTGCTCAGGAAACTATACGTGCAGGTTGTAGTTTGGTTAGATGTGCTCTCGGAGAGAGTTTATTGTAAGAAAATGTGCACGGTTTTGGTTTATTACAATAAGTGCATTTGAATTGTCTCTCTTCCAGACTCGATAACCGCTTCGCGATTCTCTATGAGGCCTTTTTCGAGAGGCTGGAAGTGAGACAACATTTTGAAGGCGTCATGCATGAAGAACACATTGATAAAAATGGTGATTCAAATGCGGTGTTTTGGTCTTGTTTAAATTCGATTTTAAATATTGCTATTAGAAATATGATAGGTGCCGGTACTAGGCACGTCATAGTATTATTCAAGTGCTCGTAAATCTACCTACATGTTTAAAATAGCGCCTTGGCCGTGGAAGAGAAATACTTAGCTTTGCCCTAAGTTCTCACTCGTATAGTGTCTATATATAATGTTGTTGTGAAGAAAATAACTCTGATTCAAAGTACAGTCATTACCATCAATAGAAGCTGCAAAGTGTTAAGATGTATATAGTATGATGTAAGTATCAAGCAGATATACTTATCATGGACATACATTGTACTAAAATCTAGAGCAGATACACGTAACGGCCGTTACATAAGTAAGTACATACACGTGTATCCGTAAGGGCTGAGCTGGGCTTGGTGACACGGTGGGGGGGACTAAGGCTGTTACACAAGCCACTGGCACGTGATCTGAGATCTGACCTTTGCTGAGTCGTCAATCGTGGAGCCGCTCAGCAACAGCGCGAATATTCAAAACAACGCGGGATACTCCTAAGGCGTTTGTATGGTGACCCTTTACTCTAATATTCTCCTCCCGCAACCTCTCCTCCAAAATACCCACCGGTGAACAACAACATGAATACCGGCTTCGGCGTGCTTGCGGAATCGCAAATCGCAGGATCGAAAGTCGAACTTGTCGGCGACCGCGATCCTGTGGAGGCGGAGGTAGAGGTAAGTTGTTGCACTAACCAACTTAACCATTAACCTAAACTTCTCTCTAGAATATCGGGTTCCTTGCATTAGGCGGTGATACGAAAGTCAAAGTCCTGGAGGGATACACATTGGATAACTTGCCGCAGTCAAGTGCTTCACTACTTAACATTGCAAACAAGCGTGGATTATACGTAGCAGCAGGTCCCTCGAGTAAGCAAATTAAAGTAACATCCAAAAGAAACATGCTAAAAATGTGTAGGTTTTGCTATTGGTTCGACAGCTGGGTTAAGAGAAGCATGTAGGACGGGAGCAGAGTACAAACCAGAGCTTTCCGTGCCCTCACCAATAAACATATCACATGTCGTTTTCAATTCAGACGAGTCGTACCTCATTCTCGGAGGTACTCAAGGTGGATTGGCGATGTACTCTATCGAAGCGCTCTCGGGAAGCGGAGAAACAAAAGCAACGTTCGAGGTTGGGACAGACGGGCAAGGGTTAAGAGAGGTGAAGCCAAATCCAGTTGCACCAAATTTGATAGCAATAATCACTTTCAATGGAGAATTACGGATGCTGGATCTTGAAACTAGGGAATTCATAAAAAGGTCCGATGGAACTGTCGTACTGAAACCAGGAGTTGGAACTATGACCTGGAGCAAACTTGGAAAGCAGCTTGTCTGTGGTATGAGCGATGGAACTGGATGGCAAATGACACCTACCGGGGAGGTTAAATGCATGCTTCCAGCTCCTCCAACAGTGGACAATCATTTCATGTCGACAATAGTCTGGCTGGAAAATACCCTTTTCCTTACAGTTCATACCCCGGTACCGTCAGACTCTGACAACTCCAAAGATTCAGTGTTCCATATGCTTGAACGAGAGCGTGATAGTGTGTCTTTCACATACAGCAAATTGGCAGATCCAGCACCACCATATGGTATGGAGGGTCGTAATCCTCCATATTACTTTCATGTTCAATTAAGAGATTACGAGCCTAGTTTAAGTGACCTTTTGATATTTTCAGGAACATGTGCAATTGATATAGGGCTGGTTGGTCGTTTCATGACAACTGCAGGAAAGGATCGAAATATTGAGGCGAACAAGTTTACAACAATCATTCCAACAGAAGACTTCCGCCGAGCGAGTATGCCGCTAGGGAATTCCATGACGGATACGTCACCAATAGGGATGGCACTCGATCTAAGCAGTAAGGACAATGTGAAATGTCCTGTGGGTGGAGAGGAAATTGAGCAATCGCCGGGACCCCTACCGATTCTTATGATACTGAACCATGAGGGAAATCTGAAAGCCTGGAACGTGATATACAACGATGCTATGGAAGCAGGAAAAAAGTATCCTGGAATGGCTATGTATTCTTCAGAACAACTAAAACAAGCACAACCAACGCTACAAACAACCCAACCTTCGGCGAACTCTTCGGTGGGTACATCATCAACTTGGGCATCACCGGCGACAAGTGCTCCAGCAGCACCAGCTTTTGGAAAGCCTACATTTGGAACTTCGCCTGCTCTCGGTAGTGGAGCTTCACCCTTTGCTCCCCCAAAGCTAACCGGTTCCTTGTTTGGTGGTGCACCATCGGCTCAGGCAAATAATACACCATCGTTTGGGACCTCATCTTTTGGAACTGCACCGCCTGCGAAGTCGGCTTTTGGAGAAGCAACGGCTCTTGGGGGTGGATCCGCCACTCCATTTGAAAAGCCTGCATTCGGGGCCCCGGCAACTCTTAGTAGCCCTGTTGCGTTTGGAAGGCCTTCGTTTGGAGCAACATCTTCTCTCGGCGGAGGAAGTGCACCACCAGCCTTTGGTGAGGCATCCAAGTTGGGCGGAGTCGCATTTGGCAAAACATCTGCGTTTGGCACTCCTGCTACGGCGGTGCCGAATGCAAGCGCATTTAGTAGTGGGAATACGAGTAGCGGTTTTGGTGCTTATGCTAACAAAGGCGGATTTGCGGCCGCAGCAGCAACTTCAGGTGCCCAGCAAGGGGGCAGTGTCTTTGGTGCTGGCGGTGCTTTTGGAGGAAATAGTGGACAATCACCCTTTGCGCCTAGAAGTAACATCACATCTTCACCCTTCACTCCCAAAGCTGATAGTGGAACATCACCATCGCCTTTCGCCCCAAGGCCTGAAAGTTCATCATCACCGTTTGCACCTAGGCCCGAGAGTGGAGCATCGCCATTTTCAGAAAACCCCTTCAATAATGAATCGCCCTTCACATCTAAATCCACTAGTGGAGAATCACCATTCAGCTCTAAAATCGGGGCATCACCATTTTCATCTGTCCAGGCCGGTACTGCAGTGTCACCCTTTGCATCTAAGGCACCATCTGCATCTGCATCGCCGTTCGGATCTGGCGCGAAATTTGGGTCTAACCCAGCTGACAATCCCTTTGGACCCAGCACTGGAAGTTCAGCACCATCACACTTGGGGCCTAAATCACCGTTCGCACAGACATCTATATCACCGTTCGGATCTCCTGGGGCATTTGGATCGAAACAAGCTGAGAGTTCGTTTCACGGCAGGGCCAACCCCTTTGAAACACCGAATAAACCAGCAGCGGCAAATCCTTTCGGAGCTAGCTTTGCACGCGGATTGGATTCTCCTACAACTAGCGTAACACCTCAGGTTCTCGGACTTCCTAGCTCTCCGTCGAGTACTCCTCCAGAAAGTCCGGCGTCTGAAGAGGAGGCGCCACTTCCGCCCGATTTCTCATCACTGTCGGTAGGACCAAACACTGCAGCTGTAGAGAATGCGCCAACAGACGCGCCACTGCCACTGCCTTCAGACTTCTCATCTCTGTCTGTTCAGAATGAACCGGAGCCTGGCCTACCCCCTGTTCCTACTCCGAATGTGGAGAACGAAGGCGAAGATGGGGACAACGAAGACGATGAAGTAGATGTGATCGAAAAGGAGTCAGAGGACGATGAGCCGGAGCCGGAGTCGGAGTCGGACGCCGACAATGAAGGAGAAAACGTTGAAGATAGTTTGCCCAAGCAGACGCCAGCTCCAAGTTTCAGCTATAATCCTAAACCCAAACAGACAACCCCTTCAAACAAAAGTGGTTCAAACATTTTTGGTCAAAGTACTACCTTCAGTAACACAATCGGTCCCGATGGTGTCTCTAAAAGCTCCCCGTTCTCTAGTTTTTTTAATAAAGTGCCTGCTGAGGATAGCGATGACGATGACGATGAAGAAGATGAGGATGACGATGAGCTGGAAGTAGTGAGTAGCAGAAATACTCGCCCTCCTCCAAAGTCAAAGCAACACCAGCAGCCTAGGAAAAGCAGCATGCTTGACAGGACAAAGATGGGCAGCAGATCAGCCAACACTCATCTTCCGTCTATCAAACATGGATCACATCAGTCTTTCATAAAGCAAGAGGAGAAAGCTAACCCATTATCGGTACCCGCTGTCGGTACGCTTTTTGGCAAACCTTCGAACGCTCTCGAAGCTCCCATAAGCTTTGAAGCACCGTTGAGAGGGATCAAACAAGAAGAGAAGAAAAGCGAAAGCCTTTTCAACCAGTCGAACAGCACCTCTAGTGCTCCTATTAGCTTTAAAGCCCCATTGGCAGGTAAAACAAGTGGGAGCCTTTTTAGTAATAGTAAGGCTGAACCAGCTCGGATAGGAATGTTTTCGCCTACAGCAACACCTTCTAGCGGACGTCCGTCGATTCTTAACAAGTCCCTGCAACCTGAACCCGAAGAAAAACTCTCACCTTCGGCAGGGCGACGGACCCCCATTCCACCGACGTCAGTAGAGGATGATCGAAAAAGTGTTGTAGACTTCGATAAAGAATACGATGACTATGAGGATGAAAAGATTCGCGAGCAACTTATGAAGGGAGATGTTAAGCCAATAGGATTTTTACCCCCGATCAGGAAAATGGTTGATGTTGAAGTTCCAAGTGTAAGTTATATTGCATCAGAAACCACTTTAACTAATATTGTATCAATAGGACTTTAATGAAGTTTTTGATTCTATCTATCAATCTGGTAATATCATGGTCAATAATCTTGGAATGGTTGCTCGCGATTTCAAGGCATATCATCTTGGCCAGAAGGTGCCTGCCGAAGGCGTCAAGCACGAGGCACCTAAAGACATGCAACCCACTGATGATTGGCACCTTTGCGAGATGGGCTTGATTAGTAAAGTCGCAGATGAATTGCTGGTGAAGGCTAAACAGATTGGCGATGAGAAGCCAGAGCTTGAAGAAAAACGTCAGATGGCCTCCAAAGGATTTATTAAACGTGAGTTATATATTCTATCCAGTACCTAGAAGTTTGAGTTCTAACGATGAATAGTTGGTACCAAGAGATCTGAGATCTATCGACTATTAGCTGTGCACAATGATCCGGCAGCCGCAGCCCGTGCCAGACAACGACTCCTCGCCCCAGAGCAACAATTGCAGCAGCGCAAGCTTCGAAAATCATTTGCTCGGGTTGAGAAGCAACTGAAAGAAACAGAACACCATGCAACTGTGCTCAAAGCCAAAATTGCACAGCGTGACCGCCACAATGCTCAAGCAAAAGTTCAGCCTCCTACTGCAGAAGCAGTCCGCAACACTATCATGAAGCTCACCAGTATGGCCGAAAAGAAACGCAACGAGGTTGATTTTCTTGAGGAGAGGTTGCGGAGGCTGCGGTTGAAGAGCAACAGTCGAAGTCTGTCTGCGACACCTGGAAGATTTGATACCCCTAGCAGGTTCATTTCGCCTGGCCGTTTTGCCACACCAGAGCGTGATGCAACTCGGACATCGTCTACCCCTGAGAGGAGGGTGGGATATGGATTAGTTGCCCCAACACCAGTGATGGCCGTAATGGAGGAGGGAGATGTCGAGGAAGCTAGAGACGAACACAGAAGACGCCGTGCGATTGGTAAAAAGTTGAGAGGGGCTTTGGAGAGAAGGGGCACAACGTCCGGCGCCACTCTGGGACATCCGTCCTGACATCCGTACCGAAAGCAGGCCACCAAGTAGCGTGCCCCTGAAGAAGGGTAGTTTAGAGCTCAAAGCATAATAGTAGTAGTTTCTTAGAATCTTTCAAGCAAAGTCCGAAGGGACGTTTTCGTGTGAAAACCTGTGCTGTGAAGAGTCACTCTGTTGTTGTGTGTTGGCATGATGGCGCCCGCTTCTTCTGAAGACCTTTCTGTTAAGACAACTTCTCTGTTCGCTCTGTCTCGCAGGTATAGTACATTACGAGCAATAGAACCGACCTCTAAACCTCCTCATCCTCACAAGCTGCCGCATAACCGTGCTTTACCTGCAGACGTCTACGCAAAGGGAGCCTAGAATACAGCCATCAGTCCTAACCCGGCAGCAATCTTCCTCAAGGGTGCTTTTGCCCGGATCCAAGCTGCGGAGCTACACTATACTGTCGAATTGAATAGCAGAGACTTACTTTGAATGGGGCCCTTATTCGATATCAACCAGTAGCATTTACAACTTCGCCCGTCTGCACATTTCCACTGCTTTGCCTCACAAGCATGGTTGCTCACCATGAACATCGCACGCTGGGACCTACCTGCATCACGTTGCCAGCGCAAGTTGCTTGCCTCCGAGCCCGCTGCCGGCGGGGGATATTCGGACGGATGTCACCACGGATGTCCCGGAGTGGCGCCCACAACGTCTATAACTTGAATTCTCATGGCGGAATGAGATACTACACGAATATTAATACTGTATAACTATTAGGATGATGGCTTATTCTTTTTGTTTTTTTTGGTTGCTTTTTAGTACTTTCTAAATGGATGTACCCACGCCCCACGGGCCGATACAAAATACTCCCACAGTGGGGCCCGTAACTTGTGATCCCTCATACTAGATAGCATAAAAGCGGGTATCCTGACATGCCGTCCTGAGTTCTGAGGCCTGAGTGCTGAGTGCTGAGTCCTGATGCACAGACCAGCATGCGCCACGTGTTCCCTCCCTCGCCTCCCTCCACCGCTAACCACAACCGTGTCCCCCCTGTCGCCAACTCCAAACCTCCAAAGCCACCAGCAAACCTCACCTCCATTATCCCTTTCACGACATACCAGCCCTTCATGGCGTCCCGTTACGGTCCCCGCACAGACAACCAGCACAACCCGCTTTTCGCCTCCTCGCCGTATGCCTCGCACGACCGGTACCTCAATACTAACTCGACTACCTCCAACCCCTACGGCAGTGGCGGCGCCTATGCCCGCACCGCTAGCACCTCGCCAGCTCCCGGAGCCTACCGCACCGCTACGCCGAACCGCAAGGGACAGTACTCAGCAAATGTGCTGGAAGAGCTTGAGAGCCAGAACGAGGCGCAGGTGGAAGGGCTAAGTGCGAAAGTTCGGATGCTAAAGGACGTAGGTTACTCTTTTTCCTATGGGGTGTGTGTGTGTGAATTGGGGGACGAGGGCTGATATTTAGATGCTACAAATAGATTACGACGGCGATTGGCGACGAGGTAAGAAGCAGCACGACACTCATGGAGACTATGAATGATAGCTTTGAGAGCACGCGCCGGCGCTTGAAGGGTACAATGGGCGCGATGATGCGGATGGCGAGCCGCACGGGGGTAGGGTGGCGCGCATGGGTGGCTTTCTTTGCAGCTGTTGTTGTGTTGTTTTGGTGGGTATGGATTTAGGGGTTTGCTTTTTTGGCACAGCAGGCAGAGGGGATCGGATATATTCGTTAATAAACATAATAGGAGCGGGGATGGAGAAAGTTGGGTGATTGAATGGCTGTACATGCATTTTATATTCTTTATCCACTCACTTTCTTCTTTATACCTGGTAATGATATACATAGATGCATGGATAAGACGTGTGAGATGTTTTGATAGTTAGTGCTCGGTAATGACATATTTAGGGAAAATCAGAAGATTGTTTATAGAAATAATCTAAAAACTACGGGGAGCTTTGGGGTCCGGAGAGATACATATGAGACAGAAGCTAGGGGAATATGCTGTCTCAAGTGATTGTTTCGCAGAAAATTGGTCTTCTAGCGCAGCTGATCGTCATCATGCCTCTCCGTCGCTCAGCGATGGAAGATACTATGAAGCAAATCTTAAATTATAAAAGTTTTAAGATAATGGGGTAAGAGTAACCGACCTAGCTTAACTATTATGAGCCATACAAAAGTGAATTTGAAAGCACTTACGAGGGCGATTTAATATAAATCTATTTAAGAAAAGATTGATAGAAATATACTTACCGATAGAAAACTCAGGTGTGTATTATATTAACCAACAAAAATTGAATTGCAATCATAGAATCCGGGGTCTCCCAAAGACTAATCACATTCGCTCCTAAAATACACGCACTTCTCCAATCATTCACTACGCACTGTCCATTCAAGTCACAACACAACTGCCCTCACAGAGATATCACCACTACCTACATCTTCTTTCCACAATAACTGAACCATGCTCCTCATATTCTTTCTTACTAATCCACAGCTGATGGAAGCTTCCCAGACTCGCCAAAATGCTCCCGCCCAACCAAGCAGCATATCGGCGCTCTACAGTGTTGCCCGGGGCCGTGATTCTCACGCGAGGGCCAGGGAAGGCATTACCCAGCTCATGGTTGACTCGGTCGGTAAATCCGTACAACAGACTACCACCTCCAGTGACCACAACGTTGTTAAGGATGTGCTGTTTAATCTCGATGTCGACGTCCTTCATGCTCTCGTGAATGAGGCGTGCTAAGCCGGGGGTAGTCTCAGGGTCAGGGTGCGGGATCGCTGGCGACGTTAGCATGTGTCGCGGTGTGAACATGCCCTCCGTGATGCGGAAGCGCTCGTTGCCGAACACTAGATTGTACCCATCTGGAAATTCAAAGGCCCGGCCGGGGAGGGTGTGGCCGCCCTCATTCGGGCTGTTGGAGGTGGGCACTGGGCCTGGGCCAGTCCACACTTGTGCAGTGCATTCTTTGAACTCAGTCAGAACACGCTCCTCCTCAAAGGCGCGGAAAGAGTCTGTTGGCTCCTTGCCCGCGGGGAAAGTGCGCAGCGTAGCTTCAGCGGGCTTGCCACAGTCGACAGCGGTTTTAGACAGCACTTGGTAGTGAGCGGAGATTGGGACATTGATTGACGCAAGGTAGGTGCGAATTTGATTGCTAAGATAGTCACCACCTAGCGGAGTCCTTGTGCAAGCCTTTTTGAGGATGAATCCGTCGTGTATTGGGGTGACGCTAATGTTGGAGGCACCGACATCTACCATCATACAACTAGACTTGCCTGAAGCGAAGCCGGCGCAGATGGCATTGCGGGCTAGGTAGAAGGCAGGGACGTTAAAGTCTTCAAACGCGATTTCGACGGTTTTCTCGCGATTCTTGGTTGTGTTCCATACGGGTTCGGTCATAAGTAAAGGATGCTCCGTCATATCTTGTGTTAGGCGGTCTGTAAGGGCATAACGCCAGAGTGCCGGTGCGACATCCCAATCCTGAACTGCGCAACATGAGTAGGAACAATGGCGCGCAAGAAAGAAAAAGACTAACCAATGCCATCGGACATGGGATTTCGAATCTCCATCCCTGAGCGTAGGGCGTGTACATCATTGTCGCCGAAAAAGAGCTGGGGCTTGCCGTCGCCGCTAGGATCGTCTATCACACCATAGTGTGTGGGCACTACAGACTTGGGGGTATCTTCTCCAGCGAAACCAGCGCGTGTCCATGAGCTACCTGGATCAAGTACGAGTGCTGCTATCTCATCTATGTGCGGGCAATTGTTAGCTAGGGGTACCCTAGAGAAGCTCCGTTGAAGCATCAACATACCACCACCGTATTCAACTGTTGAGGGTGCCTGTGTAGGGGCTAGAGAGGGAGGGCCTGATGCCATTATCGCCGCGATTTGCTCGATGTTAAGAGGGATTGGGGCGATGGAAGGATGGCTGAGAAGATGATTGGTGGGGAAGACGCGACCCTCAATCAAAGGTAGTGCCTGTGCGCGTCGCTAAGAGCGCAGAGCCGCATATTATGTCAGCAGCTCCATTCAACGAAAGTGATATCAAGTGTCCAGATCGTGAAATGACAAGCTCGAAGCTCGGCATAGCCACTAAACACGTGCCGATGTCGGTTGTGGCGGCGGGTTGCGCATGGGACATAAAATGCCCGGAGATATAACAGCGCCCGTTTGGCCTACCACAATTGACATACACATATCTATGCTCTGGAGCACAAAAACTTTGCCTAAATCAGATCGCATAAGCCGTTGAAAACACAGTTGTGAGCCCTGGACGATATGAAGTAGAGCCGCGGCTTAGAAATATCCCGCCCAGTCGGATAGACGTGACCGAAGAACCCTGCCAAGTCCGCCTCCTTTTCCAGAAATCCGGGGATTCCTCTCGAGGAGAGTGCACTGACTGCATCATACGTATACTGATCGATAATTGCATCAACGCTCCTTTTTCCTTTCGCTCTTTGCCTAACCAGAGATGGGTCCACTCTCTGCAATTCGCGCGGTTTTCTCGCTGGACACTTTGGACACCCGATTGACCGCCGACGCGCGCTCCTCATCACCGCCGAAAGACCCCACAGCACCCTCCATACAGGGCCCTCAGATCGGAGAGAGCTCACGGGGCAGGTATCCTAAGGAAGAGACACGGTACTCGTTATGGCGAACTCCGGAGTTCTTTGCGTACTACCTTGTATTCATTATTGTTATACCTATGATGTTCAAGGCAGCCAGTGATCTTAGTCAAGGTTTGCGTGACAGATTCGCCCAGAGAAGGTTGTATTTGTATTATAGTTCTGACACTATGTTTGGCATGTGAACAGAGTCGCATCCGAACTACAAAATATACCAGCACCTGCTACAGGAGGGGTGGATAGCGGGACGGAAAGTTGACAACTCCGATCAGCAATATGCTAGCTTTCGTAACAACATACCTACTCTCGCCGGTGTGATGTCTTTACAGTTCGTCCTACGACGAGGCTATGAGTTTATTTTTACGAAGATATTCCCTACGCCGCCTCCCAATTCCTCTTATCGTCCTGGTCACAGGCTTAATAAACGCAAGATCTTCGATATTCTCTTTGCTTGCATTTTCTTGTTCGCGCTTCACTCACTTAGTTTGATCAAGATTCTATTTATCTGCTTCATTAATTTCCTCATCTCCTATTTTCATCCATCATCAATCTGGGTTCCCATTCTGACATGGATTTTCAACATGGGGATTCTCTTTGCAAACGAACGGTACCGTGGTTATCAGTTCAGGGAATTACTCCCGTGGCTCATTGCCGGTGAGGGTTCCGGTGTTGGTTATGCCATGGATAAATTCATGAACGGAGGTTTATTAAATCGATGGGAGATTTCTTTCAACATTACCGTAATGCGTCTTATTTCCTATAATTTGGATCACTATTGGGCTGCTGTGCAGCTAGAGTCTGGAGTGGAGTCTGAAGAGGGAACTGTAATAGAGGTAGGTGGTCTTGCGCCCAATGATGCCGGGGCCGCCGCCGACGAAGAGTTGGGAAGGGTTGGCGGTTCAGTAATGGAACCTGAAGAAGAAGAACGGCTGATGATGAACCGTGATGATAAGAAAAAACAAGCGGATCCTGCGAATCTTAGTGAACGCGACAGAGTCAGTAACCCGGCCAGGATCGAGGATTATGGGTTACTCAATTATTTGGCCTATGCTCTTTATACGCCACTGTATCTTGCAGGCCCTATCATTACGTTTAATGATTTTGTACATCAGGTTTGAGCAGTCACCTCTGTACTCACTCGGTATTTACTAACATATTTTTGAAGCAAAAATATTCCTCACCGTCACTGAAAGTACGCCGGATTGCATTATACGCGATCCGGCTTGTCTTTTCTATCCTTGTAATGGAGTTTATCTTGCACTTTATGTATGTGGTTGCCATATCGAAAACTGGATCCAGAGGTTCCTGGGCTGGAGCCACCCCGTTCCAGCTGGCCATGCTTGGCTATTTTAATCTTCATATCATTTGGCTAAAACTAATGATTCCGTGGCGGTTCTTCCGTCTCTGGGCCTTGGTTGATGGCGTTGATCCAGTTGAAAACATGCTGCGGTGCATGAGTAATAACTACTCTGCTTTGCTATTTTGGCGGTCATGGCATCGTTCATTCAATCGCTGGACTGTTCGGTATATCTATATTCCTATTGGTGGTGCACGAAGACCGCTCATCAATATGTTGGCGGTGTTTACATTTGTTGCTCTGTGGCACGATATTTCTATGAAGCTCCTTGTGTGGGGCTGGTTAATTGTATTGTTTATCGCACCGGAGGTCTTTGCAAAGAGACTCTGCAAGCGCGAAAGATTTGGGGATCATGCAACGTTGTATCGCATGGTTTGTGCTATAGGGAGTGTTGGAAATGTGCTTATGATGATGGTGGCAAACTTGATAGGGTTTGCAATTGGACTTGATGGAATGAAGGACATGATTCATGGTCTGTATCCCTAAGACGTCCTAACGTACATACTGACGACCATCGCTACAGGTATTGGAGGTTCCTTTAATGGTATGGCGTTTGTGGTAATAGCATGCTGTACGCTATTCGTGGCTATCCAAGTCATGTACGAACTACGAGAACATGAGAGACGTCACGGAATTGACCTGAGGTGTTAAGCCCTGGTAAACTAATATTAATTTCTTCATTTCTGGGTAACTTTAGGGTATATTTATTACTACATATTGATATCTATTTCTAGTTCTTTTTTCTGTACTTGTATGATGATTTGGGGGATAGGAGTTATTTTCCTATTGGGACTGGGACTGGTTTGAGTCTTATGTGAAAAGGGGAATTGTAGATAGATTAACTCGTGCATGAAAAATGTAGAGTATTTGTTTAAATATGTAGGGAGAATTCTATGTACGCAAATTAATCAATCATGGAAATTGTAGTAGTTGAATGTTTGGATTCAATGCTGGGTGCACTACACATAAAATCATGCGAACCACACATTAAGTATCTAGCTCTCTCTAAGCTAAGATTCATCTACATGTATATATATTGACTCCCGATACTGGATTTATATCAAGTACTGCTATCCCAGTCTTCGCAACTCTGTGTGTGTGTGACACTCGTCAGTGTACCTCTAAGAATTTATTCGTTCGGTCATGCGCGGGACAGACTACCACTAGTAAGAAAACCTAGCTTGTACAAGCTGCGATTTAAGGCTACGTTACAGTGCTCGTATTACCCCACACAAAATGAAAAGATACTTTAACACGGCATCAGTAAAGCAGAATAACGTTCGACTGCAGTACCTTATGTTAAAATTATTCTGCAGAGAAGAATTCCCTAGTAGTTGGGTAAAATTATAGATTACAGTACTTTCTCACATGGAGTTTGGTTATTAACAATATAAGAGGCCTTTCACATTAAGTATTGGATCAGATTGAAGAAAGAATGGCACGGCATAGCTACTCCCTCGCAAAGTAAAATTTGACTGCAAACCCTAACCCCTCCCGCCCCTCCCCCCTGCCCCACTAAGAAAAAACCCAACGCCAATTTTTCCTTCGCTGTTAACTCGAAAGCACCTCTTAAGCACCTCCGAAACACACAGCAGCGACAATGGCGTCCCTTGCGCTGAGCGCCCATTCCATCCTCAATCGACTTCCCTTCGATGATGGCCTTACGCACAGCAGCGCCAGCCCTGCGCGCCTGCAGCAGCTACTATCTGCCCCAGCCCCAGGCTCGACCCAGCGCGGA
Source organism: Geopyxis carbonaria (assembly GCA_024516215.1). NCBI lineage: Eukaryota > Fungi > Ascomycota > Pezizomycetes > Pezizales > Tarzettaceae > Geopyxis > Geopyxis carbonaria. Next base: position 618,784 of record JAJJXG010000016.1, on the reverse strand, counting down.
AAGACGAAGCACCAACACGCCTCGGATTTAGCTTCTCTCACATCTTCGAGTATTAAAAAAGGTGATAGTTCGTCGCCTCCCCGAAAACCACAGACCGCCCCAAGCGCTGCAACTGAGGAACAACCAAAATCCAAGCGGAGACTCAAGGCAGAAGCCAAGGCAACAGCCTGGCAACAAAAGATTGCGCAGCGTCGCACTGAAGAGCGCGCGCAGGCCGCCAAGGAAGGAAAGCTGGAGGAGTTCGAGGCAGAGCGGAAGAAAAAAGAGGAGACCATCGCGACTGCTAAGGCGACACAACAGCAGAGACTACTGTCGAAGAAGCGACCCGGAACCGGCAACGAAGAGCCCGAACACAGGGATGGGAAGAAGCGCAAGATGTCAGAACCGCTACCGCTGTTGAATGGAGCGCCTATTGTTCAACACAAAGCCCACATTGCACAGATCAAGGCGCATGCTGCAAAACTACTGTCGGCGAGACGAAAGTTGCCTATTTGGGAGCATCAGGATAATCTGAGGAAATGCTTAAGAGAGAAGGACGTGCTGGTTATGCTTGGACAGACGGGGTCTGGAAAGTCTACACAGCTGGCTCAATTCTTGATTGATGAACCATGGATGCGGCAAAAAAACGGGGTGGGTGGCTGCATTGCTATTACACAACCTCGACGAGTTGCTGCTACTAGTTTAGCAAGGCGTGTAGCACAGGAAATGGGCGTGCGCCTGGGCGAGGAGGTGGGTTATAGTGTGCGGTTTGATAGTAAATATTCAAAAGACACAAAAATCAAATTTATGACAGACGGAATGTTGATGCAGGAAATGCTTAAAGACCCTGAGCTGAAACAATATAGTGCTGTCTTTGTAGATGAAGCGCACGAGAGAACAGTGGATACTGATTTGGTTATGGGATTTCTGAGGGGCTTGGTCTATGGCAAGCGGAGAGGAAACATGAAGGTTGTGATTATGAGTGCTACTATGGAGATGGAGGTAATTGCAAAGTACTACGAAGAGTTTCACGGAGAAACGATATTACAGGAAATTGAGGAGGCCGTTTCAGAAGAGAACCCGGAACCCGTAAAGGAAGAGCCTGAAAAGACGACGGAGGAGAAGACACAGTTAGTGACACCGCCTGCAAGCAATGAAGATGGCACACAAGAAAAGAAGAAAAAGAAGAAGAAGAAGAAGAAGAAGAACACCATGCAGGATCTGATCCGCACACCTTCACCCGTGCCTGAGTCTTCGCAGCCTACAGTGACCGAGCCCGTGGTCGAAGAGGATCCACAGCAAGTGAACCCCTATAGATACTATGGATCGACGGCGGTCTTCGCTGTACCTGGACGACAGTTCGCAGTGGAAGTATTTCATTCTCCAGAGCCAGTGCAGGACTACGTAGAAACTATCCTGAAGGTAGTCTTACAGGTCCATGTTGGGGAACCATTGCCTGGTGACATACTGGTATTCTTAACAGGACAAGAAGAGATTGTCAATCTTCAAAAGTTACTGGAAGACTTTTCTCTGCAGCTCGACAAAGATGTCCCTAAGGTACGTCTATTCTCTTACTCTCACATTATCTCACTCATATTTATAGCTTCTTGTCCTCCCTCTGTACGCTGCTCTTCCTCCGAATATACAGCAACGCGTCTTCGAGCCTACTCCCCCACGTACACGTAAAGTGATTCTCTCTACAAACATTGCCGAAACTTCCGTCACAATTTCTGGTGTGCGTCACGTGGTCGACTGCGGCAAATCTAAGCAGAAGCAGTTCCGCCCTTCTATCGGCCTTGAGTCTCTCCTTGTAGAGCCTATCTCTCGCTCCTCTGCTTTGCAGCGCGCCGGTCGTGCCGGTCGTGAAGCCCCTGGAAAATGCTACCGAATCTATACTGAGTCTGCTTTCGCTGAACTCTCTGAAAATACTACCCCAGAGATTCTGCGTTGCGACCTTGCACACGCTATCCTCCGACTCAAAGCCCGCGGTGCAGACATTCAAAAGTTCTCATACCTCTCCCAACCCACTGACGCCTCTCTCTTCAAAGCTCTCGAACAACTCTACACTCTCGGCGCACTTGATAACACTGGCGCTCTTACACCGGTTGGGCAGCGTATGTCTACTCTCCCACTTACCCCACCTTTAGCTCGCGTCCTCCTCGCTGCCGCACAACCTGAGTTCGCCTGCCTCTCTGAGGTCATCGACATTATCTCCCTCTTACAAGCCGCCGATACCCCTTTCCTCCCATCACCATTCGACGAGGCTGGCCGCGAGGCTTGGGAAGAGGCTCAGAAGCGTTTTCGCCGTCATGAAGGTGATTTACTACTGCTACTCGAACTTTACCGCGCCTACTCCGCCGTCCTAGCCACCGAACGCACACAGTGGTGCAAAACCCACTTTGTAGTTCCGCGCACGATGACGTTAGCTACCGATATACGCAAGCAGCTGCGGCAGACTGTGGGTCGGTTTGCGAAGGGGGCGCTTTCAAGTGGGGATGACAGTGAACAGAGCAGTAGCATCAGTCCCGATTTGGCTGAGCGGATTCTAAAAGCTTTCCTGCGCGGATACTTTAGTAATACTGCGCGGTTGCAGGGAGACGGACGCAGCTATGTGACCGTTGTCGGTGGGCAGGATGTGGTGATCCATCCTAGTTCAAGTTTGATGGGCGAAAAACGAGAGGCGGTTGTTTTCATGGAGTTCGTCTTCACTACAAAACCGTGGGGTCGCGTGTGCAGCTCTGTGAGGATGGATTGGATTGCGGAGGCCGCTCCGAATCCCGAGAAGGTGTAGATGATGAATAGATCCATGTGTTTATTGCGAATTATCTAAATGGGTGCTTTAATTACTTGTGAATAATTTTTGAGGCTATTTTTAAAACATCATTATGCGTGTTGTTCTTCAGGAGCTCTTCTTTACATGGATAATTAGTAAAATTTTCATCGTGTTAGCAGATTTCAGATCCCCTATTCGGAATTGGATAATCCAAGACTCAAGCAATTAATGGTACTGATGGAACCACCACTGTGATCCATTCTTCGTGTAGGCGATACAGAAGACATATGGGCTTCGGTATCATCCTTATGGCGTTCAGTTTGTAAACTCAGTCACCACATGGCACTCGGTTTTGATAGTTCTTGAATGAAAGTCACATTCTCTCTTAGAAAAACTGGCGGATAAAGATGGCATGATTAAAGTCTGGTATCATAATGAAACTTAACAAGGGGTCAATACTACGTAAGTGCATTCCTTCAAGTACAAGGGAGGTATTAACGTCTTATTTAGTCCTATTTACGTCTATCCACATTTGAACATTACTATACACCCATCTCTTTTAAGCTTACCACAAGATCCGTAATACTCTCCTTCAATGGCTTATATTTCAATCCAAGCACCTTCTTACTCTTGCTGTTATCGGCGGTATACACACCGTCCGCTGGGTATCCATCGTTCGGCTCGCGATTCTCAGGCAACTGTCCAGCAAACTCTGGAAAGCCCTCACGGATCACATCCGCAATCAATTGATTACTGAAAAGCCCTTCAACAACAAAGAACCGCTCGCCCCCAGCCTCCTCCTTCTCTGCAGCAGCCACATGCGCCGCCGCCACATCCCGCACATCAACCCACAGATACGTCCCAGTGGGGGCCAATCCGTCCTTCATCGCCCCGCGCAGCATGTTTAGTGTGCGCTCGTTGCTGGTGTTGATGTGCTCCAGGTCCGCTAGGTATGGTTTGACAGGTCCTAGGACTAGTGGAGGGTTCACTGTCGCTACACTGAAATTCGGCTTCTTGGTGGCTACAAATTCCCATGCTGCCTTTTCAGCGAGGGTTTTGCTGGCACGGTAGCCAGCAGAGGGACTCTCGAGGGCCTGTGCATGGGTGATAGGGTTCCAGTCAGCCTCCGAGTAGATATATCGGGAAGCGAGTCCGCGGCTGGCGTCGATAATGGCTGCGAATGAGGAGGTGATGACCACCCGGGTTACTGTAGGGGCGTGAGCATAGATGGCCTCCAGGATTGAAGTTGTCCCCCGGATAGCTGGGTCAAGCAGCTGTGTCTGGACGTTGGTTACGTTGAAGTGAAAGGGCGAAGCAGTGTGGATGACGGCGGTGAAAGGCGGGTCAGACTTCACGGCCTCGTCAAAGGCGCCGGGAGCCGCAATATCGGCAACGATGGCGTAGTCTATTTGGGAGGCATGCTCAGGGTGTGCTGCGATGAGCTTCTCCGCTTTGGCGGCGGATCGAACTGTGATTCGGACGCTGTGGCCGTGGGCGAGCAGGATGTCGAGAACGTGCGAGGCGATGAAGCCGGAGGCACCGGAGAGAAGAATGCGAGCCATGTTAAGTCAATATTGTGTATAGGAGTTAATTGAGAGCTTCAGATCAGGTTGGGGTGGAGACTTCGATCTTAAGTACAGCAAGCTACAGAAGTGGGGTACCTATATCCGGTTAACCGGGAGCCCGGACGCACAGACTGACGACATTGGAATCGGAGGAGACCTACAAAACTATCTCCGAGCCATTTCAAATTACTAATATGCTGGATGGATTCGTTGATTACTGCGTTCAACATCTGCAACTGTGACTGATCGTTGCATCTAGTTAGGGTGTTGTTATCGGCATTGGCAGGTGGGGCCATCAATTTGAATCAAATATTGAGGGAACCAGCAATGTACGTATACCCAAATAACTGTACAAAACTTGCTGTACTTTTCTCCATATTCTTTTCTGAACATTCGACTATTTTTCTATTTTGTCAGTAGGGGTTTAAAACATCTGCTATGTGAGTGTCTCAGGATCTTTGTTTATCACTCGTTGGCGTTGTTGCAACAAGCGCAGTTGATGAACCTTACGTCCATTTTTAGCGCTCTGACAAGTACCCTTCTAGAAAGTCTGTGATTGAGTTTAACTTTGAATTTCTTTTAAGGTGAATATTCATGCCAGCATATATATATTGCGGTTTAACACAATCTTGACATCCATCCAGCAACATGGCGCAGCGGAAGCGCGCCGGGCTCATAACCCGGAGGTCCCTCGATCGAAACGAGGTGTTGCTATCTTTTTTCGGCACCATTTTTTAATGTTTCATAACGATGCTTCTTCATTTTTAGTATCCAACGATTCTATCAATATATCTGTGTTCGGGATGATACTGAACGTACATTACCTATGTGCGTACGGTTAAATGGTTGCTAAAAGCCATTCATTGAAACAAAAATGTACAAATTCTCATGATGTATGTAATCTGCGTATTTGTCAATCCTTGGACAGTGTCATTGAGTTGCCAACTGTCAGAGACGGCGCGCGACCAGGACCTTTATATTACAACAGCCGACTGTGCTGCACTTTGGTATCGCGTATACACCACGTACATGTAGGTCGTTGGGAAAATCTGCTTCATCGGTATTGCAGTTAACCATCGATAGCTTACTATCCGTGGTGATTCTTCAACTATTAAGAATCAGGAAGCAACGACTCTGTCCTCGGATTAAATACTTACCTGCCGTGGGAACCTTTGGTTTAATTTAGACATACACGATTCAAAGGAGGTCTGTCCTCGTTGTCATCGCTCTTATCGACTTCGTCAGTTCGGCAAGTAAACGCACGAGTATGACGTTGTTCCTGTTTAGCCTTATTTACACCAGAAGCTTTGCAATCCGGCTGCATTTATAAGCACGTTTGTGCACATGGCATTGATCCGAACACAACTCCGACGGGCCATGCTCAAGCGGCATGCCCCGCACCGCACGTCGTACAAATACTATCAAGGACTAGGGCCGCATTGAAACCCATTCGTCTTATCCTTCTATACCCATCTCATAAATAGGACAGCTCCCCCTTCTTCTATCACAGTTATTTCCAACAGTTCACAATGGCCTACAAGATCACCGCTACAGAGTTTGCTACCTTTCCCATCAGCATCCCGCAAGCTGATGCCACGCCCTTGCAGGAGGCCAGCTTTCGCGACAACCTCCCGCAGGTCGCTGGCTACCACGGCGGTCTATGGGGCTATCAGATTGAGGACCCTACAAAGTTGCACTGGTTCCTGAGTGCGTCCTCACCCCCATATCGCCCACGACTCCATGCTAACCATGGCTGCACTGTACTGTAGACTGGACCGACATCAACGCACATCAAGCCTACATGTCCTCGCCGGCCTATGCAAACCTGGTGGGCGGCATTGGCGCATTCTCTGGTCCGCCATCTTTGCATCATGCCAGTATCCCACTGGTCACTGCCCCAATGGGGAAAGCGCCGGTTCTCGAGTGGATTGTGATTCAACTTGCGGCGGATACTGATAAAGATGAATGGGCAAAGGGATTTGATTCGCTCGTGGAACTTTTGGACGAGACTGCGAGTGAGGATAGGGGGTTTTATGGCATTGCTGGCGGATGGGGGATTGAGAATCAGCGCAGCTTTACGGTTCTGATTGGGTGGGAGAGCAAGGAGGCACATACTACGTGGAAAGAAAACTGCAGTAAGGAGTTGTTGGCGAAGGGAATGAAGATGTTTAAAGAGGGTGTGAAGAGCATAGAGCTAGTGCATGTGAAGGTTGGAGGGAGGGTGGACCCGAAGAATTAAGGTGTGGCATTGCATTTTGGAGTATCGTCGATATATTCCTCTGCTTCATTTAGTACATAATTTTACGACAGCTTGTGAATCCACAATTTTGAATCTCATTATAAGCTTGCGAAAGCTAGTAACATTTCTAGAGATTTACCAAGTAGAGTACATCTTCTTAAGGCTACCCTTTTCTAGGGGACACCCTTTGTGATTCTAGATGGAGCAAAAAGTTGGCATGCTGAGCCTGATTGTTGAATCCACCAAACAATTGTAGGTAAGCAATGGATTAAGCGAAACTTAGTCTCTTGTAGACAGCAGCATAGTGAAGTGCATGTATCCACACATGATAAATATTGAAAGGCATACATACCATTATTAAATGGTGCCCTAAAGTGGTGAAGAATCATGACCGCATTGATTGCTAGGTAGCAACCTCGTCGCCGGAATATTCCGGGATTCTGTGCTGGTGTGACTGCAGTGCAATGAGCATCCAATGCACCCTGAACATCGGATCATCCTAGATCTCATCGCACATCTCATCTCATGCCCCCGCTGTGATACATTGAGCCCGATTCAAAAAAGCGAGCAGTCAGTCACCGTTGCTGCTTTGCTTGCCTGAGAGCTGAGTTGAGTCACAGGGGAATCGCCAAGTAAGCTCTGCTCAGCCCCAAGCTACCACACAAACAAAGTCGCCCCTCCCCGCTGTCTCCTGAGCGACACCACAACCACATCGTATCACCTCCAGCTACAACTATCACGAATACCACAATGTCTGCCTGATTCTCTCTCCCCGAGACAATAGCAAACGACTTAAATTAGCTCACGGCTCATTCGTTGCAACCCGCATCCACAAAATCTCCAGCTCACTTGATTTGTACCATTCCACGATGTTCCAACTCGTCCGTCGCACTTCTTCATCTTGCTCTTCAGTTACATCTCGATCTTTAGTTTTACTACAGCTACTCTTACTCCTAGCGGCACTTATACAAGACGTTCTAATAAAACACACAAACTGAACACGCAAGCACGCGCCCGTTTGAACACTTGGGAGGCCTGAATATTATCCGCAGGACACCCCTTTGTTAGCTGCATTAGGTCGGTAACATAATCGCATTATTGACACAAGTTCTCTTAGCTAAAGAAATGGACTTTTAGCTAGAACACGTTATTCAGTTTCACACATCACAGAGATCACATTTCATTCCGAACTAGGTGTAATATAAATTATGTCTAGTATCTTCACCTTCAATCACTCACCGCCCAAGCCGGCGTCACCATGGCTTGGTACACCATCCCATCCATCGCCGGCTGCGACTCCACAGCCTCCGGCTGACGACCCTGACATCATTCTCGACGATGTCCCCGGGCATCTTAGAACGTCCATAAATTCCGGTCGTGTGCGTGGTAGCTTTATCAACAGCACCCAGCCACTCTCCGGTCAAATCAAGACTGACGATGGCGAGGTTGTGAAAGGAGGTCTGGAGGCCGAACCGCAGATCGGTTCGACAGAATATAAATTGAGTTTGTCAAGAGGCGGGAAGAATGACGCTCGGTTAGAGCAATTGACTACGCAGTTGTTGTGGAGGCTTCAGCAGAGTACACCGTAAGAATCCGAGCCTTTAGGCTTTTAAATCAGAGAACTGATTGAAAATTAGATATCACGCTACCTCGTTGGCAACGAAATCACCGGAGGCCATCGCATCAATGTTGCAGGAATCTAGTGGAGCCCTGTATGAGATTGGCGTGGCTGATGATGGGACCCTAGTAGGTTTGGATGAAGCTGAGCTGAACGATTCTATTGATGTATTGAAACAAATGGCGGCTAAATTGGGAGCATCTGTGACCATTCTAAGGAGGGTATATGTGCGGACAGTCGATGAGGTTGATGTACAGCGCGCCGAGCAGAAGTTGGCAGACCACATACTTGCCAAACAGAGGACACAGCGAGGGAAAAAATACCAGAACAAAGACAAACGTTTGAAGGAGTCAGAAGGCCAGACAAAGGTTGACCCACTAGATGCGGAGAAATTTAGTGTTCCCAAGCTCCATACAAAGCTGTTTGTGGTTGAGGCATTGGTCAAGCCGTTTGATGGATCGAATCCATTAAATTCTCCTTTAGATTTAGCGCAATCTTTCACGTCTACTCCTACACAGGAGCTGAGGGTATCGTTGACGGGGCCAACTACATGTGGGAAAAGCACGCTACTGGGCACACTCAGTACTGGTGAGCTGGACAATGGCCGAGGGAAAAGCCGATTGTCCCTGTTGAAGCACAGACATGAGCTTATTTCTGGCGTAACATCATCCATTACGCAGGAGCTGTTTGGATATAAACCCCATCTTATCCCAAACGAGAAGGCCGACTCTGAAGACGGATTCTTTGGAGATTCGAAGGCCCAACCAGAGCCTGAGGATGCCATGTCGCGATTGGTAAATTATGCCACGGGTAATGTGTCTTCGTGGACCGATATTCACAGTGCCTCTGAGAATGGGAGAGTTGTCTTTGTGTCTGATTCGGCCGGTCATCTCAAATACAGTCGCACTACGATACGGTCACTTGTAGGATGGGAGCCACACTATGCTGCGCTCTTGATAGCTGCAAATGACTGTACAGAGGATGGAAAGCCGGGGTTAAGCGAAGCCAGCCGAACGCACATCGAATTGTGCCTGAAGCTTGGTCTTCGACTGATTGTTATATTCACCAAGATTGATCTCGGCTCAATGGTTGGACTGAAGGTTGTCTTTAGTGCGGTTCTCACTACACTAAAGGCAAACGGGCGGAAACCATTGATAGTCAAATCTGCCAATCAAATATCCAATACTGTTGAGAGTATTAAACAGCAGCCGGAAGTCGCAGTGCCTATTGTTTTCACAAGTGCCGTCCGAGGGGATAATATCAACTTGGTGCATGAGCTACTCATGAACATACCTGTACCTGAACCTTCGACTGCCCCTGCCGGACGTGACGATATTCACCCTCTGCCAGGAACCAGCTTGACTGCTGTTACTGAAGGCATTAAGGATCTGGCAATCACTGGTTCAGGAGACCATGTTGAACTCTTTGACGAAGATGGCGATCATGACGACGGAGATGCTCAGCTGACGACTGTCTTTCATATTGAAGAAGTGTATGGTATGAAACCGACAACAAACTTGAACGAGAATGACGGCGGATCAGTGGTTAGTGGCCATGTTCGGTACGGTAAAGTTTCAATCGGCGATCGGTTGATTGTTGGGCCATTTCCAACGGTCGAAACGACATTCAAACACTCGAGAAGTGCGACACCGACCCCTACCGCCACACCAATCCCGATTTCGTCTCTTTTGTCCACGTCAGCTGCGCATCATTCCAACCTTCTCTCCAGGTCACCGGACAGTGGCGATGAAGGTCGAAGCCGCAGCCACCGCTCTGCATTTCGTGATCTTTCAGAGCAAGAAGAGTGGCGTCTAGTCAAAGTGATATCCGTACGTCACCTTCGACTGCCAGTGACCACCCTCTTTGCCGGAGAAGCTGGAACCATTGGTGTTGTCCCTGTCAAAGACGAACTGCTTTCCTTAAACGAAGATGTTAGTATCCGTATTACTGGTTCCGAACCTATCGACATTAGCAACGGAGCTCAGGATTCTACTTCGGATAAAAAGGCCGTAAGCTTCGCTACACCACCTGCGCCGCCTCTTGATGACCTGCACCTTAAGCGGGGCCTCGTTTTTTTGAATCCTCGCCCCTCTACGTACGGGTACACGGGCTTCACGGCGACACTTGACAAAGACGATGCGGCTGCCAATGCGCTCCTGAGTGGCAGCGACGTGACAGTCTACATTGCCTCGGTCCGTGCTGTAGCGCGCATCATATCCATCGAGGGCGGCCCAAGACCAGCTCCGGAAAAGGTGAGAGAAAGCGACGGAATGTTTGGCTTTGAAGATAGCGATGAGGAAGATGAAGAACACGTTGATAACAACCATCCGTCTCTCCAGAAACGCAAGTTTCGGTTTGAGTTTTCTGGTGTGGAGTGGGTCGAGAGGGGCGCAAAGGTTCTGGTCACGAAAAGCGGCAGTGCAAGAAGTCTTGAAGTGTTCGTGGGGCGTGTGGTGAGCAGAGAGAGGAGGCTCGTTCATGGCGAGGAGGATGGATGAATTAATTTGTTGCTGATTTAGGAAAGCTTTGGATGTTATTTTATGATTTGTTTTGCGATTAGTGATTGGATCTTGCTTTTTAGATTAATTGATGATATTTATGCTCTTGATGACAGTACTCTGAAAGCAATTTACACCAGTGAACCAGTAATTATTAGTGCGACTCGACACTGATAAGGTACATACATTGTATGATTTGCCATTCTCACAGAAGCTGCGCACCCTTTCCATCTTTACATCAGAAATGTCGAATGCTAGCTTGTGATCCATGTTCCAATCTAAATTCCAGCAAAAGCTCCTTTATGCCAATTACTTACCTACTGCGGTGCTATAGAACTATGTATGACACAACATAGGTCTTCTCTAACCCGTAGCCGACCTGATCAGTGTAAATGTATATAGGTACTTACTGTAAGCTACATCTGAGCATGCCAGGATTTTCGAGTCTGCTGAGGGGTTGCACTCATTCCGCCGGCCGAGGCACTGTAATTAATGTTCGTCTAGTACTTACTATGCAGCCTGCCGCTGAGCACATCCTTGCCACCAAACTCACTTTCCTATAGCACATCTGCTGGAATTCTCAATTCTGCACCCGGTATCACTCGGTTTCTGGTCATGATCTCATCGCCTTTATTTCTGCTGTTGCTCTTCTCTTCTCTTCTCTTCCTGTACACTTCACACACTTCACATACAATGAACAAGATTATAATTTTCAACAAATATTCCCCGCTTGGCCTGTAACTGTCCTATGTTTCTCTTGTCTAAACTGCTTGGTGGACACCTTGCGACTTGATTGATTCACGGCCATAGCTCCTGCCGTTGGCCGTATGGGTAGGTTCTCGAATTTTAATTCACTCTATTCTCGGCTCTCGGGACTGCTCTTATCAAAGACTCTGTCAAGATTAATATTATATAGATAGTCTACTACTACGTACTCGTACATACAATACCCGCCCGACACCTTTCACCGTCTACGTCCAAATTGATCTTTTCCCCGATCATCGCCCCAGTATCGACGATGCTCAAAAGCATTCCGTCTGCCCTCAATCCAGGGCCGATCCCGCCCGTGTCCGTGTGCATCCCGCGCATCGCGCCAGTTCCAGTTATCGGGCCGCCACGCCCCGCCGCCATCCATTTGCTGCCGCACCATGTCAATGCCCCACCGATGGAACCCGGGCCTCGCGTTGTCTTCGCGGTTCCGCTCCGCGCGCGCCCAGGCCCGCTCTTCGTTCGCCCAGGCCCGCTCCTCATCCCGCTCCGCGCGCGCCCACGCCCGCTCCTCATCCAGCCACGCGCGATCCAACGCCCGCTCCGCGCGATCCAACGCCCGCTCCTCGAGATCCACCCACACGTCGCCCGCCCGCTCCTCGAGATCGTGCCACACGTCGCCCATCACCTCGTTCATCATCTCCGGCGGCAGCCTGGGGCCTTCGCGCCGCTCATGCCGCAGCAGCGCGTCCAGCGCCTCCCGATCCCACTCGGCGCACCGGCACCGCCGCGGCACCCAGCCCGCGCCGCACAGCCAGCACCACTCGCTGCCGCACAGACACGTCACGTGGTTGCAGCTCTCAAACGTCTTGTCGACCAGCCGCTTGCAGCCCGGACACGACTTCCAGCCCTCCTTGTCCTTCAGCGTCGCCAGCTCGCGGTCCGCCGCGTCCTGCGTGCACACGCCGCCGTGCGCGCGCTTGCGGCAGGCGGTGCAGATGCGCGTGCCGCACTTGCGGCACGTGGCAGATGGGCCGTGGATGTCGTCCTTTGGGATCAGCACCGCGCAGCGCGAGGCGGGGCAGTACAGCGCGGCAGGGCCGGCTGCGGCCTCCTTGGCACGCGCCTCGTAGCGTGTATATAACGCACCTGGGACTGCCGGCCGCAGCACGCCGGACGGAATGCGCTGCTTGCAGCACCGCGGCGGGAACGAGCCGGACTCGCCGCTGAGCGACGCGGTGAGCAGGTGCGTCAGGCAGTCGGCGCAATAGTGGTGGCCGCACGGACACGTCGCCGCTTTGCCTGTGATCTTGTCGGAGCAGGCGACGCACTCTGCGTCGGCTGGGGGTGCGGCTGGCGCTTTGCCTTTGGTGTTTTGCGATTCTTGCAGCGACAGTGCGAGAACGGCTTGCAGCATGTCGTCGTCGTCGCCGTCGCTTTTGGACGAGCTGGCACGGTGCGGCGGCGGCGGACGCCGGGGCCGGGCGTTGCTGGGTTCGCCGCGATCGTGACGGCGGCCCCCCCTGTGCTGCGGCTGCGGCGATGGCGGCGGCGACGGGGCCGCGAACTCGGAATCCTGCAATGCACGTGCAAATGCCTCATCTTCGTCATACGTCATATGTGTGTTTGAGCTGTGTTGTGTTTAGTTTCGTTCTGTGTGTTTCTGGGATCTTGTGACTTGCAACTTGTGTTATGTTTCGAAGGGAGATTTATAATGGTTGTTTCTGGCTTGGGTTGAGTATGGGGTGGGCTTGGTGTTTTTTGGAATGATAAGTAGTGGAGTGGCGTATTGAATTCCTGCGGCGTTGTAGGAGCGTGTTGGGGTGAGATGGGCTTGCTGCGGCAGCTTGCCCTGTGGGACGGGTTGGGGGTGTCGTCGAGGATGTTTGGGGTGAATGGGCTTGCGGAGGTTGTGGTGATGGTTTTTACGGGGTTTACAGGTGTTGGACGCTCGGGAGATATATAAAGTAAAGTCTAGGGTGTTTTTGAATTGGTGGTGATGCATGAGGATTAGAGTTTGCAGTACGTTTAAGGGTTATGGGCTGTGAGCTGTGAGCTGTGGATGTGGGCTGTGAGTTATGGATTGTGGGTTGTGGGGATGGAGTATAGTACGAGTACTGACCGGAACGGCCACTAATACTGTGCAGAATACGCGGGGATAGACCGCCTACACTCGCCGCCCGTCATCTCCACCCCCCACCCCTACACTCTACAACCCACGTCTGTGCCTGCAACACTATACTACATTGTGTATCACACGCACTCGTGCACACGATACCACCAGCCCATGCAGGCAGATAACGGATATATACAATGTCGAGCCCGTTCGAACGTCCGCGTGACTTCTGGAGCATGCAAGCCAGCATGCATACAAACCAACCTAACCCACCAAACGTACCATCTCCATGGTCCAAGCTTGATGGGGGATTTGGATAAGAATGGGAAATGGATAGCTATGGGATGTCTGAGTGAGAGATGGGAGATCTTGCAAAGCTTCACCGGTGGTCATTCGGGACGTGTCCATACATCGGATTTTACGGGCCACCGACAGAGTTTGGGCCGACCGATGAGGGGGGTTTTATCCCAGCCAGCTTCTAGAGTTTGTTTTTGCTAAAATCGCTATGGGGTAAATAAATAAACGCTTTTGCAGTAGATAGATGGTGGGAGTGGGTGAGTGAGTGAGGTAGCAGCTGTGGTTTATACGCAGGCACATGACAGCACTCGCGCCCAGCCACCGTCTTCCACTTCAATAGTACGTTTTTTTAAAGGACCCATATGGAGTTTACTGTCTGATGGGATTACTAATGAATTTTGAATTGCAGCACTACACGGGTGGACGTCGTGGCATCAGGTGTGGCGAGTGAGGGGGTGAGGGGCAAGTGATAGGTACGTAATGCCAAGCCGTGGCCGTTCGTTGACGTGACAAGGGCGGGGATCCCGCCTCGCCGTGGCCGCCCCCGCCCTCTGGATCGCTGTTCCCGCGCGGTCTTGGGGCATCACTCGCGTTCCCTGTGCTTGGAGATAGTTGGATCTACTATATGTATGTGCGCATTCAACAAGATTTCTTTAAACTTTCCCATTCCCAAAAAGAAAGTCAGAAGGTTTCTTGCACTTACTATTTTCTGTTTCTGCCGCTTTTCTACCCGGTATTTTTTCAATTTCTTCCGTGCTGCATGATCTTTTCTTGATAAACCGGACAATACTCACCCCTCAGTTACTTCGCATCTGATGAAGTCGTTCTAGGTTGTCCCGACAAAACCCCGTGATACAGCTGGCTTTTTATATAACTTTCCAGTACTCATGTCTGACTACATTGCATCAGGACATGGCGTTCACCCATTGAAGCGTTGGGAGTTGCAATAGGGTCTGTTCGAAACCCAAGTTTGTGCCAAAGCTTACGCTCATGGCATCCAGCACCAACTTTTCTTCGTCTTCTGTCACTGCCGTTGTGTCTAAGTTGTCATCGGAATCAGTGCTTGTGGGCTTGGTGAGGATTGCCAGATCCATGGGGACAAGCCTTTGGTTCCCGGCCATTACCATCTGGTGGTACCGAAAGCTTGCTTCAATAGAATCTGGGGCCACAGTGGTAGTTAGGTAAGTATTTGCTTAGTGACATGTTTGTTTGACTCCTGGTGTGCTAGTCAACGTCCTATGTGTCATGAACTGGCTGACAAATGCGGCTCAAGGTGGATAAAGTTGGCCAGGCCTGGAGGTATACAGACTCTGTGCATGTGACCAGTAGCATGCTGAGGTCTAGATGCTTGAGAACTCAGCCCACGGGCTGGATTCTGGTGCAGTGCACGCGTGACCTCTCGAGAAGAGTCAACACTAACATCCAAATTCCTCACCTCCTCTCAAGCACTTCTGGATGCTCCCATCCCTCTCTGTCAGTAATCGTATCTGTGTTCACGCCCAATAACACACCACTAGCTTCAGTAGGGGTCCTCAAACATAAACCATAAACTGACGGAGTGGTGAAAAGGGGTTTGATTCAAACTATTTTAGAGCAGACTGTTTGCTGTCAATTCTGACACAGCAGCAGCGGTTTTCCCAGTGATTTCCAATCCAATCGTTGGGATCCGACAGACTCCGAACGCAGCAGACGAAGACTCGCTCCCCGCACGGATCCCACAGCCGGGCCGACCGAGTCCGCTTGCGGCCACCGCGAGCTCGGCTCGGCTGTGGTGCAATGGCATCCGAGACACGGTTCCGAAACATGCATAAACACTCGCCTGTGGGCAGCGCTCAACCGAAGAAAAAGAAAAGAAGCTCTTGCCAACGTTGATGCATGCATCGGTGACAGGCCGGGGCAGGAGTTGAAACTGCTGTTCGGCGGGTTTTGCAGAGCGTGTCTTACCAAGCACCTCCGGCCGTTATGTACCGCACCTGCTTCCTCTGCGCCGAACTCCGCATATCTCAATCATGTGCAAACATTCGGCATCACCACTCCACCTCCACCTCCACCCATCAGCATCAGCATGAGCATCAGAATCAGCATCATCTATGACGTCCTCATCCCCACCGTCTCGTCCCCCATCCCGTGTCGGTCCTCTTCACAGCGACCGCCGAACCCGCATCCCAAACAGACCTCTCCACCCGACCTCCCCACCCGACCTCCCCACAATCCGCAGACCCGCAACCCGCATTTCGTTTCGTTACGTTTCCCAGCCCCAGCTCCCGTGACGTTCCGAGCACCACGAAGCAGAAAAAAAAAAAAAAAACGCTCCGAGCAAATTTCCGAGCAGGGGGGCCAGGGGTGGTGGGACAGTACCAAGCCGGGACAAGCCGCTAAATATCGTCAACCACCCAGCGGTGCGCCGGCCGATGGCGATGGGTGGCTGGTGGCTTGGACGAGGCTTGTACTTATTGGGGTGACATGGTGGAGGGAGTAAGGCTAAGGAGGCGATCCGCACGGCCGCGAGTGCGGGCTAGCGTTAGGTATAGACGGATACTGACGGATCATACACGCTGGCGCAGGGTGGGAGTGGGTGGTTATCTGATGGCACGATGGGCCGTTGAGGGACGGAAAATCAGCAGGGGGATGGAGAGGTATGACTACGTATCAGGTCTGAAACTCTTGGAAATACAGGATTAGGATCGACAGAACTTGATATTTGAAAATTTCGATGGTGTTTATGATGTCAACTGAATTTTGAACAACACGTTTCACTATGATACGATCCACTCTCTCAAGATGATGGATGTGTATATCTAGAGTACTACTTTGCCAAGAAGTAGAAAAACTTCTCAGCAACTGCAAAAATGAAGTGTCCAGTATGTTGTTTTTATGTAATTCCGCATGTGTGTTTAGTACAGGCAAGGGCAAAGTTTGATGGAAGTACATAGGATCAAATGGCAATCCAGGGTCCTTCCATCAAAGTCTTGGTCCATTCAGACAATTATGAGACATTACGGATGGTCATCACAGGGCAACGTTGTATATGATGTGCAAGAATTATATTTCCAACACAAAACTAGGATATCAACTAAATCATCCCGCCATAGATACAACCAAAAAGCACACCCCCAACCAACCATTTTGCCAGCCGCATTGCACGTCAATTCATAGATCGATCATGGCACAAAAAAAGAATATATACATAAAAAGTAAAAAAAAAGACTACATATGAAGCGAAAAAGATAAAAACTACCTGCCTGCCAAAAATTGAAATGGATATAATGTCTGCCACTCTACCGTCCCCGGCCTGTGATCGTGCGCAGAAGAAGAAGAACTGGGGTTTGTTTAAAAAAGATATAGCTGCTGCATGTCCGCCGTTTACGCCTTGGCGACATGCTCAGCAGCGCCGAGCTTCATGTCGTTCTCCTCGTCGGTCGTGCTGCCGCCGCCCATGGCGCCGCCGGCCATCAGGTCGATGTCGGCGTGGCTGCCCTTCTGCGTCAGCTTCCAGGCGTGGGTGGTCTCGTAGAACAGGCCGTCGAGCTCCTCGAGCGTCTTGCCGGCGGTCTCGGGGTACAGGAAGTAGATGATGGGCACGAAGCAGGCGTTGAAGCACATGAAGATCAGGAAGAACTTCCAGCCCAGGTTCTCGGCGCCCAGCGGCGTGATCATCACCACAACGAAGTTCCAAAGCCAGTTTGCGGAGGTCGCGAGGGCCGTTCCTTGGTTGCGGAAGCGGAGCTCCGAGATCTCGGTGGGGTATAGCCAGGGCGTGGCGACCCAGGCGAAGCCGGAGTAGGTCGCGATGTAGACCATGATGAAGACTACCGCGGCGACGCCGGCGGGCTTGTTGTCGTCTTCGACGGAGAGCTTGACGAGGACCGCGATGAGAAGCATGGAGATGGCCTGGCCGGCGGCGCCGAACATGAGGGGCTTGCGGCGTCCCCAGGAGTCGATGAACCAGATGGGAATGAAGGTGAACACGAAGAAGGTCAGACCGGTGCAGCCACCGACGATGAGGGAGAGGTCACGCTCGAGGTTGAGCACGTTCTGGAGCAAGTAGGCGGAGTAGAAGATGACAGCGTTGATACCGGTCAGCTGCTGCATCATCTGGATACCGTAGGCGAGACAGAGACGGCGGAAGGTCTGGGGCTTGCCGCCCTTGAAGTAGTCGCGCCATGTGACTTTGCCGCCGGCTGCGGCGCCGGCCTCGACCTGGAGGGCGTTGTTGATGAGGGTGTACTGCTTGACGACCTCGGGGTGGGTGGTGGACTCGCCCTCGAGAGCGGCAAGGACCTCTAGAGCTTCGTCTTTGCGGTCGGTGACCATGAGGTAACGGGGAGACTCTGGCAGACCGAAGAGAAGGATGGCGGTGACGATACCGAACAGAGCCTGCAGGACGATGGGGGTACGGAACTGGATGGAGGGATCGGGGTGGGTGCTGGTGCCCCATGTGATCCAGTAGGAAATGGTGATACCGATGGTGATGAACCAACCCTCAATGGAGATCATGCGACCACGGGAGCGGGCTTTGGTGGTTTCGGCCTGGTACATGGGAACGGTCGAAGTGTTGATACCGTTACCAATACCTGTAACAATGCGGCCGACGATCATGTGTCCAACGCCGAAGGCGGAGGTCTGCAGAATAGTACCAATCATCATGATGAAGAGACCGAGCCAGATAGCCTTTTTGCGCCCAAGCATGCCACCGATGTAGAAGGTCAAAATTGCGCCAGCGAAACAACCGATTTCATAGATAGCCGTGACAAGACCGACAGTCTTGGTTGAGGGGTTGTCAAAAGTTTCTGCAGGGACAACGTTAGAATGGAATGCAAATATAGAGAGCTATGCACGCGGAAGTGCATCATGCTTTCTCACCCTTGAAGCCATCACCACCGATGAGACCAGCGAACACACCCTGGTCGTAACCAAACAGCAAGAAGGCGGAGGACGAAGCGATAGAGATGAGCACGCGCAGGCCGCGACCCCGTAGATTACCCCAGGTA